>VXBQ01001221.1:87616-210202 GCA_013400175.1 Phainopepla nitens | reverse complement strand
AGCAGCAGCAGGTTCTTACCAGGACAAAGGAACAATTCCCACGAAAACATCCAGGAAAATAAAGCAGCAGCAGGTTCTTACCAGGACAAAGGGACAATTCCCACGAAAACATCCAGGAAAAGAAAGCAGCAGCAGGTTCTTACCATGGCAAGAGGGACGATTCCCACAAACAGGGTTCTGCTGACGAAGATCTCGGACACCACGAGCTCGCTGACCGAGTCGTCCCGTGGGTACTCCACCTGCCAGGTGATCTGCTGGGCCCCTGCCAGGCTGCTGGCATTGTCGATCTCAAAATCCATCTGCAGGATCTCGTAGGAGGTCATGTTTGCTCTGGAACACAAGGCAGAATTCCCCACAACATCACTGGGATGTTGGTAACAAAATGGAATCTCATTTCTCTTTCCTACCCACCAGAAGATTTGCCATTAAATTCCAAGTGCAGGCTTGAGGCACCGACAGAACCCTAAATAAAACTGCACAGGGGCAACTGCAGAGCTTTCTAAGTAAGGTGAAACTGTATCTTTTAGTTTCCTGAAATGGAAACTTTTTATTTTCCCATTAAACTCAGGCATTCATTCTCCATAATCACAATGAACTTCCAGAATAAGCCACAAACCCTTGGAAAAGCATTGCGCAGATGTTACTAAATTATTTAATATACCATTATTAAAATTTTGATGCTGCAAAACAACAGAATACTTGGCCATTCCTCATGTTCTACCAGAAACGAGCTCTTGTGGAGGAAAAAAAAGTCTTTCAAACCCAAACTGGTCTTTATCTCAGTGAAAAAATGGATTTGCAGAAATTATACATGACAATAAATGAGGGGTAGATTATCCCTATTTTCAATTCATGACAACATTCTCCTCGTCAGTGGTGCAGACTTGTAATTATATGGCAATCATATATTTCTCATCTGGAAATAAAAGTTTAAAAGTAAAGAAATGGATGTAAATGCACAGCATTCAGAACTGAATTTAAGAATTACTTCTGCTTCCTTTCTCAACAGCAACTCTTATCACTTTCCTCAAGCCCAAAGCTATATAAATATTAATAATTAATCCTCAGGTTAGAAAAACAAATCTTGTTTTTGTGTTACAGAGAAGCAAACAGACACCAAGATTTAACCAACTGCACTTGGTGTGTCCACAGCAGGGATCTGTTTAGAAAACAGATCTTTGCTCATCTCAGCTTCCCAAAAAACTGAGCTGGTTTACAAATCATGCAAAATTTACACACAAATATTTCCAAAGAATACAAGTTCCTGCCCCAGACAGACCCTGCTGGAGGTCACAGGCACGGAGAGGGGAGGGACAGGCTCTGCCTGCAGAGCCAGCTGCTTCTTCTCTTGGAGAAACACCTGATTTTATCAATGCTGCTGAAGTCTGGGGGGAAATCTGAATTTGCTCTATGTCAGGCCAATGGTACATTCATGATCCCTGTCCTTCTCCAAAGCAGCCATTCCTAGAGCTGTGCTCACAGGAAGTTTTAGCTGCTGCTGCAGACAACAGAGACTTCAAACATCCTCCTCCTCTTCCCAAAGCACAGAGGCAGAATCTGGGTTTGCCATATGTTTCTGAAGGAGAATTGTAAAGGGGAGAAAAAAAATCTGAGCAGGAATTATTGATTTTTGTGTTTTCTTTCTGACAACAAACAACCTAAACATATGCTTCGATGCCTGGAGGATAAATATTTTCCACGCTGACAGAAGATAATATCCACCTCCAGGCAAAACTAGAAGCTATTAAGGCATCTTTTGTGTGGCCAATCAGACAACCAGCAAAAACTTTTTAAGATAAATTTTTTTACATAATAATAGGGATGTAATTAAATCATTTCTGTTAAAAACATAAACTCAACTTCATAGTTTTTTGTTTATCACCTCCAGCAGTTTGTTTTATCTAAATGGCATAAAATTAATTTGCTCACAACACAGAACTAAAATTTAGATAGGAGCTTTACAGTAACTATGGATTTAGATACTGGGCCTGTCAAGGCATGTTTAAGTCTCCAATTTCACTTCAGTCTGTTCAGGCCAAGAGCTACCACTCTCAAAAACACCCAGGAGTGGTTTCAAACTGAGAACAAAACCACCACTGGAGGATTTGGGTACAGAGACACCCATGAAATATTAGGTCAGGTTAGTCTGCAGTGACACATCCATCCCATGGTCCCCCTGACTGCCACTCCCTTGAGTTCAGCCCACCACACTTTCAATTATTCCCTTCCTGTTTTTCTTTTTACCCATTTAGAAACAAACCACAATAGTGGGTTTTTATCTTATACATAAACCTTCCTCAGATGGAGCTGCATTAACAGGTGAATAAAACAAAGCTCTCCTCCCAGGCTTCCATCCTGGGTCCAAAGAGAATCCTCATCCCCACTTGGAAAAACAACACCAAACGTCTGTCCAAGGTTTTCTGCTCTGTCTCAGTATCCAGTTATGTAGCATGACACATTAATACTGATTGAAGAAGGCTCCCCCTCTCTCTTGGCCTTCTGCTGGAAGAGGTGCCTTGAACCATCTTCCACCTCCAGAGCCTCCCCTCAGTGCACAGCGTGGGCAAGCCAGGACCCAGCCTTCTGCACTCTGATTCCCCAGCAGCTGAATGAATTCTCTCTGAAATTGTGGTCTGCTTTTGTACTCTGTAGAGATCCAGCCTTGGAGCAATGCCAGCTGCTGTGGTATCTGGGACAGCGAGTACCCCACGGATGAATTCACCCTCTTTGTTCTAAGCTTCTTCCCTGGTTACAACTCTAACAAACTCAGGATAAAACCTGAAAAGTGAATTTCTTTCATGTTCAGACTAGTGCTCACCTACTGGCTGCTGCATCTCTTATCCTACAGAGGTTTCCTGCTAGAAAGACTGATACTACATTCATAATTCTTGCAATTTATTAACCATCCTCTGTAATACCGTGTGGGAGACCACTGCCTTTTTCTACTGAAATTGATGGAGGTTGCTAAAGTAAAACCAGAGATAAATTAAACCATAATCAAGACCTCAGATGTCAGCATTTACTTATGTCAGCTCCATTAGCTGACACTTCCCTCCCAACAGCTGCATTTAAATTTCTCTCCTGGCAGTGCAGCACAGCACTGTAACCCTTTTAAAAGCAGGTGTTCCACCCTGCCCTGGCAAACCTTCAGCTTTTGGGCTGACCTGTGGCTGGGGGCCAGAACCTTGCTCTGGGTAGCCACCATGGACCTGCAGCTGCCTGGTCACAAAATGCCACCAGTGGGGAAATCCATGAGCACAGAAAACAAGGACTGCAGCTCATGCTGCTATCAGCCATTAAATCCCATTAAACCAAACTCGATCCTATCAAGATTTTTCAGCTTTTCCTCCAGACTCATTTCATTTTTCTCTTCAGTAAGTCTGCACTCTTGGAGAGAGTCTGATGGAATCCAAGGACTATAAATCACTTCTCCCTTCCAAATCTTTCCTCTCTTTTTAGTTAAGTATTTCTATTGTCCAGTGAAGTTTTTTTTCCCGGTTTAGGATTTTGCCAAACTCTAGTTTAGAGAAGCAATAAAAAATAAAAAGTCAAAATTACTTTTATAAAAAAAGATTATTTCCTGCAAGCACAAGGAAAAGACCTTATAATTTTAGGCAGCTGGCATGGTTGCTAATAAGTCCATTTCTATGGAAATGAGTTCATAACTATTAATTTTGCCTGCTCCTGATCTATTCTTGATGAGCCTTTCAAATTTAGAAAAGCGCTTCATGATTCTCTCAATTTGGTAATTACTAACTCCCTTTGATGAATCCAGCCCAGTGTTTCAGACATGAGACATCCATTACACATTTTTCTCTCCGGTGAGAGGAGAGAAAAAAAAAAAACCCATGGGTCTTTTTGGATTTATTTCCTCTCACAAACTCCTGTAAGTAGGTCCTCTTCTTCAAATGGTGATTTATAATCCTATCTGCGTACCTTCCCAATCCTGCCTCTGCTAGGGGCTGGAAGAACGCCCAGATCCTTGGGATTTCTGCACCATCTCCTGTTGTTGGCCTGATATTTGTCTAATGCATTTCCACCAGGTCCCAACCAGCCCAGCCAAGCTTTTCCCAGCCCCAGTCCTCAGCCCACACCCAGCAGCTGGGAGCTGGGTTCTGATCCCAGTCTGGAGTGGGGTTGGAGCACACAACAGCAAATCCATTCCAAAGAAAGCCACCTTCAGCTCCAGATAAAGGAGCTATCAGGACAGGAGAGCGTTGCTAGGTCCCAGAGCTCTGCCAACAGACACATCCTGTGGGCAGTAGGTGGTTCCATGGAGCTGCAGTTTATTTTTACACACCAACTGATCACTGTGAAGATCCAGCACAGCTCTGACATGAGGGGTTTCAACCAGCACCATGAAAACACCTGGAACTGAAATAACTACAAATTGAATTTACCCCAGCCCAACATGGAATCACTGAATTAATGGAATGATATTCAGTGATTGACATTATGGCAGCAGCAATGGCACAAGCAGTTCGTGTTGATCTAAAAACAAAAATAATAAATAATAATTTACCCTAAATAAGCAAAATTATTCACTATTAAGAAAGATTTGCATTGCTAACCAAGCTGAAGGGCCTGGCCTGTGTGTTGGGGGAGAGGAGAGATGCAGGGTGGCAGTTCAGGGCACACCCAGGCTCTGCTGGCTCCCACTCATGGGTCAGCAACAACTGAGCTGATCAAAGTCAGACTCTTCTATTGCTGCTCTTGGCTATGACAGGAAATCACAAGTTCCATTCACTCATAAAATAATGTTTTCAGTAAATGGCAATTTGTTGATGAGGCCCACAGCAGTGTAAACACTACTCTCAAAAACAGAGCAGACATGAGGTATTGGAAAATAATAAATGTGGGGTATCGTGGTGCTAATGAGTCTTTTCCAGGTTGGTAATTCTTATTCTGACAAATTGTAACCAAATTCAGTAAGAATTCAGTGACCTTACGTTACCAAGGTACATTAGTTTATAAAATACTTCAGTAAAAAAGGTCTCACTCCTCTGATCTCGAGAGGATTAATTTTGTAAGTATGGTTTACTGAAGAGCAAACACTTACAAGAGGAGGCTTTTCAGAAAATGATTGGAAATGCTCAAGACCCTAATTTCCTGCTGAAGTCAAATGAAGCAGCAGATGGCCAGGACCTCTCAGGGAAAAGATCCACACTAAAGGTCCTGACCTTCTCCCCCTGAGGAAATTAAGATCCTAGCAGCCCGAGAGGAAGGAAATGAAAGCAAATGCCTACCAAGGGCAGCATGCAGTTTCTGAATTATGAAGATTTGCATATTGACAGCCCCTCTGCCTTGCTGAGCTCTGCCTGCCTGCCCAGGGCCACCTCCAACACCTGGATGTGCTCCCACAGCTACAACATCCAACAACTCCTCTCTCAGTGTTACACTCCGGCTTTGACTTGGTAAAGGATGTCAAAACCAACCCCTTTCCTCCCAGCATGAATAATTCTGATGAGGCTGTAAAGATACAAAGCTGCTGTCTAACAGAGAAATTGCTTTGTTGTCCATATTTTCCCAAACATTTTTTTTGGTGCTTGATCTCGGTTTTCTTTCACTGCCATAAAAATTCATGTTCTTCACAGATGTACAGGCAAAGAAAATGGCTACAGAGGATAAACTCAAGTTGCTAAATCCATTAAGAATGTATGGATTGACACAGCATGTTTTAATAATCCAGTAAAAGCCATAAAAACAACAACAAAATATTTTTGTTCAAAACACACCGCCAAGACCAGGTATTATGATGTTATTTTGCTTAGCCAACATTTTCCCACAACTGAAAACAATAAATCCAGATAATGAGCAAACCTTTTAAGCTCTTCAGCTTCTCCACTGCCAATTCACAACTGTGCTGCTCACTAACAACGTGCAATAACTTCCACTTTATTTGATTTTATCAACATCATCATGACAACCCTGGAGACAACTGAGACAATTGCTTCAATTATTTTTATTTCCTTGCACCCTTGTGACAGTGCACAGAAATGCTTCTGGTAAAGGAGTCCTCAGACACTCTTTAAGCCAACCTTTAACAAAACAACTTTTAGGGCTGAACTCAGGATGGGGTAATTGGTGAGCTCCACTGGCAACACTGCTGGGCACTGGGAGCCCATCTGTACCTTTGTCATTACTCTCCCCTTTTGGAACAGCAAGCAATCTTTTGGGGCTTAAAAAAGCATTTGATTGCACTGGAATATTTTTCTGACTACTATTTAGAACTTCTTTATTGCTGGGTTGTGTATTTCTTAAAATAAAGATTCTCTGTCAGGAGGAAATGTCTTGTTGGGAAACAAACACATCCAGTGAGAAACTGGGGCCAGACTTTAGCTGATGTTGGATGCAAATATAGAGGGAGCTATTGTTGTTTAAAAAATAAGAATGATTTTATGATGAAAGACTTATGCTGAAACCTATCCAGTTAATAAATATCAACAGCCCAAATGGGGCTTATAATTTTTCTTTAACTATTGAGAGATTCTTACATCTTTACATGCCACAATCACATGGTCTATTTTCAACATTGCTGTGAAAGCAGATGATATATATTATAAAGCAGAGATGAATTTTTAAATAACCCATGACTGAAAATTGAAGATAATAAATTCAGAGGCATAAGAAGCTCTTTGCAGTGCAAGGACTCACATACAAAGATCTCTGCAGACTCTGCAAAGGTCTTTAAAAGAACTCAGCAGCTCAGGGAGCCTGGATGACCCAAGGCATGGGGAACTTCAGCCAAGCTGAGTGTAAACATTTCACCTCAGGGAAAACACGAAGGAGGGACAGGGGCATCCAGAGGCTCCACGAGGCAGGAAATATTCCCTGGAAATCCCTGGTGACTCTGGGCTGTCCACATTGCCACCACACAGGCAAACACCTGAGTTTCCTGCAGGTAATGAAGCAGAAAAGAAGGCTACTCTCAGCCCAGCTCCTCCACTGTCCCCAGCAGCTCAGCACAGCTGGAGATGCTTCAGTCAGAGCCTTGCTCTTCAACTCTGAAATGGGAGGCAGGCAGCAGGTTCATTTATCTGTGCCTCGTCCAGGTTCCCTGTGAGCCCCAGGAGGGGTGATGGCAGCTCCTGAAGGGCACAGTCACAGGGGCTCTGGGGTTTATGTTTGCCAACACTCACCCAGCTCCCTCACCTCCCCTGGCAGAGATGAGACCTGGGGGAAGTGACCTGGGGACACCCTGACAGCTCAGAACACATCTCCAGAGAGATTCCTTGACATTTGAAGCGCTTCACTATTTCAATGGGATATTAGCAGGAGGTGATCAGACTCCTCCATGTGCACCAATCCCATGAGAGAAGAAAAACCCTGCTGGAACTAGGAGGAAGTTCCTTGCAATCCAGTTGCTGTTTTGATTTCAGAATTACAATTCAGGCTGACAGCTGAATCTCCCTGGGGAGAAAAATCAACCGGAGGGGATCTAGAGATGCAAATTCCCCATGCACTGAATTTCTGAATGAAAGCAAAAGGGAGCCAAGCTAAGCTGCAGCCTGTGACAGCCCTCAAGTGCTGCAGGATACACAAAATTCACACACATGGGGCTCTCCTCCTGAGCATCCACAAAGCCTCACTCAACACTTTGAACTTAATCCTTTGCTCCATGGGCAGACTGTAAGTGACCAAATAACAGAACCCAAATGGCAAAGACAATGGGAAATTAAAAACCAGTCCGTATTTTTCTTTCTACAGCTTGCTAAGGCTGCACACAACTCACAGAGCTGCTGAGATGCCACCTGCGTTAAACAATTAAAGAAAAAAAAATCAAAATAGGGGCATGGCAAGAATTAATTTATTTCTCCTACGTTCTCTTCAGCTCCAAACAAGTCTAAGCACCTAATGAACAAGACTTGGCTTTCTTTGAATCCAGTGTGCTCTTAGATGGAGAGGGAATGTGCAGAGTGTCCTGTGGCTAATTCACACTTGTGCAAAGAAATAAATGTCCATGGCAACATCCTCAAAGCAGCGAGGGCAGGGAGCAGGGCAGCCCATTAACATCAACACAAACGGGACCTCCTCCCTGACAGACACATGGCGTGCACAAAATTGTTTTATTTTAAAGGCTGATAATTGTGTTTTACAAAAGAGTTAAGCTCTTCCTCTTGCTGTTGGTACCCACTGGACAGATAGTAAAAACATGAAAGTGAAACTGGCACAGAAACATCAGTTTCCCATGTTTTAATTAATAAACAAGATTAATTTATCCAGCTGAGCAAACACAGGGGTCTGCATTCAGGAACAGAAAGAGCCATCTGCAGAAAGTCTCTGTACCTCCACCCTTTGCTAGCTGAGCTTGAAGTCCTGATCTTCACACCAGAACTAAAAGCAAGAGATAAACAGAGAGTTGCAATCTAAGTCACCCCATTACAAGATTATTTTTGTCCTAAAAATGAATCCAAATTTTCCTAGACACGCAGTGATAACTCCAAATAACAGAGGGGTGGATTTAATATTTCTCCTTTGAAAAATCATTCCCCAATTATTTCTTAATGGCATGAAAGTGAGGTCAGCACAACAGCCACCCCATAACATCTCCAGTCACCTTTCCCAAGGGCAGCCATGGCCTTGGCACACTCAGCACACAGTGATTTCCCCACACAGTGACAGCTCAAGGGCAGCTGCTGGGACATTGCTCACAGCCAAGGTCATACCCCGAGCAAATGAGAGCAGGCACAAGTGAGGAATAAGCGAGGTTCATTCATTCAGTCTCTGGAAAGGAGTAATTGGAAACAAGAGGGGGAGAAGTGGTGTCCCACCAGCCTGTCCCACCCCTTGTTTGCATGCTAAAAGTCAAAACACGATCCCAAAACTTCATTTAAAGGAATTTCCTCAGCAGTGAAGCCTTTTACAACCTGAGATGGAATGGGCTGAGTGTCCAAGCTGAGCAGACACCTGCACCTGGGACAAGGACATCACCCCAAGGACATTTCCATCCCACCTCCTCTCAGTGAGTCTGAGCAATGCCCCAAAATGGCAAAATGACCCAAACTCAACAGTGACAAAAATCCTGCTGTGGAGGATGTGGTGTTACACTGACTCCCTGATTACCCACTGCGACAGCCCCACAATTTGGGCATTTTCCTTGCTACTATCAAAAATTTCACCCCAGCAAAAATGCCAGCTGTCACAAAGAACAAAGAGACAGAAAAAAGGATTTCTGGAAAAGGAAGGCAGGCTCCTGTAAGCGCTGCAAATCATGCTAAGCTACATAAAATATCCCCAACATCACGGGTTAATGCAAAGCAGAATGTACAAAAATCATCCTCCTTCTATTCCTCTCTTTTCTGAATCTCTTCAGGATTTCATAATCCCTTCCCTCCTCCCAACTCCCTTCCTCCCCACACAAGAATATGCTCAGCCCTGGAAAATTGTTGAGCTGAAATCCTGAGATTTTGTCGAGGCCTGGCATTCTTTGGACAGCTGTATTTACACCCGTGGCTGCTGGGTAGTCATGCTGGAAGCAATTAGCTTTCATGCTTTTTCAATATCGCCTTTCAAAAACTTTTGAGATCCCTCATCTCTATCGATTTAGATGTAGAGAAGCACAAAAAGAAAAAAAAAAAAAAAAAAAAAGATTTCATCCATATGCTGGGCTCCCTTAGTCTGATTTAAATGCAGCAACTTCAGCTCCCCAGCACCTAATGAATGGCACCACAGCCACGCTCCCAGCCCATCAGGGGAGAGGCTCAAAGGCCTTGAAAGGCATCACAACACTCAAAGGCAGCAGCTTCCAACACTGCTGGGCCCAGGGCAGGCTCAGCAGCCATCCCATGGAGTGGGACAGGTCTCCTTTCAGCACGTCTGGGGAGTTTAACAACACTTTCAAGTGTGTCCTTTATATTTTCCTAAGAGGAAAATCTCTCACTGATGGTCTATTTAAAAAAATAAATAAATAAATAAATAAAAGGAATGGGAAGAAAAACATAAGAGCGTAGCTAAATGTATACTGATTGCAGTAATTGCATCCATCCCTCTGCTGGAAAGTCTTGTATTGTATTTCTAATATGTGCTGATAAGTGCATTCACAACATGATTAACTGCCTCCAGACAAGAATGGCTATTATGTTTAACAGACTGATTAGCAAGTGACAGAGCTGCAAACTGTACTCCTGCTAAATTGGCTGCTTTTAAATTACAGCAACTTTTTTATGGTTCCATTTTTAAAATGCAATGGCTTGTTACACATGTGCAACGTAAATTCCTATCTGAGAGTAAGGAATAGAGGAGACTCAGCTTTTAACTTTTCATCTTCAGATCCCAATTAAAGCATTGCTCATTTTCTTTTTAATTACACCAAAATCTGCACCGTACATGGCTCTCATCAGGCATCATCTCATTTTCAATATTGGTCTCTCAAAAAAATATCCCTCTCAAAAAAAGGGACAGTGATTTCAGTGCATCTCTTACAGAAGTTCTGCCTTATTTTGGCTGGTTCTGTAAGCAGACAGCTAAGACAGGATTTTGTGTATTCTTCCCAGCATTTGATGAATTCCCCTCTCACACCACAGGCACCTTTCCCACGGACTCTCTCAGAAGCCCCAGGGCCAAGTGCAGGGTCTGTCCCTGCTCAGCTCCTGGAACCGAATCACAGATCTCAAATCCTCCTCGGTGCACACTGGCCATGGCGTGAGGCTCATCCCTGCTCCGAGTGAAATGAGCTCCTCATTAATTCCCTGTATTTTATCCCAACAAAGGGGAGGATTTGGGCACCCAGCTCCTTGCAGTGCTCCTGAAAATCCTGCCAGCCAATGCACGGCTCTGGTTTTTTTGATTGCTCTTATTTTTATCTCTGTCATGTATAAGAGCACCAGCCTTGTTTTGGGCCCCTGTCTATTTTATACAAACACAGTTATAGAGGCAGTCATGACCCCTGAGAGTTTGCAGTCCACAAGACAGAGAGAAAAGAGATTTAACAATCAGCACCAATTTAAATTCATACAGGAGGCACAAACCCTTTAAGTACAAATTTATCTAGAGACTTTCAAGCTCAATGACATCATGTACTTCAAACCAACTTATTTATAACATAAAGCTTAGTATAACTTGTAAGGAGATAGAATAAATCAATTTGCTCTATCACAGAACTTCATCAGATACAATACAGATGGCTCTGCTACCATGGTTAAAAATAACCCACACATTTTCAAATCAGCTCAAGGCATTTATCAAACCAGGAGACTGGTGGAGGAGGATGTTGTCTGGCTTGTACACAGCAATGGGAATATCCACCCAGCAGTTTGGGGCTTTTATTAATCTTATCTCACGTGTTCATAATCTTATTCTGAACTGGGAGAACTCCCTTTCCAAAATCATTTATCTTTGCTAAATACCAGGACAAAGCAACTCGAAGTTTTCTATTGAACGCACATTAAGAGGGGAGAAAATAATCCAAAGGGTAGCCTGATTGCAGAAGGGGATAGAAAACACCTGAGTAACAAACCCACTCTAAAGCAAACCTGGCTGAGTATCCAACACTTCCTGCTGCATAAAAAAAGGGTGATGGGAATTACCAAACCCTGAGAGGTGAGCCCTAGAGTAAATTAATTGTCAGGGGGATTGCCCCACAGAAGTGGCAGTGCAGGTCTGGCACCCTCCTGCGTGCTCCTCAGCCTTGTGATTCCCAGACAACCTGCACCGGGCAGGGAGACAGAGCGCAGAAAACCCCACAGCCCTGCAAATAATGCTGCTGGAAGAATGAAATTCATCTGTTTCTCAGCTTTCATCGCTCTCGTTCTCACATTCCACCCACAGAGGGAAAATTAGGTGTTGATGTTCGCTCGGGATTTATTTACTAAAGGTTTACTGCGAGGTTTCTCAAGGAGCTCTGCTCAGCTCTTCCCTCTGGAAGGAAACCAGGCTGTCCCTGCACCTCTGGAGGCAGAAAGCAAACAAAGGGCTGAGGATGCAAATGCCCAAAGGATCACTCTCTGTGCTGGGAGGAATTCCAGTACCTGTGCAACCCCTGCCAAACGAGGAGGGAGAGCTCATGCTGTGGCCACTTTTTTACTCTTTTTTAACCCAGGTATAATAAGCTCCTGGGTCGGCCAGAGCTTTGACATCCGCTGCCTAAGACTTTTCTTCATAATGAGCTCCCTAAAGAAGACCAAAAGCCTTGGTAGCTCAAATAAAAGCAGATTTCATCACAGTAAACCTCGAATATGTAACATTAAACAGGGAAAACTCCAAGCAAGTGGATCAAAGAGAAGGGGAATAAAAAGCCATGTGCACAGGCCTCCCCCAGAGCGGTGTCACTGCAGCCGAGCCCTCCACAAGCTGGGATTTGTTCCCAGCCAACCTGGAGACTGCCTGGGCTGCAGCAGAGCCTGCCCCTCACCTGCTGCTCCCCAGGGACATCCCTCCACGTCCCCACAGCCACCTGCTCCCAGGAATGAAAGGATCACAATTCTGCTTCCCGAAGGGAAACAATCAGGGCAGGAAAAAGCTGCAAGGAGATCAGTCCTATAGAGGTGCAGTGAATAACCCAGCAGGCCACAAGGCTGCTCTGGAGATCTGCAAGCAGCCAAGAGATGACAATACTCTAATTAAAACAGCAAACTGCAAAAGGTGTCCAAATTTCCTCCCCACCCACCCCTGCACAGATATCAGGCAATAAACCAAACATCAAGTTGCTCTGGGATTCGTTTCCATAAACAAAATACAGAAAATGAGGTGTCCCTCAAAACTCTTCTCTTTTTTAAAACTTTAATTTAAAATTGAGAGGAGGGCGTGAATAAATGGGAAGGTGTCTGAAGCAAAAGGACAGATGGTTCTGCTTCCAGAGAGGTGCACAAAACTGAGGTTTATTACAAGCCTCATTTTACCCAGAGCTTTTTTATTTACTCTTCTTTCTCTCTTCACTCACCTATTCATCTCCCTCTCAGAGTACCGAAAATTCCGATTCAAATTCAAATTGCAACACACACAAGCACGGCACCGCTTTTCAGTGCACAAGCTTGAAGGGTTTTGTCGCAGATTTTGGGGTCTTTTTTTTTTTTATCTTTTTAAGTGTCTAACAAGGCAATTAGAGTGGCTGAATCAGTGCCTTGCAGATGAATACCCAGGAAATGAGAGGAACATGCAGTGGTGACACATCTCGCAGCCCCAGCCCCCTGCAACACGTGCCATTATTTCATGTATAATGAGGAACTGCTATGTGTTTATCTCATCAAGAAAACCACTTTCCCCCCTTGCTTCTGCATTCCCTGGGTGCTGAATGAAGTGGTTTGGCTTTTGATGAAGGTGAAGGCATAAAGAATGATTTCAGAATGATTCCTGAGCTTTGGTCATAGTCTCTGAGGAGGCACTCACATCCTTGGCTGCCCAGAAAAGCAGCTCCAGAGCCTGGGCTGCAGGAGGTTCCCATGGAACAGGGCAAGCAGAGGAGGCCACAAGCTATTTTCATTTCTGAAGATGTGCATAAAGTTATTTCCTTTATATCACATTGTATTATATTATATTATACTATATTATATTATATTATATTATATTATATTATATTATATTATATTATATTATATTATTTCCTTTCTATTAAGTCCCTGATCAGCTAAACCCTCTGAGACCCCGCTCACATGGGAATGTTTCATGGATTCATGGACTGGATTTCAACTGTTCCAGTCCAGTAAAATGAAAGAGCAGATTTCCCTGAAGTATGGTAGCGCATTAATATCATCCTGGCTGAACACTAAACACTTGCAGGAAAGCTGAAATGTCCTGGATTTCCTCTCAGAAATCTTGTTGAGCAGCTCAGGTTGCCCTGGGTCCTTCCTTCCTGTACCTTCACTTCTGGTTTTTAATCTTGGGGGGAAAACATTATGTGCATTATAATTAAAAAGAAAAGGAAAAAATAATTTAATGCTAATAGTCATTGCAATCACCATAATAAATTTATAGGAAATACATTTAACTATTGCCATGGCAATCAGGAAATTGTTTTGTTATAATTAAAAGGATAATTACCTTTCTCTATTTTAAAAAACTCATGAATTAAAAATTTAGGACAGCTTTGCCAGGGTAAATTTATCTGCATACATTACAAATCACACATTCTCATGGCGTTTTTAACTCATCATGGGTTTCACATTCTATTTTGTATGGTTTTTATATCTTTATGCCACGCTGCAGAATTCAAGGTCAGGCTGGACGGGGCTTGGAGCAGCCTGGGACAGTGGAAGGTGTCCCTGCCCTTGGCAGGGGTTGGACAAAATCATCTTTAAGGTCCCTTTTGACCCAAACCATTCTGTGATTCCACGCAGTAAGAAAACTCTGATTACCTCATTTACCCACAAATCTACACAACAACAGAATCTGTGAAAGCTCCTTGGCAAATAATTTCAAATTACAACAACGTGGTCGAATCCCACGGAGCCTGAGAACAAAGCAAAGCTTTTGCTACACATTGTACATCCAGCTCAGGAAATCAGATTCAATAACTCACTGTTATGTTTTGGTTTGTCACCTCTTATAATACAGCACCGAGCAAAACTCCTTGCTGAGGAATGAATGCAACCATTTAGAGCTCCTTTCAGCAATGGTTTTCTGTTGGTTGCAGGTGCAGGTCACAGGTGAGATATGGACCATGATCCCTTTTGTTTGAAATATAGATCTCTCTAAAGTGTCTCACAAAACAGGCTCTGTCTGGGAAACTGTCTCTTCCTTCTATTTTTTTGTTTGGAAGAACAAAAAATGGACATTTGCTTGTTGCTTAGTTGAAATAAAGATGCTTCTGAAGACTGTAAAGGGAAAAAGAAATTGAAATAATAAGAAAACATGAGCTGTAAGGAAATTTAGTATGTAATTATTTAAGTAGAAGACCTTTAATAAACTGGATACTCAACCTCAGTTTACAAACTCAGTATTTAAAGACCAGTTCCATTTCTGGGGAAAAACAAACCAGGACTGGTGTTAGATCAGTAACATATTTTAGCATGGCTTTTTCTTTTCCACTGTAAAAGTGCCTAATATTAAATGTACAGCATTAAATTGGAAGGGAAAGCAAACATTAGCCCAGGCAAAGATTCAGAAAAAAGCAGCTAGAAGATAATGCACGTGGACTATAAAATAATCACGTGGAAAAACAGAAATTAAGGTGGTGCAGCTCTGCTACAATAAAGCCAAGAGGTCCAGGGAGCAGCAGAAGAAATGGAAAGGAGCTTCAGAGTGGGCTCCAGCAAGGTCTGGGTGAGCCATTTCCTGGCTGCTCAGAGCAGGGCTCTCCTGGGAGGCTCCTCTGGTGTCCAGCAGGCACGGAGATGATGCTGGGGCTTTTCTGAAGGATTTTTAACCTTCACTCCTCCCTCTGGAACATTTGTATTTCAGGAAAGGTAAGGGAAGTTCAGGAAAGGTAAGGGAAGTTCAGGAAAGGGAATTCAGCACCTTGGAAAACTCGACCTCAGAGAAATGTGGGTGAAAAGAGGACACAGAGCTCTGGGAAAGCAGGACAAAACCAAACCAACACATTCAGCCAACACCGAGGACTGAAACGTGATTTTCCAGTAGATCCAAAGAACGGATCAGCAGGTCCCAGCCCCAGCTCACTCAGCAGCTCAGAATAAAGGAAGAAAAGGGCACACTGAGCAGAGGGAGGAGCAGGGCCATTCCTTTCACCTCCCTGCAGGTCTGTGCTGAGTGCTCTGGCTGGGATGCAGGCAGGTGTCCCTGTCCCCCTGAGATCCCAGATCCCTGGGGAACGTGCCTGGGGGGGCCTGGCAGCTCAGGGACAGCAAGCAGTGACACACCTGGCCAGCCAGCAGCAGCACACAGTGCAGGCACTTAGAGGGAAAAAAAAAGAGAAATATATTTTTAAAAAAGAGGAATTTTAATATGACTGAATAGATTTTTCTCTTTCAAAGACGCCCCTTTCCTTTCCAAACCCACATAAACTTTTATAATCTACAACCTCCTGGACTCCCCCAGGGTGTGCAGCTGGTGAAGCAGCTCCTCCTTTCATTTCCAATCTGCCAGCTGCCAGTTTCAAGTGATATCACCAATTCTTTTCTGGAAAAGACAGTAATTTCCCTATTCACCTGCCACACTGGTAATTTCTCCAGGCCTGGCTCGTTCTCTCTGAGATGGGCATCTTCATGCCAGAGGATCTATTCCCTTTCCTGCAGAAGAACACAGATGTTGCCTTCCTAGCTGCTAATTTTTATCTTTTCTCTTAATTGAAATTACCTTCTGCATCCCTGATCTTACAACTAAATGTCCCATATGTTGATTATAGTGCAGCTTGCATAAATTCAGTTGAAGAAAGTTGGTAAATTTCTTTAACTAATAATTATTAGAAAAATAGCCATTAAGGTAAATTTAAAATACGTTAGCGGGAAATTAAATTGTTAAAAATTATACTTTCTTTCACATTTAGAAATTAGGACTAAATAATCCTTCAACCAGGCATTACAAGACAGGAATTCCAGAGCTCAGCACAACATAATTTTAGAGGGAAGTGGATTCTGTGATATAACATAAATGAATATACATGACTTAAACCTCTCTAACAACTCCTTGACAATCATGTGTATTAAATGCTCAAAGGAATTCCTTCAGGCAACAGTGGTTAGATAAATATAAAATGCTTTCAGTGGCTCAGGATCAGGAAGGCAGGGACACCTCCCTCTGTCCCAGGTGCTCCAACCCTGCCCAGCCTGGCCTGGGGCAGTGCCAGGGACCCAGGGGCACCCCCAGCTGCTCTGGGCACCTCTGCCAGGGCCTGCCCTCCCTCACAGGGAACAACTGCTCTATTTCCAACCTAAATTTCCCCTTTCTCAGTCTGAATCTAATTAATATTTATATTCCTTATTTAAACCTTGCCACTCATTTCACTCAAAGGTGAAACAAAGCAAACATTGGGGATGTAAATCTGGGCAAAGCCAGGGAAACCTTTGCACGTGTTACAAAATTATCTTGATGCCTAGTAAGGTTTGGAAGCACAACCTGCTGTAAATACCAATTCCAATGATGTTTATTTTTTGTAACCATAACAGTTCTTCTCCTCTGTGACTTTTTTTTTTAATTCTTCTTTCACACCTCTTACATTTCCTTTATTTTTTAGTTGTAGTATGTTTTCAAGGAAAAATCTGTATATTCTTTCAGATTAAGCCAGTCTTCTGCACTACAAACAGTAATTATTTCATGTAATACACACATCAGTACACACATATTTCTTGTCACCAAGTACCTGACAGCATTACAAATGCTGGGAGAAGTTTTTGCATTTAATAAATGGAAAAAACCTGCCACAGTTGATTTTATATAACTTACCTTTAGAACTTTAATAAAAGAATCCCATCCCACACCTAGACCAAGAAATTTGGCTGCCACGTATTTAAATTAAATGCCCAGTGGAGCTTTCTAACTGCAAAGCAGCAGCAGATTTACTGAAAGCAGAAATGGTCAGACAGCCCGAGTGGGAACTTTTAATTGAGACTTATTAGAATTGGAGATTGAGGAAATGGAGGCCTGTGGATAATTTAGAAACAATTTTACCTGCAGAGCTGCAGATTGTGAGTGGCACACGTCACTGCAGCCACTGAGCCCTTCCTGATGGCATCAGCCTGCTCCACCTCCACAAAGCTCTGAGCAAGGGTGAAAACTGCACCATTAAAAATGGGAACACCCCAAAAACCTCTCTGCTAAAGGGGAAACCTCTCTGACTTTTAGGATAGTCAATAAATTAATTTTTCTGTTTGCTCAGGACAGAAAGAAGCAAACTGGCAGGTCAAAGACAAGGCAAGGCACATGTTTTGATTTCCCTGATCTCTGGCTTTGGGATGTGCTGAGCCCTAAAATGGGTGGAAAGAGAAATCAGGGCCCAAATCAGCAGAACCACCCCATGGCAGTGCTTCTTTCTTCCTCCATCCTCATCCCAGGACTAAACTGCTTCCTCTGGCACCTGCCTTCAAACAAAAACCATGTCTGAGGTCCCCTCCTAGCCAAGCACAGCGACAGAGCTGGGCTCTTTAAAGATTCAACTCCATCAACCCTGAGTGCCAGGGAAATAAATATATGGTATTTTAGAGGCACGGGACATAAATTCTGGCTTGGTTTAGAAGCCTGTGGGCAGTAAAGTGCTCTGCCCATTAAAACATAAATTATCATCTGAGTGTAGCTGATGAGAGGCTGGGACTAATAGGAAGTGGTGCTAAAGAAGAATTATAGGAATGATTTTTCCAGCCTGACTGCAGGAATTCACTCTCCTCCCCAGCACGCCTCAAGATGCCGGATGAAAATTAAGGCTGGTGTGTATGGGAGCTCAGGAGCAAATTGTTACCCTTCAAACACATCCTTATCAATCAAGCATCTTCTTAATCCCATCAACTGAGATTGGAGAACACCTGCTATCCCCAAACTTCCAAATCTTTGTGACAAGAAAACGTTCAATCTCGCTGTCATGCCCTGGATGAGGGAGCAGCAGCATTAATAGTGATAGTGGGTGCAGCAGGAGAAGGAGCCTGAGCTGGGCTGTCAAAAAAACCCTTCAGTGCGGGGGCTCTGAATTTCCTCTGGAATGTGAGCCTGGAACACGGGCAAGGACAGGCAGGGTTTCTGAATCCCCTCAGGAACCCTGGCCCTGTGCAGCAGGGCTCAGCACTAAAACCACAACAGACTCAGGAATTTAATCCAGATCATTCCAACTTTTCTCTGCAGTTTGAGCCCAGCCCAACTCTGAACTCCTCTTCTGGGAATTAGGAAAAAGCGACCGTAACAAATTTGAAGTGCTTCATGAGCTCCAAACTGCCAGTTTATTTATGTTCCACAGATAAATCAATACATTTTGATAAAGTTTCTGATTGACAATAATATTTTCTTTGACTCCTGAATTTACCCTTTTCTCCAGATGCTCATTTCTCCAGAAATACTAACTGGCCTCTCTTATTTCTGGTCCCCCTGTGCCATTTTTTGCTGTCCCTGTCCCAGCAGGGCTGGCAGACCCACCGAGACAGGGCTGCTGGAGAATTCAAAGCATTGGCAGTGTCACCAGGAGGGACTGCACGAGGTCCCATTGCTGCAGCCTGCAGTGCTCAGGGCTGGAACTGTGGCCCTGGGCATTACTGACAAAACAGGATTCTTGACACACATATCTATTTCTTGAATGAAGATTGAAAGCCAAAATAAATGGAATGTCAATGTTTAGGAGCAGGCAATAGCTATGGGTTCCCTGCACCCACGGCTCTTCTGATTGACTGGGGAGAATCCTTTTAACTCCAGCTCTGGCCTCTTGCACCACATAACTGAAGTTATTTAAACTCTGCTGGAGACCTATAAGGAGCAGAAGAGCCACAAGCTAAAGCAGATTACAATGGCTTCTTGTTTTTTCCCTACCTATGGAGTGATGGCCTATTGTCCATTACAAATAAAGTGGAAAATCAGTCCAGCATTGAAACAGCAGCCTCTGCACCACGCAGCACAATTGGACTCTGTTTCCATCCCATCTCAGGTAAACAGGACTGGAATTGTTACACAAGTCCCAAGGTGCCCACTGATGTGAGATGTGGTTCTTATTTATTGGAGAAGACACTTGCATGCTCTGGGAAAAAGTTATTTGCTGGCCTTAAATCATCCATGCAGGAACAACTAAAGAAAGCCTGCAAATATATCAAGAAAGGATTTAGGATTGAATAGGGCAAGACAGGACTGAAGAGCCCAAAGAACACGGGGGAAGAGAGGTGGCTGAAGAGCCAGGGCTGAAGAAAGCCACAGGTTTTAGGACGGAGGAGCAGTCCTGCCTGCAGAGCTGCCCTGGGCACTGCTCAAAGTCACCTCCAGTGCCAGGCCCAGCCCCAAGGGGCACAGGCTCTGCCCCTGCCCTGTGCCACTCGTGGCAGCACTCAGCAGCAGGATGGCACCAGGCACTCCCTCACTGCCTGGCCCTGTACAGCTGCCAGACAAGGGGCTCACAGAGCTCCTGCTGCCCCAGCGGCTCCCGGACAGCGGCCCCGGGAGGGACTGCTCGTCCTGGAGACCTCCAGCAGGCTCCCAGCCAGGGGATCCTCAGTGACCACAACCTGAGTGAACCAGGGGTAAAATCACTTTTTAGGTGATTCCCAGCCCTGTTAGGATTCCAGCTCTCAGCCTGCTAGGGTCTGCCTTGGCCGACTCAGGGAAGAAGAGATGAGCAGCGCCGTGTGGGATTCCACAGAATGGTTTAATGCTGGTTCCATGAAGGGGTGTCCTGTGACAGCTTCTTCTGCCAAACTGGGCAGGAACAGGGGTTTTTATAGGGTTACTGAGGATTGGGAATCTATCCAATGGTTGTAGGGTCAGGGTGAAGTGACCTATAGTCTCAGGGCAGATGGAATGTAGCCAGCAGTGCAAGACAGAGATAAGTGAGGCAGGAAGGGGGGCCCAGTGACCATGACTGGGCATTTCTTATCTCCAAGGGCCCAGTGACCATGACTGGCCATTCCCTGTCCCCAAGGGCCCAGTGACCATGACTGGGCATTTCCTATCTCCAAGGGCCCAGTGACCATGACTGGGCATTTCTTATCTCCAAGGGCCCAGTGACCATGACTGGGCATTTCCTATCTCCAAGGGCCCAGTGACCATGACTGGCCATTTCTTATCTCCAAGGGCCCAGTGACCATGACTGGCCATTTCCTATCTCCAAGGGCCCAGTGACCATGACTGGGCATTCCCTGTCCCCAAGGGCCCAGTGACCATGACTGGGCATTCCCTATCTCCAATGCCCAGTGACCATGACTGGCCATTTCCTATCTCCAAAGGGCCCAGCTCAGGGCTCTGGGACTGCTACAGCCCTGCTGCCATTTCCTTGTCACTAACTCACCCCCCAGCACAGCACAAACTCTGATTGTGAAGGATGCATTGGCAACGCAGAGGAATTGTGAAATTCAGCAGTATCCAATATCCTGCTCAGTGTGTATCCTGCAGGAGGGAGACGTTGTTGTGCCTGTTTGCTGTGCTGAAGTGGCAACACATATGTGCCTCATATTAGGAAGATATTTAATGTATGCCCCTGGCAAATAACAGACTATGGAGCATCTGAAATAAACAGAATCATCACCCAAAGATGAGACATTTTCTGTTAAAATTCAAAAAAAAAAAAACAAACTTAAAAAAAAATCCAAAACAAAACAAAAAAGACTTAGCTATTTACAGTAAATTAAAAATATATCTATCAAATCTCACTTATGGTAATATAAAACTATTTCTGAACTTTAATTATTATGACAAACTGGTCTCCTGTGGCTTCTTCATTTCACGCAGCTAAAAAAAAATTGTTAACAGTCTTCTAATTATATCAGCTTTCTGTGTTAAAAAAAACTGGCTCACACTTATTACTCTATCTAGAGAAGCTATGGATCATCTTGCTATTCACTTAATGCTTTTCATTTACATATCAGAAATACTAATAAGTGTAGTGTTATTAGATCACACTCCCTTTTGCTTCCAACCCAAGAAAATGGTTCATTTTGTTTGGCTGCCACAATTAAATTAATTTATTTTCCTATGGCACGGTTTTTGATAAGGGCCTTTATCAGAAGTTTGACTGTATGAAGCTTAATAGGACATCTCTCATTAAAATAAAATACAATTCATTAAAATCAAACAATGGCTTTGCCCCTCCACCCCCATTTTGCCTTCATTAGCATATTTAATAGAGGAGATAATTGTGCTTTTCACTTGAACAAGAGCCTCAATCTGAGGGCCCGGATTTGTTTAAAATTCAGCAGATTTTTTCAGTCTCACGTGACGAGTGGCAGTGCTTCACCTGGAGGTGGCCAAGGCAGAAATGTGACAAAGAATTCAGACTGGGCACGTTCTGGATGTGCTCCACATTCCCTTTCTGTGGTGCTCAGTAAAGCACCCGTGAATTCACCCTGAACTTCCTATAATATTTACAATATATCCAAATGATATCAATTCAATTATATCCTTTAGCCCCCTGCAGCCACTCCTGGAAGACACAGAAGAGTCTGCTTGAAAAGGAACTGATCCATAGCCTAGAAAATCAACCTCTAAACTCTCTGTACTGGGAGAGCTGGCTCCTGTTTCCAGCAGAAACAATCTCTGGGATCATTACTGCCCTCCAAAAGCAACAGAAAAATACAAATAATTTTTCAAAAGACAAAAAGTGACCTTCCTGAAAAAAACCTCAACTTTCAGAATAAGAGAGAGAGAAAGAGAGCCCAAGGTTTTGACCTCTGCTCTTTCATGTGCTTTCAGCTGCTGCTGTTCACCTGCTCCAGGCAGGGGGGACACAGCCTCCCCCGTGCCTGGCTGTTCAGTGCCTCTGGGCCTTTGAAGCTCCCTTTCCGTTTCCCCTCACTTCCACTGAGACTCCCTCCAGGGCCAGCAGACACTGACACCTGACAAAGGGAGGAATGACATCCCCTGATTTTGGCTTGCTGCTGGATAGGACAGGAAAAGCAGCTCCACAAAGATGGTGGGGCTGGTTCTGAGCCAGACAGAGATCCTTGCACGGAGCCAAGTGGCTGCAAAAGGGTCCCAGCGCAGGTGGAAGCTGTGCCTGTCACAGACAAGCAGAACCTGCTCAGGAATCCAGTGGGAAACCCTCGTGGCAGGGCAGAGTAGTGTGCAGATCAGTGTGGTGTACACCTCCCTTCCATCACCACCTGTGAGAAGGCAGAGAGGGATTTTATCCCAAAAACACAATGCCACTTGGGATCATCCTTCTGCTCTTCTGGCACCTGCTCGGCTTCTTTTGTTCTTCTGGCACCTACCCCATCCTTCTTGAGAATTTTCTGAGGTGGAAACTTTTGTCTACCCAGCTCTATTCCTGCCTCATATCCTCTTCAAACAGATTTCTGCTCACAGTTGAACAGACATTAGCTGCCGAAACAAAGCAGCAGCCCATATGCAAAGTTTGTTTATTTGCACCATAGTGTCCTGTGCTTCAACTCAAAGCCAAAATGCCCATATGGCCGCTGGAAAAAAAAAAGTGGGAAAGAAAAACAAAAAAAAAGAAAAAGGAGAGTAAAGTATTGAGTTGTTTCTGCAGGAAGGAAAGGGGAGTTGTCAATACAGAAAGTGGGTTAACACCTCAGCAGTGTAAACACACAGAATGTCATTCTGCTGTACAGCGCAGAGGAGAGGAGCTGAGCACAGCCCAGCAATTTCCTCTTGCTCCTTCCTCTGTCCCTGCCCTCTCTGGGCACCACCTCCTGCCCAGAGCGACCTGGGAGCCCTGCTGGGATCACAGAGGGCACCTGGCAGATCTGAGCAGCCCCCAGACAGCTCCTGAAGGCAGAACGGCACCCCGGGTTCGTGGCACTATTTATGGAAGGCAGAATTTTTCATCAAGCTGTTATCAAAGGGCACACTTCGTAAACTGCTCAGATCTCTCACACAGTGCTGCTAAATAAAAAGGGTTGTCTTCAGCATCAAGATCGGTTTTAGGGGAGAGCTCAGAGTTTAAGCTCAACCAGAGCTAGGTTGAATTTTTACTCAAACAGCTGCTAAGATACACCCTTGAAATTCTAGCCCAAAATAATGAAAAAAAACCCAAACGTTTCTGGGTTCTCTGTATCCCTGGGCATTTTTTAACGCTGCCCCCAAAATTACCCCAGCTGAACGTGCAGTGCTCTGAGAGTGGAGGAAGTATTCCAGCAGGAACACTTAAAGCAGGGCTGAACAAGCTGTGCTGGGCAGGAGAGGCAGCACCACAAACGACTGCAGCGAGGCAGCAACCTGCCAGCCCCCGTGGAGAGAACCTGGAGCATATGCTCAGTGCAGCATGCAAACATCCCTGATTGTCCCAGGCACATCAACAACGCTCTGCCAGCACGTCCTGAGCAGTGGGGAGCAGGAGACGGCGGCTCTGCTGCTGCTGTCTGAGGTTATTACATTCATCCTCTTCTGGATCATCACTCCTGCAGCTCTGTGCTGGCCACAGGAACCGCAGCTCCGGGGGTGTCCAGGTGGGGACACACAGGACACTTCCTCTGCTGCTGCTGCTGCTGCACTTTTCCTTACACTTGTCTGGAAGTTATTTGCATTTTCGGTCCTGCTGGTGCTGGTATTTGCTGCTGAGCCAGAGTGAATTCAGATGCCCTTCCTGCCTGCCTGTGCAAGGTTTCCTTGCACACAACCTTTGGCATTTCTTTGGGCAAACTTGACAGAAATACCAGCGCTCAATTTCCTGTCGTGCCCTTGTTTTCTTCCCTAGGTGGCTCCTAAGCTCAGTTCTCTGAAGACAGACCCATAAATGTCCCAACTAGAGAGAATTGTACAAAGAATTTTTATTTTTAGTGTGACTGAATCTGAAAAAGAGAAAAGTTGCAGTATTTCTTCAGATCAGACCAGCCAAAATTAAAACACCTGTATCATTCTTTCAAGGTCAGAATACTTTTTAAAAGGCCACAGTAAAAATATTTTAAAAGAAAATAACAGCTTCAAATGAGGATATTAAAAAGAAAATAAATGAACAAAACAAAAAACAACCCATCTATTTTTCCAAGGTCTAGAGAAAACACAGGTCAAAAGTTTTTTCCTTATTTATAGCCTAAATGGTCTAAATATAAAATGACTTTTGGTTGACACAATAACTCGCTTTTTTCAGTGAATAAATAAATTTTTCTGCAGCTCCACAAATAACTACAGACAATTGGGAACTGATGAGACTGTTCCAAAACAAAGCAAGCAAACCAAAATAAGCAAGGAAATGAGACTGAACTTCTGTCTTCTCTCCAGCTCCCACTCCACCACAGCACTTCCCAACTCCTGCCTCGCTCCCTCATTGCCAAATTTTGCAACCACAGTAGCCAGAACATAAAGACATTTAGTGTCATTCACTTGCATTTTGAAACGAAAATTAACTTCATAGCCTTCATCAATAGCTTCAGATAATTGAAACAACAATGGAAACGTTGATCTACAAAATGTGATTCCCCAAACCACCACTGGGCCAGGAGCTGGGGACTTCCAGCCACATTTCTGAGAAGAAAATGACAACTTTTCATGTCTCTCTAAGTATTATAGTCTTACTTTTACCTCTGACAGCAAAAATTAGCACTAAACCAGTGTTTTATTTCCTTTTCTTCCCGAGAGGAAATGCCAGAGCTTTTCCTGGTGTACACAGCATTCCCCCTTTTAGCACTTATTCCATTGATTTTCTGAATCTTGGCAAGACACTAACCTAGTCTGTATAACCACAGGCTACAGTACTTCAACTGCCAGACATTAATACATCTGTTTTAGTCACTCATCCACCCCCAAAATTGACAGTTTGAAAAATATCAGCTTCTGATACATGAAACTTAACTAAGCCTGGACAGCTGAATCAGGGAACAACGCAGATTTCCGTGTTAATACGACCCTGCTCGACACAAAGCACTTCAGATGTTTTATCAGTGTGTCTGTGAAATGCATTCCATCTTTTCAGAGGTATAAAGCAGGAAAAGGAAAGCCCATTTTGCCTGACTGTGGGTTTACCACGCATTGCTGAGATGCACAGCACCCATTACTAAAATGAAATGAGCCTGGCAGGTGTGGATTGCAGGCATGACCACCAAATGCTCCTCCAGTCCACTCACTGGAACACCTGTGAGAAATACACAATGTTCCTCTGAGAGCCATTGAAAAGCCTACAGAAATAAATATAAATAAACATAAATAAATACAAAAACCAGAACAAGGAACAGCCTTCACTTGTCACTCCCTCAGGCCCTGCATCTCCGAGCTGATGGGGAAATGCAGATGTCCATCCCTGCCACGTCCTGCCCAGCTGGGAACTGCTCTCCAGGCACAGCTCCTGCTCCAGGCACACACCATTCCCACCCCACACTGGCATTGTTTACAAGTTTGGTGAGGGTGTGAAAAAGAGAGAATGGGACACAGCTACAGAAACTGAGAAACAGCACCAAACACAGCAACCAGCTCCCAGCTCAACACGAATCTCCTCTACCATACAGAGCATCAAAAATGCAGCTTCTCAGCAGAGATTTTATGTTCAACAGTTGGTCAGGGCTGCAACGGGGCAGGGAGGCTCTGGGATCATAAGAAGTATTGGATAATAATGAAAATAAAAACTTAAGTGAAGAGGGCAAAGAAAACCAAACCAACCATGTTTTTCAGAAATCTGTTACAGAATGGTGAACTGATTCAGGGCAATCTGCAAGAGACTTTTAAGTGCAGAGAAAAGAGACAAGCAGAGCTTTCAGTCAGAAGTCAGAGAGGCTTTAAAGTAAAACCACAGAGCTGCAAATTATTGCAGAATGGGAAAAAAAGACAGAAATGCCTTGAACAGTCTCACGGTGACAGCAGGACAAAGGGTTGTGTGGCATCTTCCAGCATGGAGCACAAAATGTCATTATCTGAAATGGGACTCTCGGGGCTGTCAGTGGGATGCCAGCACCTCAGGAAGTGCCTTCAGGCTTGGAACCGTGGAGAAGAAAATCATCCTAAAGCTGGCAGGACAGACAAGCTGGAGAGGCTGGAAAGGAGGAGGGGTCAGTAACAACGGAGAAGGAATCTATTTTCTGGGGCACTGCACAGCTACAACCAACACTATTCTTGTTCAGTTGAAGGAGCTAGGACATTGACTTCAATAAAAATAAAATTTGGCCTGTTTATTAATTAGTATGCCCTAAATGTTCAGAAAAGGCTATTATTTAAAGTTCATTATTCCCCTCTCCAATCTTCTTTAAATGAAAGTTGATTGAAATGATGATAGGATTGAGAAATACAGACTCTTGCCATCCGAAGATGCTCTGTTACATCTTTTTGCTTAAATTCCATCAAAAGCTAGCACAAAAGGGATGTCAATGACACAAGAGCAGAGCCAAATGCATCTGGCTTTACTGAGTATAATTGTAGCATCCAGTGCCTTGTTGGGCTGTGTCTTTTAGAAACAAAAACAATCCATTGTGATACTTTGGAAAGGTTCCTTCTCATCTGCACGGGACTCATTTACAAAGGATGATTTAAAACAAAAGGAACATTATCCAATATTAGAAGTAACGGGTAGCAAGGCTCATTAATGCAGTGCAGTGAAGCTCAGTCTCTGCCATTCGATGGCACAGCTAAACTGGTGTAATTAAACCACAGCTCCTCTGTGTTATTTAGCAAAGTAAATAATTACACCGTGCCCCTGAGCTTTATTGTGAATTTGTAGCATGGGGCAGAAACCCTCGCTGTGGTTCCTGAACCTCCATTCCATGGGGCCATGTCCCTGAGGGGCTGCCCTGTCACTGCTGACCCAGAGGCATTTCTGACATCTCTGACACTCCCTGCTGGTTCCTTGGGTGAGCACCAGCCCTGCTCTGCCTCCCACACCCGTGCCCTCGTGCCCAGGGCAGCCAGCAGCACCTCAGCCTCTCAGGCAGCTCTGAAATACTCTGTGGGTTCATTCCACAGCGTGGGAAAGGCAGGGTTCCCCCCCCAGCACCAGAAAGGGTCTGGGTTTGTTCACTTACTGAAATTTAATTTTTTTTTTGTCCAGAAACATAAATGTCACCACAGCAGGACTACAGTCACTCACAATTTAACTCCTCCTTTGATAAGTTGATAAGTGTGGCTCTTCCTGCAGTCCTGTTGTCTCCCAGGCAGCCAGAATGCATCAGCTCAACCAAGAATCAACAGTTTTCTACAACCTGCTTATACCTAATTTAACTAAAGACGGAGAAAAGAGCAACAGGTAATGATAAATCTTTGAAAAAATAAATTCATTATTCAACACTCCCTCTAGCCCTGAAGATTTTAGGTCATGCTAGGGGCACATATCTGTTCTGGAAGTCTCAGAACTGGAGCAGGGCTGGCATGATTACAGCTTCATCCCAGCCCAGCAGCTGTGAAAGGGCTGAGACTGCACAAGGTGGCAACCAGTCCATTTTAATGGCTCTCTTAGACAAACACTATGCACTCTGTGAGGCTGGAAAGGGGAATCAAAAGCCCAGCACCCCAGTAATCTCAGATTCATGACCAAAAACTTGTATTCACCAACATCCCAACAGATGAGACCAGTAACTTTTACATAAAATTAATCCAGGTGTCAACTTTAGTCTTTCCAGTCTGGGAGCTGCAGCGTTTGCTCTGAGGAGGAAGATGTGGTTTCCCTTGTTTTCCTGCTCCTCCCAGTGGCAGAAAGGAAAGGTCTCTCTGCTGGCAGCAAAGCACAGACTTTTCTTCCCTTCTCACTGGCCATTCCCACAGCCCCTTTTAGCCAAAAGCCAGGAAGGGCTCATCATGCTGCTCTACATGCCCAAGATGAATCAGGAAAAAGCTCTCACATGACCATGAATGAATATTCCATTGCCTTGGAAAGCCTGTGACTGCATGTCAAATACAGTAATAGTAGAGCTGATGAAATAAAGGCATCAAATATAGGGAAAACAGATTCAAGAAAGAAAGAAAAAAAAATCTTTCCACAGGATATTAGTTTTGTCCAAGAGACTCCTCACAGCTGCTAGCACCTAAACCAGCAATTTGTATCTGCTTGTGCAGGACAAGAGATTCCATTTCACTCCCTCACAACAGAGACCCATAAGGGAAGCTGCTCCGAGCTGGGGGTGATGCACAGGCACAGAAAAAAAACAAAGCACTGCCCTGAAACCCTGCCTCAGCCTGGAACACAGACTGGGCAGGGTTAAAGGAATAAAGCAGGGATTTATTCAAAGCCCTTCACAGGATCCACCTTGGGCACTGCAAGAGCCTGGCCAGGGCTACACCCAAGATCACAAGTCACGAGTTTTCACACTTTTCTAAGCTCTGCTCCATTTCCATGTTGGGGTTCATTGTCCAATTCCAGCTCCAGGTTCTGCAGTCCCACCCTCCCAGGCTGCTCTCCTCAATTCCCTGCTCTTTGCACTTTTTGGGCCCAAAGCTGCCACGGTGTCCTTGGTTCTGGGGCTGGAGAAGGATTGTTCTGTGGGACTGAGCTGTGAGGAGAACTTGGCAATGCTTTATCTGAAGTTCAGAGTCACACACTAAGGCAGCACAGAATCTGGAAAATGTGAAAGCTACAAGTTAAGGCATCATCAGCCCAGGTGAAAAAGACTTAAGCTGAAAAATGCTGCCACTGTCCAATCAGTCCAAAGTTTGCCACTCATGTGCTTTTCCCTCACTGCTCTCAGACCTCTGCATTCCCAAGAAAAGAGCAATAACAGAATATGGGATTGCAAAAGACCACATATAAGCTATTATTTGTTTAATAGTAATAGGTTGTTAGAGTCCTTCTTTCAAGGTTGGCATTTACTTTAATGAATCACTTTTCTCCACAGTTATTTTTAATGTCCTGTGCCCTGTTTCTCATGGAGCCTCACTCTCTTTTGCTTAAATGCCCTGTTGGCATTTAATTTACTGAAACAAAAGGATTATCACCATATCTTACAGTTAGATTGGGATGATTAAATGCCTACCACCATACTATTTTTAAGCAGCAGCTCATTTAGCCTCACTGAATTGTTACATGTACAATCCAACTTCATTGTCTGTTGTCATTGGAGAAGTAAAATATTGTCACTTCTAGCATAGTTTAGGACACTCTAAATTGACTCAGAGATTTCCTCGTGCACCAGCAAGGACAAAGCAGGACTGGAGGTGACCGACTGGATCATGTGGGCCATTTGCTAGCAGAGCTACCAGGCTGCATTTGTGAGCTGTGATGTTCTTCAGGGGCAGGGAATGTTCCAGAGCCTCGCTGCCAACGGGCACAAGGCTGTTGGACTGAAGTGGCTTCAGCTGTGTTGCCAAAATATAACACAACTCCTCCCAAAATGGCTTTCCAGTATAAAACTGCTTGTGAATCCTAAACACTCATGAAAAAGGTTGACATTTCAAACTGCAAGTGAATTCGTTCACTTTGAGCTGCAGAAAGTGCACCTCTCACAAGATAAATCTCCAACAAATGCCAGCCCCAGCTATCTCTCACCTCAGGCAAAACCAGAGGCTATTACAGAACCTGTCTGCATGCTGTTGGTACCACATAAAAACAAACATTGCCTTGGATTCTGTTCAGGGGAGCTTCATAAACACTCAGCCCTGATGCTTGTGATAACTGCAAGCCTGCAGTTAAACATGGGTGGGTGCTTTCCTCACCATTCCTTTCCACCTGGTCCTGTCCTGCACCAAAGTGCGGCTCCAGATTTCTAGCACCAAAAGCCTGATCCAAAAAAAACAAGAATTCAGGGAAGCTTTCCCACTAGCTTGGCTGGAGGTTGGATTAGGACCTTTAAAAGAAGGTCCAAACACATCGAGTTTGGATAAATGAGCCACTTACTCTTGGCAAATCATGTCCAGTCCCCAAAAACCACAGCACTCCTTTTCCAAACCGTGGGATGGACTCTCCTCTCTTTCTCTGGGTTTCCTATCCCTTGCCATTGTCTCTTTTAGGAGGAAAAAAGGCTACAGAGTAGCCAGAGCTGTCATTTCGGCAGCCATCCCTCCAGCCTGGGCCGCAGCTGACCTTGGCACACACATGACCACCCAGCCCTGCTGTTCCCTGAGCCCTGCCTGCTCTCCCAGCACATTCCCACAAAGCATTCCCTGCTCCACACCAGCCTCCAGCTCCATTATTCAAACACTTGACGCATCCTTTCCCTCACCGGTCTCAGATTATCTCATTAGTGCAGACATTTCACTTCTCTTGTCAGCTTCTGATTTCGTTTCAGTAAGTGAGAGAAAGCCAAGGAGTTACATAAGGAAGGATTTGTCTTAAGAAGCTTTGCAGACAGCAATCCCTCATCTTGATAATTTTTAACAGGTAGTTGCTTTCTTCCTTTTTTTTTTCCCTCCTCCTATCAGTTTCTCTTTTTATCAAAGTACAATTAAGCAGGCTGACTGGCTTGCAAAGTTTTTATAAGAGAAACCCCATTTCTCTTGCCTTTTTGGTTGATCTTTTCAAGCTTGTCCTTAAACAGTGCTTTTAAAATGCTGTTGCTATTATGGAAAGAAAAAAAAGAGAAAGGAAAAAAAGGCCTTGATAGGTTGCAGACATGGTCCTTGGAGGCTTATTCCTTACCTCAAGCTCTTCAGAACTCAGCCCAACAATTCCTTTACAGCCAAGCTCCTTCCCCAAGGAACTGCAATATGCACGATATTTCTACTTTCTCCCCCTTTGTTCCCATTTCTATTTTTCACCTAAGCCCTGTGGACAGAAGCTTCTCAGGCACCAGCAGGAGGAGGCAAGGCAGCAGAAGTTCACACACCCTGCTACAGTTGGGAGAGAACAGCATTCCCATGGCTGATGTGCACCACAACAGCAATAGTCCAGGGCATAAAATTCTCACTTCTACAACAAAAATTGAATCTTCTCCATCACAGCCATAAAAAAAAAAAAAATCCTTAATACGAAGCTTCCTCCTGGAGTCTGGCAGAATACCTCCTTGCCTTTTACACCCTCCCTGTCTTTGCCAAGTGCCCAAATCCATTACCTTGACAACACAGTGCATCACAGTAATAGCATGAGTCAGCCTGGCAGTTTTTGTGACCATAACAAAAGCAGATTCCCATCGATTGGCGTGGAGCTCCCTGTTCCAAACTATAATTTCAGAAGGATACTTGCTTTAAATCTCGGTGCTCTGTGCTTTGAGTCTTGCCAAACTTGTCCATAGACCGAAACCAGTGGTTTGCTTTATGATCTCATTGTAATGGGTTTGTCTGTATTCCAAGCCCCAGCAAACAAAACAAATCCAAGCCCCTCCATTTAGGGTTCTCACTCACAGCTTATTCCTCATCTTCATGTACCCAGCCTTCACAGGCTGAGCTCACTGTCTGCACCATCTCCCAGAGTTTCCAAGTGATGGTCACAGTGTTCTGCTCCAGAATAAATCCAAGCATGCAGACGTTTCACTCAAAGCCACTGGCATCTGCAGAGCTGAACCACAGGCTCAGAGCAGTGAAGGAAGGAAGGAAGGAAGGAAGAAAGGGGAAAAAGTAACCAGGCTGCACAACAGGTTTTCTATCAGACAAACTGCAGCTCCAACAGGTATTGATCCGAAGATGGGGCTGTCTGCTGGCCAGCACGCCTGGGGCTGACAAGCCAAGAAAGCAAACAGGTTACAAGAATGTCAAGAAATAACTGTCACCACGAGCACACAGCAGTACATCTTCTTTTACAATAGCCAGGAGAAAAGGGCTCAGACTTCTTGTGTTTTGGTTTCCTTTCCTTGTCAACATCCCCTTCTCAGCAGCTTTGCTCATGGACACAGGGACACCTTTACTCTTCTGCTGTGTGCTACAAGAGGGTATTCCCAGGCCTGTGGAGGCCAGGCAAAAAGCAGTGGCTCCCTGGAAACACTGCATGGCAATGCACAGCCCACACTGTTGATGAGAAATCTGACTACCACAGGATGTCCTGAGCTTCTCCATGTGCTTCCTTGGGCCAGCACTGGAGTGTCCAGCCAGAAGCTCAGAGGTTTCCATCAGATTTCTCATCACAAAGATGTGTCTGCTAAGCCAAAATCCACTTTAAATCAAAAATCCTTGCAGGAAAGATAGGCAGGTCACTGTCTCAGCACTTCCCTGGGGCTGCTGAGGTGCAGGGAGATGGGAGCAGTGCAGGGCCAGTGAGAGCCTGCAGCAGAGAGCACATAGCCTGCCCTGGCACAGCCTCACAGGAGCCCTCGATAGGCATCACTGCTTTTGGGCAGGGGTGGAGGGCTCCTCCTCAGGTGTCCCAGGAGATCCCAAGCATTTCACAGCCCTGAGCCTCCCATCTGTTCCTGAGAATGGGATGAAGGATCTAATTAAGGGGAGATTAACATGACAGGCTCGAGGCAGCAGAGTCTCTGCTGGAGAAAACTCAGTTACCTGCTGGAGCTCTCTCAACAGCTTAATGCAATAGTGGAGAATGGTGAAAGGCTACAGCATTTTCTACAAGTTTTCAATAATGCTCCATGTAATAGAGCATATAAATCAAAGCAAGACACAAATCAGCTTCCAGCCCAGCGTTTTGGGCTACTTAGTGAGATACAAGCAAAGACAAAGCATCGTGGCCCATCCAAAAAAGGGATGTTCCTGGCAGGACCTCAGTGACCCAACCTGCACATGTTTCATCCCCAGAGCAGACCAGGCTGACCAGGCTGTGCTGGACAAACCAGCCACTGCCAGCAAGGACTGAGGAGCTCTCCAGTCAAGCTCCAAGGGTGACTGATGGTGGTGCAAATGAGGCAACACTGCAAGAGAATACACAGCCCTTCAGTAAAAATGAAAAGAATTACATAAGTGACCAGAAGACAGAACTACTCAGAGCCTTGTAGAACTTTCTGTCATACTGCTGCAAACTTCAACCAGAGTTAGGTACAAACTAATGAAATTAGCACAAAGTTCTGAAAATCCCAAGGAAGTTTAGGTTCATTTTTAGGCAGAGGAAGAGAGTGTGCATTTCACAATGTTCCCTTGGTTGCTTCTCTTTCTGTGGCTATCACAGACTTCAGGTTCAGTTGGAGCTTTGCTGGGGAACTGAAGCCAGCACTTGGAACTGGTGCTCCAGGTTCCCTGATCTGAGGACGTGGTCCAAGCCTGAGTCAGACTCATGGGTGCTGCTCTCTGCCTGCCAGAGGAACATGGACCATTCCCCTCAACACTCTCTGAGCGTTCAACTCCCTCTGATCACTTTGTTCCTAAGCCCCTTGTGAGAGAAGGAGATGTTAATATCCCCATTTCATGACCAGAAACTGAGGCACAGAGAGTCTAAGTGCCCTGGCCAGAGTCACAGAGGGAGCATCTGGTTTAGCAGAGAGCTGAAGCCCAGCTCCCCAGCACCAGGCGAGCAGCCAAACTCCTGGAACAGCTTCTGACAGGAACAATTCCCATATGGAAACATGCCACCAACACAAGGACAGCCTAATTACAATTAAAAAGGAATCTTCCCGTACACAAATAGGGCAGCAGTGCACAACGTATATTTAACCCTTTCCAGCACTGAGCAGGAAGGCTCCCACCACCCAGAAGGGCTTTGGAGAGCCCCTGCTGCCAGTGCCCCAGCACAGGGGAGGGCACAGCCATAGCCAGGCCTGGTTTGCTGCTCAGGATGGTCCCAGAGCTGCCAGACAGCCCTGCTTTTCCCTCTGCTTGGAGCCACCCACCAGCCCTGTCAGAGAACTCTGTCCCAGCACAGCCCAGCTCATCCAGAGCCTCCCCTGCCCGCCCTGCTGCCATTTCCCTGCAGACACACGCGCTCGCTGTAGTTAAATCTCCTCTGCGCTTTCCTGCGGAAGGGAGGATTTCAAAATTTGATTTGTTTTAGTCACTAAGTACTCTGTGCTATTCCCAGCAGATCCTTTAGCTGACAAGGTTTGTACTTGTCGCCACTTTGTTGTGTTTTACGAGCAGGGCCCCGGCAAAGCCCCAGATGCTGTTTAGCAGAGCACACATCAGTCTCTTACCCCGCGCGGCGCGGGATCGCTCTCGTACCACAGAGTTACAAACGGTCCCTGCAGGCAGAGCACTCAGCCAGGGAGCAGTCAACTCACCCCAGCAGAGCTGTGACACAAATGCAGACAATCCCTGCCGCTGAAAATGTGCCTGATACAACATCGGTGCAGATCAGAGAGACGCTGGCACGGTTCATGCCCTGGTGGCCTTGCGTGAGGTGCCCCAGGATGACACGGGGAGCGTGGCACTGCCCACCCTTCCACCTGCCTGCTCTGGCCTTCCTGGTGCTTCTTCCCAACTCCCAGGCTGGACTGCCATCCACGGGAGGCTTTGGGGCTCCTGTTTTCTGAACCTTCTGCAGCCTGCCCTCCTCACCTCACCCCTGCTGGTCAGAGCATGTGATGAGCCACAGAAGGTTTGCTAAAATCCCTTTCAGTCGTTTCCACCTCGACTAAAGACACAACTGGGCAGTCCTGATCTGCCACCAGGAGTCACAAGTTGTTTCACCAGCGCAGCAATGGGATGAAAAACCTGCAACAATCAGATCAGCCACAGTGCTGAGGGACAGAACAGCCCACAAGGAAGGTGCTGCCCCAGCAATGCATGAAAAGTTCACCCCAGAGCCTGATCCCCCATTGCAGGCAACTGGAGATGGCAAACAGCAAGGAAACACAAAGAAAAGAAACTGGAGATTTGAGCCAGTGTGCACCCAGCACATCAACTCATCTCCCACAGCAAGCAAGGAATAAAACCCCTGTGCCAGGGAATTACAGGGCAGGGGTTGTACAGCCTCCACCTCACGCTTCCATGGGAGGATATTTCACCCACAAACGCTGCATTCAGGGCTCACAGCAGAACCAGCTGAGGATTCCTCGCCCAAAGTCCTGAACAAAGTTTGCTGTCTTTGAAAGTGTATTTTGTAAATTCTGTTCCACCATGCTCTCTGCTGAGCATGTGTTCAAAGGGAAAGGCAGGGTGTCTGACAAACTCCACGACTTCTGACCTGACAATCCTCCAGGTGCCTTCTATTACAGCCACAAATCCAGACAAAGCCACCCCTGATGCTGCTTTGCACTGAGAAAATGTAACTGGACAAGAGCATTGCAGGTTACTCGGGTTCCCAGTGAAATTAGCAGGAGTTTTTTCACTCACCTCCTCAGGAACAAAACCTCTCTGAATAATTCCTGCCTCCCACCAGTCTGCTGCTCAAAAATCTTTTTGGCTGGGATTCATCAAAGCAAGCCATAAAATTTCAGTGCATTTAATTTATGCCTAGGGTCAAGTGTATAGCACCTTAAACCCCCCAGAATTTTACTTTATTTTCAAGAAAATCCATTTTTCAAAGCTTGCAATAAGGTGAAAGTAAGACTTTTGCAGGTATCTCTGCCTTTAAAATTTATGTTGTATCATCTTCATTAGCATCTGTCACATTTCACCCAGAGACAGAGTTTACTGTGAGTGACAGAACGTGGCAAGTCAGGACATGCAGGTGTGTGACAAACAAAATCAGTGTAATCACGAGCCTCAGAAAATTGCTTTTAATGTTATGTTTATAGATGTAATTCTGTAAAATTACCTGGGCAGGATATAGAAGGATTTTGCTTTAAACAACTGCCTGGAAATCCTAAAATTGCAGGTATAGAGGTGGGACTTCACTCACATTTTATTGCAAGGACATAATGCAGAAAGCAAAGATGCGTCAAGCAGCAAAGTGACATTTCAAATACTGGTAAATAAAATGGCATTCAATTCTTTCCAGTCAGTGGTGGGAAAGGGTTTTAAATACAAGGAAAGAGTTGAGGAGGGGACTGGGAACAGAACCTTCCAGCCCATCCCACAGACTGTCTAGGACCTACAGCAGATATGTTAAAAACATTGCATTTGTAACTAAAAATAAAATGCCACTTCATTTGGTGGCTGTGCAATAGTGATTTTATACAGTGCTATTAAAAGTAAAATTCCAACATGAGGAACTGCTGAGTGCTGCTAAACTGCAGAATTTTTAAGTTCTTTTGAGGCAAGAACATGTCAATCTTTTATATGTCTGCAAAATGCCACAAACATCTACAGCAGTCTATAAATCATAAAGGGAATGATACAAGCAAACAGGAATTATGAGATCTTATCTCTCTGGTAGATTTTGCCCTATGGATAAAGTAGCTTACAAAGCAATAATGGAATATTATCAGCAAAATAAAGTTTTAGAGGCTTTTTATTCTTAGCAGCATTTTCCTAGCACTGTGTCAATAGAAGCGAAGCTTCATCTGGGACCAAAAAGTTCTGATTTGCATATGTTATCATACAAAATGAGATTTTATTCTGCCCTTCAGAAACACTGAGCCATGCATAAGATCAGATCACAAAATTAAAACAATTTATTGTACTGGAAGTCTCTTCTGTTAGTCTTGGCCAAGTTCCCAGTCCAAGTGATTAGTGAAATACTAATTAGCAGGGCAGGCTCCTCAGAACCCTCCCCTTTGTGTTCTTGGGGTATTAACAGGTACACTAACCATGCTCATATTAAAATTACTGTCTGCTCCATCATTAATCACCAAGACAGGAAATTCAATGAGCACTTTCAGCAGACACATAATTTATGCCTGGAGTTTAAGCCCTCCCTACCACGGTGTGGTCCTTCTGCAAGAGCAGCATCCCCACCACACAGACAGTACATTTCACACCCTGCACAGTCAGGAGCCAGCCTAAGGACTCCTGAAGCTCTAACTGCTCTTTCTTTGCTCTCATTTTCCTAGTCTCATGAAATTTTCAAGACTTTTCATCAGTCAAAACAAGTAGAATCTTACTTCTTACATTCAAATGCAAGAGCAATTCTTCTTCAAAATCACTTGACTCCAGAAGTCTGGGATTTTGAATGTAAATATTTGAAAAGACATGATAAAAGAAGTGACTTGTCAATATGCATCATCACCAGTGCTCAATAAAACTCCTCTGTACATGAGTACCAGCACTGTCCTGGGGTTGAACCAAAGCTGAAATAACAACCAAATAAAGCTTTGATTAGCAGGAAACCAAACTAGGTTAGCTATGAAGGGTAATGGTCTTCCATGTCATCAGAAAAAGAGTTGCTTCCTGGTTTTTGTCACACATCAGCTGCTGGTATGAATTCAGAGTTTCCCTCTTGATCTCCCAAAATCAAATGGTCCCATAAACTTTAAGAAAGCCTTGCAGCATGAGACCTCCAAAAAGAAAACTTCCCACTTGCAAAAAGGGCTCAGGCAATAACAGCAGAATTGGCTGCATTATAGAAAATGTCCCAAAAGCTGCATTATAGAAAATATCCCAAAAGCTGTGTTATAGAAAATATCCCAAAAGCAATTAAAAGGCTCCTCCTGGACTGGGCCCTCACCCTGCCACATCCCAACTGCAACACACTCTTCATATTCCAGAAGGCAGCACCCACATAATGGTTCAGCAACCTACACTGCTGCCAGGAATAGAAAAGTACATCAGACTTAAGCAATTAAGTTTTTCTGCGCTACACAAGCCGGAGAAGAACCACACAAAGAAAATAGCAGCACAGAAAATAAACAGGATGAATTACAGGCATCAGCAGTAACAGATAAAAGAGTAGCTGCTTTCTTTCATTCAATAATGTATTTGGAGGAATAAAGCTTGTGCTGACAATGAAAAATGTAACAAGTGGGACTACAAATAAACTTGCAGTTAGCATTCATTTCGTCAGAGACAGTCCAAAATTCAGCTTAAGATTCACATTTTGTAGGAAATTTCTACCTAGGTCAAAGACTTATCCTACAATTTAGGGCCACAATAGACCTTGAAATTGAATTTTATTTGGAGTGGGAGGACAGATTGGGTTAAGGAAGGTCAGGCTTGCCAAAAAACATTTTAGCTTTGTATTTAAGCATGAGTTATGAGTGGAGGGGGGGGAAGAAAAATAGTGAAATATAAATGGGGGCTTTTGTATGTTACTATGCTTTGTTAAAAAAAAAAATCTTTATCTACAGTATAAAAGGTACTAGAATCTAATCAACTGCTCACAGCAGGAAGGCAGGAGTAGCAGTTACAGAGTGCAGCAGACTGACATATAATCATGGCTGAACCAGAATTACAGCTCACAGAACCTCAGCACTCCTGTTGATCTCTGCTGGAGCTGAGGGGTGCAGGGAGAGGTGGAGGGAAGAAGTCCAGCACACATCCCCTCTTCAAAAAAGGGAAACTAAAGGATCAACTGGTGCCAGCCCCAAAGCTTCACCAATTCATTGGATCACACGAGGCAAAACCACAAATTGTCCCACTGCAGGTGATCAACTTCTGGTTCCATTCAGCCAGCTCCATCAATTCCTGCTCCCACCCATCCAGTTCTCCAGCTCTTTATACTATTTATTGCTATATATATATATAAATATATTTTGTAAAAGGATCAGAGAGTTTGTTCTGTAAAACACCAAGAAAGGAGCCCGACAGTGGCTTTCAACACTCATGCAAAGAATAAAGGTACAAATGCCTGGATGGCTCCAAATCAACAGACATCTGCTGGTATTTTCAGCTTCTAAGAAAACTTTTTCTCCCCTCCACCACAGTGTTCTCAGAACATGTCTACGCTCCTCTGGCTCGGGGTTACCATGCATGTAAAACATGAGTAATTGGAAAAGCTGAGCTAATTGTGGAGCAGCAAACCCACTCAAAGGGAGCTCAGACCCTCAGGCATAGGCACTGGAAAAGCTTCTTTGGGATGGAGAACACAGTGAGATGAGGGCTTGAACTCCTCTCCCCCAAAAGTCTGTCCCTGAGACTGGGGACAGCGTCCTGCACGTGGCTCCACACCAGCACAGGTACCAGAGGTGGCTTTTTGGAGCCCTGTGGTATTGGCTAATAAACAGCTCATAACAATAATAGGATGACAATTGGTAGTCAAATGAAAATATTCGGTATGAAAGAAGTCATTTTCTCCTACAAGGTGTTGTTAAGCAGCAGTCACAAGGTGCTGTTGACTGAATAAATAACAGTTTTCATTATTAAAGCATTCATAGTCAGCATGTTCCATACTCATCATTACCATTTTTATTTAAAAAAAATAATATTCTACTTTTCCTTTATGGCAAGGCTTGGGAATGACAGATGATCCATCAGCTTATCTTCTGATTTTTAATGACAGCATTTTGCATTCATTATTCCCTACTTAAATCACTCTTTTTAAAAGAGGAATAACTTATTTCTTCCTCTTGTCACTAGAGAAATTAACTGGTACACCATTAAGAAGTGCTTGTCTGACAAAAAGATACACCAGTCACAGACTTTAAAACCAGCATGGACATAAATTTTCCAAGAGGGAGAGTGAAAATAGGAACCCATATATCCAAAAACCTCCACTATTCCCTCACTGCCAAGTCAATCATTGCAGATTTAAATCTCTGCACTGAAAAGTCCCAAGAGAAACGACAAAATCATTCTTTTTGCTCATGCAGGGCTGATTCCTCCCTCAGCTGAGGAGCTGAGGTCCCCCTTGTCCCAAGGGATATTTCCCTGGGGAAATCAAGGCTGCAGCTGCAGCAGTGCTGTGAAATCATCAGCAGGGGTGAGCATCAGTCCTGCTGCTGCCCACCAGCCAGCACAACCTCAGAGCCCAAAAACTGCAGCACCCACACCACACATGCAGAAGAGCAGCAAAGCTCTTCTGGGGACCTGTATGTGCCAAGCTTTTGAGCCCAGTGAGCCCAAGAACTCCAGAGAAATCAAACCAGTTCATTAATTATTTCAACAACAACAACAAAAAAGGCATTTTTCAAGATCAAGTTATTGGCAGTTGGTTTTAAGGAAAGCTTTTTTGCTAAAGCTTTAGTGATTTGCCGTAATGACTGCAGTATTTCAAAGCAAACCCCTGAACACGTGTCCTGGGAAAACCCACACAGACCAACCTGAACAGGAAGAATAAACACAGACTCTGAGTGTGGGTTCCCAAAGACAGGATGACCAAGTTTATAATAAAATGGTATTTTCAGCCAAGTGCCAAGGGGAGATTCCCCTCTTACAGGCCCAGTGAGAGGAGCTGCTGAACAGTCCTGGTGCAAGGTGCTAAACTCCCATTAGTGCTCTTCGCAAATAAACACAGCGCTTTACAAGAAACAAACAAAAATCACATGCTGACGCTGACAAAAGCATCGGCCAATTTTCGTTTCTTCATTTTACAAGACTTTATAACTTTTTCAGTTAACCATAAAAGCACAAACATAAAAAGTTTGTAACTTTTTAAGTAGTAAACACAGGTGAGGAATATTAATGGCAAAATGAGTGAAAAATTCTAACTAAAGCAAAAAATAATTTATGCAAAGTTAAGGCCGGGCTGGTTTATAATGTATTTGGCACAGCTGATTCAAATAAATCAATGTAACAAACTTAATATTTGCCTGTCTAGCAACAGCACCTCCTAACAATAAAATGAGTTTAAGTTTTGGCTAAATGCCTAATAAATGGGTTGTTAGCTTTTGTACTTTAATGCACTGGCTATTAAGTAAGCAAGTCAACACATCACGAATGGAATCCAAATGCGTGCAGTAGGCTTTGCTACAAGCCAAACTCATAAATTGGTAAAGGAGGGAATTAAACACACCTCGAATACCAGCTCCCCGACTTCACATTCATTCAATAATCTTTTCCAGTCTATTATATCAAAGAACAATCCAATTATGGCACTTAAATCCCTGTGTACAGTCGCCAAAAATAAATTCCTTAGCAACACTTGAAATACCCCCAGAAATGTTCCTGAGCCACAGAAAATTCCAGTTTCTGATTTCCACAGAATTTCAGGTGTGACACACTAATGCCTGTCATTACACAGAACGTGGCTCACCATCAAGGCTTATATTTTCTGCAGGTTGGTGTCTCTAATTGCAGGCTCTGAGTACCTCCTTTATCTTTCCACCTGCCACGCACAGAAACCAGGCAGCTACTTCAAAGCAAGTGGGTACTTAAGTGGCACCCTACATAAAGGGGCTCTCCTGAGTCTGGAACAGGTTTGCAAGCTGGGACTACGTGAAAAAGTACAATATTTACGGAACAATCAGGTCACGCTTCTGTGGCTGAAGGGTTTGGATCATGGGATCCCTCTCTCTGGGATTTCCATGAGGATCCATGAAAATTTCCCTTCAGTGAGGGGATGGGAGGTATCTCAAGGTGCTGCACAGATACCTAAGCTTGTGCAGACCCCACCTTTCTAAGATGAATTGTACTAAGAATTGTGTTTCACCTCAAAAAAAGGCCACTTCAAGCCATCAAGGGGAAAAGGTGATGAAATTATGGAAACAACCCCCCAAAATCCAACACACAACCATTCTGTTGCTGGAGTCGGGACATGAGCTGTGAGAGTGATGAGTTCAGCAGCCAAGGTTACCTGGGCTTCATCCCTCACACTTTCAGGTATCAATCAGCACGGCTGCAGAGTGCCCACAGAACTCTGCAAAGCTTTAGAAATTCCCCACAATTGGGCAGATTTGCCTCACGGACCTCCTGAGGCAGCATTAAAACACACTTCACAGGGAAGAGCAGGCAGGAAAGCAGCAGAGACTTGGAGAAGCCCATTGACTGTGAATATGTCATCATTCCCTCTGGCATCCAGTGTGGAAAAAGCAGGAAGCTCCAGTGGATGAATAATGATTTCAGCAGTCACTCACTCATCTGCATGCATTGGAAATTGGCTCCCAGCCTCCCTGCCACGTTCTTGCAGTCCTAATTATACAGACCACCCTACCCTGAAATTAAACTTTCCCAACTGTTACATCAATATTAAGCTTCACATCGAGGAATGATACACCCAAAATGGAGGTAATTAGGTCAAATTAAAAAACAAGACTAATTTCAGGGTGATTTGGTTCGCTTTTCTTTGCTCAGAATAGGGTTTGGATCAGGTTCTGTGGACTACACTCATGGAGAGTTTATTTAAGCCATTCTTTTGCATGTTCACTTCTGCATCAAGGCCAAAGGGTCTGGAGTTCCAATGTTTGGGTTCTGTTGGGTTTTTTTCTCTAATATTTTTCTAATTCACTGTAGTCCCATTGAACAAATGCAGCCAGAAGAAATTTTCTGCATTTTTTCTCTGGATTTGCACAAAGCTTTCCACTGGTTTGGCAAGTCCAGAGATTTTTATCAAACATTAATTTTCTAAGTGATTTTCATGCCTGTGTTTGTATTGAGTTCTTCCAACAAGATGTTCCTTATTTTCCAAAATTTCCAGACAACAGAACATTGACTTTTCTGGGGCTGCCTGCACTGCACACCAGTATATTTGCAGTGCAAATTCAAAGGTGAATTTCTTCAAGAAGATTCCTTTGGGTCATAACATGGGATGGAATGAGATGGAACAAGAAGAGTGGCTAAGCTATCACCTTCCTGGGCTGGTGACCTGGGGCCAGGAGCAATTATCTGCTCTGGCAGTCTCTATTCCCTCTGACCAGAGCAGCACTGAGCCCAGCTGAGAGAGGCAGAAACAGCCACCCCAAAGAGCTGCCTGGCCAGGAGGGAATTCATGTGGCTTCCAGGACATTAGGCTCCCTACAGGAGATGGAGACAATTTCATTGTTCTTGGCCTTGAATGGTAAAAAAAAAAAGGAAAAAATGAAAGGAATAAAAAGACCCTCCAAAAATGATATTTGATCCTTGCACCACAGTTTTCTACAATAAGCTGTGCCTCCTGCTGCTGTTAATTTGTCTATTATTTTTATGTCCTCTCTAAGCTACTGTGAGGTGGCAGTGCTTTCATCTCATAGGAACATTGCCAAGCTGGCCTGGGTTCTTTCACACAAAAAGGCAGAGATGTAAAGAATAAAGGTTAGTTAAAATTCTTCTAACTCAGGTTTTCTTTGTGACTCAGTAGAGTCGCTTACATTTGAAAATGTGTGTGGATGCTTCTCACTGGAACTCTTTGCACAAAGCAGAACAGACTCCCTCACTCACAATAGAGGTCACAGCCTGAAAACTGGTGCATTAAAGATAAAATCCTCTTCATCAATGGCTCAGGAGACAGAGCTGTCTTGGGGGTGGCCAAAGGGCAGGAAATGAACTCCTGCAGGATTTAAAGGCCATGGGCATCCCACATCCACAGCACATTTCTTTGCCCATAACACCTCTGACCTAAGGAAAGCAGCAAGTGCCTAAGAAGAGGAGGGAAACACCCGAGTACACAGCACCACAGCACTTGTGCCTTCTTCCCACACCTTAAGCACCCCTAATTTTTAACTCAAAGCTTTCCTTTCAAAACTAACTGAAGTCTGGCTTCATGGAAATATGGCTTTCCTGGTGGGAAGAGTTCCTGAGGAACTCCAATGTCCTAATTTATATCAGTCCAGCAGGGGTTGACAGCAGTGGCTTTCCCTCTCCATCTCCCCGGCTTTTTCCCTCCCCATCTCCCTGCCTTTTTCCCTCCCCATCTCCCTGCCTTTTTCCCTCAGCTCCTCTCAATTCTTTCCTGCCTGCTTTACACACCTCCCTGTGTTTCTCTTCTCCCTCTGCTCCTCTTACTCATTCACTTTCTAGTACTCTGTGAACTCCATGGCATCCAGCCCACTGCCTTTGCAGGGCCTAAAATAAGACCGAGCGAGGCTGTCTGCACCAGTCACTGCTCTTTTGTGCACAGCAACACATGCAATTGATCTTCTGTCAGACAGCTGCAGCTGCTGGTGGCACTTTACACACTCGGTGTCCTGGGGCCAAGCGAGTTCCTGTGGCAATAAACACATCAGGAGGTGTTGGAGTGCACGGCCTGACGCCTTCCCCAGCGCGGGGAACGGCGCTCTGCTGCGTGCCACAGCGCCTGCAGCCCGTCTTTCTGGGCTCGTTTATCTTCCCGGAGCACCAAAGTCCTCAGTGCAGCATCAGCCTGCCCTGTGCTGAGCTGACACTGGGTACAAGCACAGCTCAGCCCCCAGGAGGCCAAAATCACTGCAGGAAATCAGCTCAGCAAATGCCAGGCTCAGCTTGGGAGACGTGATTCGGAATCTCTGCCCCACAGTCCCTTCCTTGACAGCTTGGAGGCAACACCAGACCCCAGGGTGTCATTCTAGAGCAGAGTGGAGGGGAATTCAACACAGAAACACCTCCAAAGAGCTCTGAGAGAGAATGGAGGCAACACCAGACCCCAGGGTGTCATTCTAGAGCAGAATGGAGGGAGATTTACCCCAGAAACACCTCCAAAAGCTCTGAGAGAGAATGGAGGCAACACCAGACCCCAGGGTGTGACTNACTGGGTACAAGCACAGCTCAGCCCCCAGGAGGCCAAAATCACTGCAGGAAATCAGCTCAGCAAACGCCAGGCTCAGCTTGGGAGACGGTGATTCGGAATCTCTGCCCCACAGTCCCTTCCTTGACAGCTTGGAGGCAACACCAGACCCCAGGGTGTCATTCTAGAGCAGAGTGGAGGGGAATTCAACACAGAAACACCTCCAAAGAGCTCTGAGAGAGAATGGAGGCAACACCAGACCCCAGGGTGTCATTCTAGAGCAGAATGGAGGGAGATTTACCCCAGAAACACCTCCAAAAGCTCTGAGAGAGAATGGAGGCAACACCAGACCCCAGGGTGTGACTCTGGAGCACAGAGAAGGGGAATTCAACACAGAAACACCTCCAAAGAGCTCTGAGAGAGAATTCCAGTCTGGCAGAGAGGGGCTGGGCAGGGCAGGGAGCCCCGGGCTGCAGGTGGAGCGTTTGCTCAGTGCCCCACAAAGTGGGGACTGGGATGGGCAGGGGGGAACGGAGCAGGAGCAGCAGCTCAGAGCTCCCAGCTCTGCCACAAACTCTGCCAAAGCCAGCACAGAGAGAAAAAGCCCAGTTCTCATTTTCAAGACATACCCAAAGCTTTGAAAACAAAACCAAATGATGCGTCTTTGCTCAGCTGATCATCCATTCCAGTAACACCTATTTACTTTAAAAAAATATATGCACAAATCTTAACTGGCAGCAGATTTTATATTTTCTTTTGGCTGATATTCCTGGTTCAAAGGGTATTCACAAGCAAAGGAAAAGAAGTGAATTATTTTAAAACAGAAGGATGTGTTTGCATGCCTATAAACACATTAAAAAACTGCTTTTCCCATTTTAAAGATATATTACAATTACAGTTTTATAAAATAAGTTAATAATTTGAATTCTGTAAACACCTCTCAAAACAGTAAAGAAATTGAATGATCATAATAGAATCTTAATTTTTCATTCAAGTTTAAAGACAGAGGGTGTCAAATGTTAGAGCTGAGCTGGACTGCATCAATTTAAAAAATATATAAATTTCCAGATAAGAGAATAAATACTTCTGAGGACACTTGAAAAAAAAAAGCCTTCTGAAGATTTCACTCTTTCTACTTCTGCATGCTGAGTGCCCCTCATGCAAGTTTAATTTATGCAGTGATGGATATCCTGAGAGACAGAAGCTGTATTATAGACATGAAGATAAAATAATCCCTGGGTGAGAAGAACCAGTTTGGTCTCAATAACACTCTACTCAGCGCTGCAGGTTAAAGGGATTTTATTAACTTTGCTAGTTAGCATAAATATAACCTTCCTGATTAAAATACTAGTTTGTCAAGGATCAGACTCTCCTTACCTGGTAATAATCCAATCCAATTTAATGACTGCTCCTGAGGAAGGAAAAGGATCTCTCAGTGTTTTCCCTTTCAGAGCTGGTGCACCTCTCTGGCCCAAGCTTTTGTGCTGGTGCCATCTCCTGTGTCCTGAGCCAAGGGCTGGGTCACATGAATGAAGTGTTTGTTGCTCAGCTTTCCAGCAAGGAGAACAAAAAAAATGTTCTGTTCTGGAGCCTTTCAAATGAGACCATGGAAACTCAGCTCCTGCTCAGCACTGATTTGAAAGAACCTAATCCCATAAAATGCTAAATCACTCTGGCAAAGCTCCTGAACTCCTGTTCCTCAGGATATCAGCCCTGAGTTATGGGCTACCACAGCTTGCCAGGACGGACCAGGCTCTCAGGGCATTTTTTCAAGGCCTCTTGCCCTGGTCCCACTGCAGGCTAATTTGTGGCATGTTCCTGAAATGCTTCCAGAGAACTCTCAGGAGCACAGGACACAGGAATTGCAAGGCTCCATCCATCTTTTGGCAAATGCAGTGGAAAAAACCTGCATGGTCTTTACAGAGTTCGCAGGAAACCAGCGGGGACTCGTGTCTGGTAGACTCCCAAATTTTGGCTGAGCATTTCCAAAGCATTCCTTGCACTGATTCAGCACTGACAGCACTGGGTAAGATCCCAGCCCTTCAGCAGCTCAGCTGCTCTGCACAGAGGGCTGAGAACACCTGATTTTCAGCAAAGCCCACCAGCCCTGACTCCCCTGCAATCCACACAGATCCCTTCCCAGGGAATGGAAGTGCTGGGTCCCAGCTGCAGGCATAGAACAAAACCATTTGTGCTTGAAGAATAAACTGTGTCTTTTTGAACCTAAACACTGCTGCTTCAACTATCCCCACCAAAAATGAGATTCTCAGAGTTCTGCCCCAAGGAGAGAGCTCGAGGGAGAAGAGATGCAGATGGCAACAACCAATCTCCTCACTCAATGAGCTGCCAAAAAAGTCCTTTGAGATAGTGAAAGTAAGGGCAAAGCAAGGCTCCACAGATCAGAAAAGAAGTGGGCATATATACTGGTGTGTACATTTAAAATAAATCTCTTCTTTTTATGCTCTTTGTTCAACTACATTATCAAAAAAAGAGGTTTTAAATACAAGCTTACGGGACTACTAAAGAGGTGAATTTATGAATGTATTCCTAACAAAACACACTCTGGAAGGCTTTAATCTATGAATTGTGACAACCTTGGACAAAATGGATTTTTAATAGAATATAATGTAAACTGCCTGAAACATTGTGATAAGGAATTTTTTTTTAAGTAATGCACAAAAAAGGCAACGATGCACTCTGGATGAAAGGAGGAAAGGTCTTAATTTAAAGCATTTTAATGGACACTCAATTTGCGTAGGGAAATGTGAGAAATGGAGATGAAAAACTCATGATAGCTGTAACCCTGCAGAGGAGAGAGCGAGGAAGATTAGAAAAGTAAGCAAATTTGAAAATGCTCCAGCTGATAAGAGGGGCTGAAAGGAATGCAGGCAGGATTAGAAGATGTCAGAGCCCAGAGCCACTGCTCTCCTGGCAGGCTGTGTCTGTCAGGGGCTCTTATCAGAGCACAGCCCGAGGGTAGAGCAGCCCTGAGGGGGTGAGGGGCACCCAGAGGGCACAGAGCTCACTCAGGGGGCTCTGGCTCCCGGAGGTTTCTCGGTGTCCCCAAAGCTCCCGAGCTGTGCCAGGGGCTGATGGGGCTCTCCGCCCCGCACAAAGCCTGAGGGAGGCTCAAACCCACCATAAACCTGGCTAAATCTTACCCAGAAATAAGCTAAGCTCAGCTCAGAGGCTCAGTCCTGGCTTAGCCACTGCTCCTCCACCAGCTGGGCGAGTCAGCAGAAATGAAATTAATTCCAAGAGAGAAAAAAGCATCTCCCTCCCGAGGTGGGTACGATTCTGCTCACTGACAGCTGCTGCTCTGCCACAGGAGAGGTTGATCCTGCCCTCTCATTCAGACACAAACTGCCTTTAATGAAGCTCCTTGGATTGTTAAAATGGTGAACACATCAACCAGGTCTAGTGACAATTTTGTCACCTTGACCTTAAGAGAAGCAAGTTCAGGTCTCCCATCATTTAAATGAAACTGCAGAACTTCTACATAAACACTTGACATTCTTCAAAAGAAACAGGAGGGCCACCATGATGACCAAAAAGACAAATTAAAGGAAAGATCAAAGTTAAATATTTACTCTAAGCTCTACAATATTTGCAAATCTGGAAGTGATCTTTCAGCAGTTTCTATTTGCATACTTTAATTAATCCAAAAATATTAAACTAATCTCACAAAGGAAAGGGTCAAAGTATTAATTAACTTGAGTTTCATTGCTTTTGCGCAATTTAACAGTTCAACACAAAGCAAAACTCAGTTTTAATAAAAACTAAGTTACTGTGACAGGTATAATTTCATGGATTAGTGAAACCACATACAAGGCAATAAGTTTCAGTGTTCAGGCTAATTTTTTTTTTTTTTTGGCCCAACTTTAAAAATAGTTCCTTCATTTTGATTTCAGTAACATCAGATGACCTTAATCTTCCTTTAACCTCAGTATTTCACTTTCAATCTGATGGCTTTCCAATCTGATGGCTTTCCACCTTGCTCTGAAGGGAGCAGTGGTGGGTAGAGGAAAGAACGCGATGATGCTCACAGGGAGCAGACCCTGCCCAGCCACCTGCTGCCTTTTGGGGCTACCAAAAAACAGAGGCCAGACCAAAGTGGGGGCATCACCCCTCATCAGATCACCCGCAGCTCTTCCGGGGAGGCTGAGGAGGAACACGATGGCTCTGGAGGCAGCCTGGGTGCGTGTGCGGCAGCATTCGGCCGGGGCTCACCTGTCCTCGGCGCCGGGGTCGTTGTGCACGCAGGTGAGCGTGGCCGCGCTCCGGGCGCTGTCCGTCTCCTCCTGTACCCCCCACTGGTCAGCATCGCTCACCCTGATGTCCGAGATCCTCACTCCCGCCGCCGTCCTGATCCTGTCGGGGAACAACAGGCACTGCCTCAGCCACAGATCTCCACACAAACCCGGACGGGTGAACAGGGAGGCTGAAAGGAAATATTCCCTCTCCCATCAGTAACAGACAGCTTGCAACCACGAGTCGCTCTGCTTTAAAAACATAAAACCGGTCCAAGCATGTTAAAGAGGTGAGGTATGAGTTTCATTATGTGCAAAGCCAGTCAACTTTACCTTGAGCAATGTGGAGAGAATGAGAATGGTTTCTGCTTCTGTGGCACCAGTCTGATACAAATGAAACAGATGTGAGGAAACATAAGTTGATATAATTTGCTGTGTCTGTCCTGCAGTTTAAGATGGGGAATAAGAGCAGTGTGATATAAAATACATCCTCCTGCCTGCAAACCTTTGGGAGTGAGGTATCTTCTAATGTTAGGGCCGTCTGGGTGGAAAAAATTGAGCTTCATTGCTCAAAGACCATAATGCAGGAAGGACAGAAAAGGAGTAAGTTATCCTAGACTGAGGGAGGAAAATAATGATGTCATTGCACCAGGATCTACCAAACTGGGCACATCAGACCACTGCTACTGAAAATAATATGATGCTGACATGGAAAACTTTGATTTCCTGAGCATGGCTAGAGTCTGAGAGCAGTGTGGTAGCTGGTAAATGTCACCGCTTTTTGGCTTAACAAAAAAACAAAACTTGCCAAAAATAAAAAGTCCGTGCTCCAGCGAAGCTCAGCGTTAGGAACAGATTGCCAAGGAAGGGGAAACAAACTGCTTTTAATAGCAGGAACTTCATTTGTGCAGCTTGACTCCTGAAACAAGCCTGGGATTACAACAGGAGTGCTGCAAATATGCCTGGAGAACAATTAGGCAGAGAGAAACTGCTGCAGCGCCGCGCTCGCCACTACTGTGACTTAATTAATTAAAAGCAAAGCCAAGAGGGACCTTTTAGTTACATGGTGGAATGAAACAGCACTGCTGGGACCTGCAGCAGTGTTATTAAACTGTGAATTGTGACGGCTTTGCCCCATGCCTCATGGCCAGTTGGTGCTTGTGCCACACCATTAAAAACTTCCTGGAAGCTCTGGCTGGGTTCGTGCGCTTGGATCAAAGCGAGTTCACGACTCCATGGGTGGTCTTTCCCTCTGAGAAGGAATTAATTCATCCTGCTTTTATGATATCCTTATTTTTGCCTGTAAGGCTTTACCGACTTGATGGGTTAAATCCACGCCTGGCATAACCAATCTGATGAAAAATATCCTCTGTAACAGAATTTTACTTAATATTTCTCTAATGGTCTCCATCCTGCTTTCCCACAGGCATTCATATCTCCAAACAGCATTCCTCAAAGCTGATGTGCCCCTTTCCTATCACCTCCTCTTCTTTTTTTCAGAAGGACATTCACTTATTCTGTGGTAATTACACTGAATTCCTGCAAGACACCTGCATGGCTTCATTTCATGACTTGTAATTCACATGAGATAGAGAATTAAGCCCTCAGCAATGGATTCAATATTTTCTTTCATTAGACTTCATCAAGTACTTTTGAAAAAAAATCATCAGGGCCTGGCAAAAAAAAAATAAAAGCCCAAAAACCAAAAAACCTCAAACAAATCAAAGTACCACTTTTTATATTTTCTCTTTCCCAGCCAAAATTGTATTTTTTTAACAAATTCACATCACCATTCTGTCAAGATTCCATGTTTTTCTTGAAAATGTGTCTGGAAACTTCTAACCTGACTTTTCACCCAGCTCAAATCCTGGTTAATTAAAGGTCAGTTGAAGGGCAGGAGATGCTGGGGACACACAGACACACCAGGACAGTTGGATCTCATCCACGATTCCAGGACTCATCAGCCTTTTCCCATCTGCCAGAAGCTCAGTATGTCCTCCTACACAGCTCTTGCACTGCAGAGATCTTCACTCTGCAGCAGCTACTTCTGGCTACTCTGAACCAAATCTAGGGATGAAGAGGATGAGGAGCTATGAGGAGGATGAGGAGCTATGAGGAGGATGAGGAGCTCCAAGGAGGATGAGGAGCTCCAAGGAGGATGAAGAGCTCCAAGGAAGATGAGGAGCTATGAGGATGAAGAGCTCCAAGGAGGATGAGGAGCTATGAGGATGAGGAGCTATGAGGAGGATGAGGAGCTATGAGGATGAGGAGCTATGAAGATGAGGAGCTATGAGGATGAAGAGCTCCAAGGAGGATGAGGAGCTATGAGGATGAGGAGCTATGAGGATGAGGAGCTATGAGGATGAAGAGCTCCAAGGAAGATGAGGAGCTATGAGGATGAGGAGCTATGAGGATGAAGAACTCCAAGGAAGATGAGGAGCTATGAGGATGAGGAGCTATGAGGAGGATGAGGAGCTACAGGACACGGTTCCTGCCCAGCTGGGCAGGATTCAGGGCCCCTGTGCAGCTCCTCCTGAAGCTGCTCCCCTCTGCCTCCATCAGCGCCCCTCACACGGAGCAAAAGGAGGCAAGAGCTCAAATATGCCCCTCTCCCTCTCCTGTTCCAGCCTCTTTCACCCCAAAACACCGACCTCCCTCCTGGCCTGAGCCCTCGACCACGTCCCCCTCCCTCAGCCAGGGAGCTTTGCTGTTCATCCTCTCGTGTCTGAGCACGGCCACGAGATGGATTTTGCCATCGGGTGAGATCTCCTGCTGACCCAAGCCTGGCTTCCCCTTCAGGGTGACCCTGCCAGGAGCCCTGTGGCTTTTGGCCGTGCCTCCCCTCCCGTGCTGGGCCTCCCCTGCCTCGCTGGGTGAGCAGCGAGTGAGCAGCGCTCGCCGCTCCCCTGCCACCTTTTCCAAAAGTGTCTCAGAATGCTGCATTTTAGGAAAAATTCCAGTCTAATCCCTTCCATTGCATCTGCTCTGGTGGGCTGAGACAAGATGTCATTCTGCATTTTTGGATATCAGTAGAGCCAGGAAGGTTGAAAGAAGGAAGAAACTACGTTCAGCTTCTCACTTAGGAAAAGTCAAGAAATTCAAATGAAACCAACCTACATATGGGAGGTTTGAGCCTACTGTTCCTCAGATAAGTGATTCATATCTTTAAATCTGCCCCCAAACTCCACAGGCACAAAAAATTATTGTAAGTGTTGGGGACCAAGGCTTGGAAAAAGAGGAAGAAATTCCTACCAGAGCTGCCATGAGCTGGAGAAAGGCTGGTGAATGGCACGTGTGTGGGCCCTACTCTGCCAGCCTTCAATTAGAAGCTTGGGTGGATCATTTCATTTTCTTATACCTCCCTTCCCCACGTATAAAATACTGGAAAGTGTTGCTCTGCCAACTCAAAGGGAACTGTAAGGATAAATGGAATTGCCTGAAAAAAAATCTGATGTCCTTTAAATTTGCCAGCTGACATAAATTCTGCCACCTCTGTGCATGAAACTGTGGAAAGGAGCTGCTGAAGTATTTCATAGAACCGTGACCCAATAAGCAACTGTTACCACAAAGATGGCTAATTACTTTTTTTGATAAAGATAATTTGGAAATAAGAGGGGCAAAAAAGGAACAAAACATGATAGCTAACTGGAAATTTGGCAAAACCGACATTTCATTCCCATAAAATTCTTGCTTTCTTAAAAGCAGAATTGTCAGACAGAAAAGTGTCCTGTTAAAAGCCCACCTTTAAAACATTGCAGCATCCATGGCATTTGAAAATGCAATTAGCAGAGATGTGAGACAGGGATGCTGAGGGAGCTGGGCAGAAATTACCCTGCACCAGGGCCTGTTTATTCAGGATATTTCTGCCTCAGGGGTGAGGGAGGTCCCACAGAAATGGGACCCCCTCAGCACTGCCACTGCCACTGTCCCTGTCAGATCTCCAGGGGATGCAGCTGGGGAGAAGTGCCAGAACTGCTTCAGAGTGAGTGCAGCCCCTCCTGCAGCTGGGGAGAAGTGCCAGAACTGCTTCAGAGAATGCAGCCCCTCCTGCAGCTGGGGAGAAGTGCCAGAACTGCTTCAGAGAGAGTGCAGCCCCTCCTGCAGCTCCAAAGTCCAAAGAGAAGCTGCTGGCAATGCAGACCTTGGAACACTTTTGGTGGCCCTGGCAGGACTTTCCCCAGAACAAGGTGTCCCCCATCTGCTGTGGAATGTGAAGATACAAACGTGATGGACTGGATGGAGCAGCACTCCCAGCCTGGGACACAGAAACACTTTCAAAATGCAAACCCAAAATGGGTTTGACTACATGAATTGAGCCAGCCTAAACCTCTTCTCCCAGTTCTCCCAGTACAAGGAAGGACGGGACAAGTAATTGCCAGGGCTGGGAAGAAACTGCAGAGCTGCAGGAGGGATTGAAGCCCCGAGCACTTGGTGTGGGGAATTCCACAGCCTCCTGGTCAAGTGCAAGATCTGAAAGGTAAATCCTGGCTTGTCACACCCCCCAGCCCCAATCCTGGCAGCAGGGACTGGGAGGTAAAGTCCTGGCAAAAGGAACTTTAAAATAGAAACAGAAGGAAAAGATATTTAGGAAATAAAACAGAGATGTGCTCACAGCAGATGGGAAATGCTCAAAATGATGAGAAAAACGACTTTTTCAGAGCTATTTTAGAAATCCTCTTATCCCCTCCCCACTTCATTATGGGGGAAAGCATGATCTGAGCTAAATTCACTCTAAATGACGTACTAATAATAACAGTTATGATAAATTTCATTTGTAACTTCCAACCATTTCTGTAGTCAGCCTTTCCACACGCATTTTTAGCCCAATTAAAAATAAAGCCATTATCCTTTCCCTACAGGAAATCCAAGCTGTAGTCAACCTGCCCAAAATTATACTGTGTCTGCAGAGCCAGAACGAGGGTTGATCCATCCCAATTCCCAGCCAGACATCACTCCCCATCTTTAAGACCCAACCAGAGCAGCACTGAGTAATTCTGAGCCCTCACAGAGCATTTAACATATTTGAAGAATTGCACAAACAGCAAGCAATTAGTTCTGAACAAGGTCCCTGGGGAGTTTCTAGTTAAAATACATGTGTTTTAGGATACATTAAACCAAGCATTAGAAATTAAAATCATCACTGAACTCAGACATAACATCTGGGGACTTCTGGGTGTGAGGGAGATGGGCAGTGTTTCTGTAAAGGCAGGGATACAAGGATTCCTGCAGGGGTGGAGGAAGGAGAGGGAGACAGAAGCAGGGGTGTGGTTGGTATTTCCCACATCCAGTGCACTCTGTGGCTTTGGGAGGGAGGCACAGCCAGGAGTTCATCCCTGGGAGTGTGTGAAAGCCCAACCTCCTGGGAAATGCAGTTAGAGCAGAGGGAGCTGCCCCAGGAGAGGCCCCATCCCTCTCTCCTCTGTCTTCCTGAGCCTCCTGGCCAGAATTCTTCGTGGGAAATCCAGAAATATGAGGAAAATTAGGTGATGTAAAGGCACCCAAAAAACCCATGGCAGAACCAGGAGTCAGACCAGAGCTGCCAAGGAATATTTTGGTAACTTCACCCTGACCCAGGCAGCTCTCCTGCTGCAGCCAGCCACCAAAGGCCAGTCCCTGGCAAATGGGGGCAAATTCTGCTGCTTGGAGTGTGTGAATCAGCAATCCTGCACTGCCCCACCTCTCACGGAATTTACAGCAGCTCAGGGAATCAGCTCCTAAATCCCCACAAGTTAGAGGGTGTTTATTTTTCCAAATGTTTTCCCAAGAACCTCAGTTCTTTGTTCTTTTATATTTTAAAAGACCTGTCACAGATTTATGTTCAAATTACTTCCCCATCAAATTCCCCTTAAAATAGCAGCACTGGGCCAGCTGTGTTTGCTTCCGCAATTCCATATTAATGTCACTATAAGCAAAGTTATTTTCCCAAGTATGTGAAATACACTTCAAAATACACCAAGATCCTGCAAAGACCCCAGCCCTTTCCAAAAGGTCACAAGAGTAGGAACACAAAGAATATTCTGCTTTGTAGCAAAGCAAAACAAGCAGCCTACAGAGCCCCGTGGAGAGGTGTAACTCGATGGAGAGCAGATGGCAATTTGGGAACAGCAACTGTGAGGCACCAAACTAAAGGAAAGCCCAGGTAAAAGGGTTTGATGAAGGCAGCAGCAGGGAGAAAGGCAGCGCCAATAGGTGCTGCCAGCCAAAAAAAAGGTGGGACAAAACCCCCAGGACTGCCCTTGGGGTTAAAGGCAGCAACTTCCAAAGTCAGCTGGAGTTTTACTTGAGATTTGACCTCTGAATTTCACCCACACTAAAACCTGCTGCAGTGACTGACCCCTCAGTGCACAATTGGCTCAAATGTGTTTCCAAAACAGGAGCTGGCTGTGCTGTGCCCTGCCTGCCCGGGCCCCATCTGCCCCAGAACTCCTGCCCACCGCAGGGTCAGAGCCTTCCCAGCCCCACACCCTTCCTGTGCCCCTCTCACCCCAGCATCTCCCACCTGGACACAACCAGGAAAAGTGCCTGTCCCTCCCTCTCACACCTCACTTCCTCCCTGCACCTGTTGTTTTTAAAGGACCTTTGGTGGCTGCTGTGTTTAACCCTGCCAAGCACTTGGGGCTGCAGCGTGTCTGGGAGCAGCTATTACTGTCACACGTCAGGAGATCTCAGTCCAGCACACAGCCAGGGAGGAAAGGCAAGGCCACAGCTCACAAAACAGCTTGAGGGACCAGCACCGGGCAAATCTGCTCGGCAGAAGTGTTGGCTGACAGAAAAAAAGCCCAAAGACTCAGAGAACAGAAACCCTTCAAAATCATGGAGAGAATCAATGCTGAAGATTTAGAATGGTACAATTACCACTCTTCTACCCAAAAAGGTGAAGCTGTCAACCTTTCTTTTTTTTTTTTTCAGCCCATCAAATGTTTCAAATTATGTAAAACATCGAGCTCACTAGCATATTGGATTTTGAATGATGAAAAGAGTAAACAGGATTTTAATTTGGATTCTGACAGTAAGGCGCTTTCCATGTGATAAATTAACTATTAGGGAAGACAAATTAACACAACCACCCCTTGAGTATGATGGCTTATGATTCTGAGGAAGCTTTTACAGAAGCATGATAAAAATAAGGCAGGATGAAAAACAGGATATGATGATGGAGGGAATATTTTACCAAAAATTCTTCCTCCTTCTTTTTACCAAAATGTGCGTACAACTTCTCTTAAAAAAAAATGCAGCAAGCTTCTCTCAAGAGCCCCTTATTTTTCCTAAGAATGTCTCAACACTTTAGGAGAGTTCCTCAGCTATTCTAGATGACCAGATTGATGAATTTTAAAGAGCTTGTTTAACACTGAGATGTTAAATTTGACATCTGTGAACCAAGGTCAAGGAGGTGTCATCCCTCCTTAGGAATTTTTCTGAAAGGGAAGGTGTCTGAGAAACATTTTCTAGGCATAAGACTATGCTCATAAAATCAGCAAAGAGGATGTGATCAACTTCAAAGCAGTCAAGCATCATGTTATATTTCCATGTTATATTTCCAAAACTCCCGAGTTTTGTCATTTTTATAAAGGAGAGAAGACATTTTAAGATTTCATCTTCACATTTCAGCAGAAACTCCATTTTTCAATCTGCCCTCTCTCTCTCAGGTAAGCAAATACAGCTTAGAAAAGCAGCAGAGAGGCATCTTAATTGCCTTGAAATTAAAGCTATTAATTTTTATCCTTATTTATTCCTGTCACAAACCAGACCTCTTTCATATGGATTTCCAACACTGCTATGGAAACCTGAGAGGTTCTGAAGTCTTTATGTAACACGAGATGAAAACGCCGTCTCCCACAGTGAGCACTGTTTTCTTTGAAATATGTCAACAGTGGAATTTTGTCCCTCTGGGAGAAAAAGGGTTGCCAGGCACTGAGACAGGAGACATCAGGTCCAAATCTATTGACTCAAGACATGCTATTAACCATTTAACTCTCTGGGCAACTTCAAAATAAGGATGTTTACTCACCTTTGCTTGGAAATCCATGCAAGGAGAAAAAAACCTTACTATTTCTATGGAGACACCATGTACTTGTACAACTAAAAATTGTACAGATACTGAATCTCAATAGATTCCTGTAATTTTCCAGTAGTACTTCAAACTGCAGGTCAAAAAGTTCTCTAACAACCGGCATTTTCTTAATAAAACCAGAAGTCACAATTTATTGGAGTGTATCTGAAGACGTTGTACCTTTGACATACAAATTACTTTAATCAAAATATAAGCAAGTGTGGGTCTAGATTGTGCTGAAAGCTCCTAAATTCCAGCAAACTCGTGGCAGACCAGGACAGGCCTGAAGTTTGGGTTGCCAACCCTGGCATCCCACTAGCCCAGCTCCAGAGAATCCTGCTGCACCAGCACCGAGGGGGAGCTGATCCTCTGTCCTTTGCCTGCCTGGAGGGCAGGAAAAACTGCCCAGAATTTGCAAATAAATACACAATTGCTAGATTTCATTGGACTTTTTACACATCCAGAGTATCCAATGAACATGAATTAACCATTCCTGCTGTTAGTCAGAAGGAGACAGGTCTTTGTGCTAGGGAGCTCCTACCATCCCTTTCTCCTTAGGGAGCACGAGCAGCCTCCCCTGAATGGAGAGAGATGTTTTCCTTTATCCCAGTGCCTGCTGAGTTAATTGAGCTGTGATGTGTGGATTGGTATTCCAAGAGCTGGGAGTGCCCTCAGACATCTCCAGGCCTGAACTCTCTTCCCTCCACAGCACAACAATTTGTGCTGAACCTTCTCTGCAGAGAGGAGAGGTGAAAAGCTGGAGTGGTTTTCTGTAACACATCTACAGAACAAAAATCAAAGCCCCTTCAGTCTCTTCAACCTTTCTCTGAAAGATCTCAAACGGTCAGACCATGTCCTTTACCTTGAAACCAATGCAGTGCTCTAGGAAATGAAACTCTTCGTTAAAACCTAGAAGTTTTAAGGGAGAATATGCATTACCAGCCTGAAGGAGTTCAAAGTATTTGAACTTGGAATTCTTGCAATCGTGTAGAAACACAGCTTTGGAAACCATAATGAAAAAATCAAAGTAAGGCAGAAGTTTCCTCCTGCAAAGACAAAGCTACTTACAGGTTTCTTTTTATTGAAAGGTTCCTTTCAGAAATCAGCACTGCAAAAACATTTGCAGTCTGAACAGAGTTCAAGCCTCCTGGGAAACAAAGAATTGTTATAAAAGGGTCATTTTTCTGCCACTACAAATAAAAAAAGCTCTGAAGGTCAGAGAGTCTGGAAGCACCTAGACAACAACAAAATAAAAACTTTCCATCCCTCTCCTTGCAAAAGAGATAACGAGCTCCATGGCATTGTCCTGGTCAACACTCCACCAGGGTTTACAGAATTTAAAATACCCCATCACTGCAGCTGAATCTGCTCACCACTCTGGAGTCTCAGACATTTCCTTTCAAAAGTTTATTAAATAGAATAATATATTATTATTATTATAATTAATTCTCTTTTACCAGACATCAATATATATGACTCAGGGCCAAAAGAACCTTCCTGGGTGGCTTCAAGCTGCAGCAGCAGAAAAATAAACTAAAAAATGATCATTCAAAAGGGCAGATCTTCGAAAACTATCTACACTTCTAATTCCACTGAACTCATCCCAAGCCTTGGCACATCCAGCAGTTGCTGAGCAGCATGGAGTGGTCTTGGAGGGATCTATCCTACATTATCCATGCTTGCTCAGCACTCTGAATGAGAAAACAGCACGGAACAGGTTGTTACCAGCACCTCCACCCAGGCAAGGAGACACTGACCTGAGCACAGGGGATGGAGTTAGAGGGAAGTGAAAAAAAAATAAACCACAGCAATGAAAATCCTCCCAGAATTAAAAAGGCCACAAGAACTTTGCCTGAACTACTAGTTGTTGTTTTTATTGGAGTATTTTATGGGGTTTTATGTTGTTTAATCGAAGAAAGAAAATGGATGCCATAAAATATGCAGAGCTAACTGGGGCTGCAGAGTACATTGCTGAATATTGCTAGTAATGCCATTTCCCCTTCACTGTCAAAAAATAAAAATATCCTTCTTTATATCCCTGTCACATGGAACAGCAGTCCTCTCACGCTTGCCAATCAATCATCCTGGAGTGCACCTTTACCTTGAGCAGTATGTGCTAGGACGGTGAATAAGGAAACCTTAGGAAATAATCTCCCTTTCCACAAGATAGAATTCAATTTCCAGCACAGCTCAGGCCAGTACTTTTCTTGAAAAGGTGGCACCATATATTACAGCAGAAAAGCATTTTTCTGCTGGTAGTGAAAACTTTAGTGAGCATTATGATTATGTGGTTTGTACTCCAGGCACCAATGACCACCGAGCAGGCCAATAACGAGCGAGTTCTGATGAGAACAGCCCTCCAGCTGGGATAAAACATCAAAGACTTTTTTCCCCCCTGTTTTTTTTTTTTTTTCCTCCATTCTCCTTTCTCCACTATTCTTTTTACCTGCAGACAGTTTTCCAAGATCCTCCTCAGGATCAGCACTTCCCTCTGGTGGCTCAGGTAGCCCCAGCCAGTCCTTTGGCCACGGTGCCAACAGCTTTTATCTCTGGCAGCCCAGTTTGGTTTCTTCAGGTGGTGCTTCTCAGGAGCTTCTGGAACACTCTCTGCTCATAGATCGAGCCTTCACCAATGGCTCTTTGAATCCCCCTTTGGAACTCTGCAGTTTTGGCAAGGATTTTGCAAGTCCCAAGCTTTGTCTCTCGTCCCAGCTGTGCAGCACAGGCTGGATCCATAATCCACGGCAATAAAGTCCAGGGAAAGCCCCACAAATGGATGGTGCCAAACCCTGTCTGCCTGGATTTGTCTGCAATGTTTCTGTGAAGAGGAACAGACAGGTTTTTGCCTCTGGATGCCCTGAAGCTCCAAGTCCCAGCTTTTGTTCTTCAGATCTGGCCAAAATATCATTCTGCAAGCTGATGCCTGACAGACAGAGCCCAGCAGCCCCAGAGCCAAAGATGGGCAAAGAGTTCAGGAGGATTCAGCCCCCCAAAGTGTGTTGCTCACAGTGCTGCCACAGCTTAGAAAGCCTATCCAGCCTTGCAAAGCTGTCAGGAAAATTTACCAGCCACCACACAAAAATTACTTGCCATTTACCAGAGTGATTGATGGTAATGCAAGAAACTAATGGCATTTTACTTGGCCTGTCGAAAGAAATTACTCACCCTGGACCAGCAGGACTGGGAAAGGATTCTTTAATCCTTAGAGCGATTTTTATATTAAACTCTAGTGTTCACAGGGCTGAAGATCAGTCACAGAGAGCAGCTGGCTTCAGGATGGATTCCAACATGATCTAGCATGGACAGACAGCTCGGCACAGCAATAAGCAGGCTGACAGGCAGCTGCACACTGTGCTCCTGACTTCTTTTTACATTTGCAGATTTCAGGAGGCCAAATCCATTTCCAGATTGTTCATTTCTGACAAAGACCTAAGTGTCGCACCATGCACATAATAAAAAGTTGGGGACATAACAGGACAAAGGGGCCATAACCAAAAACTGGAGGCTTCAGTGGCAGAGGAATTGTTTCCTTTTTGTCTCTATGTTCAGAAGAATATTCCAGGATTAGGGATTAATTCACTTCCTGAATCAGCAGAGGGATGGGATCATTCCCTTGTTAGCTTCCCCTTTCCTCCCTAAAACTTCCTTTATCTTTTAGCATTTTTCCTTTACCACTGCAGCTGTTGCCAGCAGGACTTCTCTGGCTTGGTTTCAGCTGCAGGACCAGCACTCCCCCTGGAAGGACAGCAGATCCTCCACCACAGCTCAGTCACAACACCCTTGTTAAAAGAGCTGTTTCTATAGTTGGGGGGGAAACATTCATTCAGGAGATTCCCAAGGGGGAAGGACTGAAAAAAGGTCCTGGAGCAACAGCTGATTCTTACAAGCAGGAGCTCCAACACCCAGCACTGCCCTGGAGAACTTCTGCAAGACAAAAAGGACAGCCCAACATTTGCGGATATGAGTGAGCCACTCTGACAGCTTTGATTTTGGGTAGCCTGTTTTCTCGGCCAGTCTTTATGATTCAAGCTCCTTACACATCCTCAGACACCAGATGAAAAACCATCTCTGCCAAAGGTCACAATCAAAAAAGGGGGAGGAGGAACAATTCATGTTTTATGAAGACTACAAAGGCCTAGGTGCTAGATACCAAGAAGCCTCTTAAACTTTCAGCATGTCAAAGAAAACACTGTGTTTGCAATAACACTCCAAAACCAGGCTCTCCCGCTGAGGGGCACGGAATCAGCTACCTCAAAATCCAGCCACAATCCATTATAACACATTCAGTGATTTTCAGAGAAAAACACTCACAGTCAGACACTGAATCCAACTGAGCATTAGGCACTTCCCATTCCTGTTCTGCTTTCCCAATTCTACTAGTCCCTAACCCTGTTAGTCATGAATTCTTGATTAATGAGCCTTGTTCAGAGGATGTGAATACTGAAATTGCTCTGATATACAGGCTCTAAGCACAGAAAGACAATCTAATTCAACGAGGGAATCTGCTGTGCTTAGGGGGGATTCCAAACCTTCAATAAAGGAAATCAGCTGTTAAGTCATGCTAACAAGGGGCAGCACGCTGTGCTCTCAGCTCCGTGGTGCCATGTGATGCTCTCACAGCTTGGCATCTGGGGGCAAAATCATCTTCATGTGTTAAGGATGTTTAACATCTGCTTGTAAATCTGGGGCCGGTCAAAAAACGGCTGTGAGCGGAGTGAGGACGCTGCCAGAGTGGTTTTTTTACACCAGAATCCTTCACTACGAGGAACATGAGCACACACACATCTCCTGAGCTTGTACAGCAAGGACCAATCACCCAGGGCTAAACTAATTATGGCTTGTTATGCTTGAGCAACAAAACAGCAGCAGCTCCTCTCCTGCTTCAAGGGGACGTGTAAAACAAGTGTCTGTGTGGTTCCTCTTCCCTGTGCCTGCGAGGCAAGAGCTGTCTCCAGGGAGTCTTCAACTCCCAGCGTGTCCAGAGGAGCAGATTTCCCCCACAGCTGGGGACATGGGGACAGGTTTGATAGACAAGGCCCTCAGCAGGCCCGCCTTCTTGTTGGCTCGAACATAAAAATGTGTTTCTCAGAGATGAAAAATCTGATATAGCAGTGCAAAACAAAAAGATAGTATTTTTCATTAAATAATATCGCTCATCACATGCCCATGAATATTCATAACAATTTGGAGGGTGGAGGAGGAGACCTTATTTATACTTGAAATGGTTTATAAAATGCATCAAGATGGAAGAAACGTTCCTTGTTCTCCTACAGCAGGCACTTTCAGACGTGTTTCAGGAGACCTAGAGACCAGGGGATTAATTCCTGAAGACAAGCCCTTTTCCCCCTGAGCTCCTCCCCAGCTCTTCTCAGAGAATGACCTTTTCTGATCTTAAAACATCTTGAAAGAGACAGAATGATTATTTATGCTCCTCCCTACTTCATCTTCACAGAACATCTGAGTGGTTTCTACAGCTGCAAAACTTTTATGTCCATGCTCCTTCTGAGTGCACTGCTGAGATATTCAAAGACCCATTAAACCAAAGGGGAAGGCCCATTCACTGAGACTTCCTATGGAAAGGAGGTGGAGAGGAAGGGAGGCTTAAAATTATCTTCCACTTAAGTTAGAGAGACAGCTGGAGAAGATTTATTCATAAGCAAGCTCTCCCCTCTCAAAAAGTCACCTGTTCTTGTGGTGCTCTGCACACAGGAGATGCTGTTGGGACTAAAAGGTTGAGAAATGCAGCCTGATCCAATGATTCTGCTTATTCCTGCAGAAGATCCATGGGATGAAGAAGCAAAAGCAAAGCAATCTGCCCTGTATTTTTATGGACATGATTTTGCACCTGCAAGTCACAACTGTCTCCCAGTTGCAGCATTAACACCAAGGTGGAGCTCACCTTTCGGAGCAGCTTCCTCCTCAGGTGGTGTTTGGTGATGCCTGCCTGATTGTGGTTGGAATTTTTTCCTCCAAAATTATTGTCACTGTACCAGACCTTATCCTAGAGTCAGGTGCTGAGGCAGTAAGGGACAGTGTCTTCCCAGCAAGTCATTGCCTTATTCTCAATGACTAGTGTCAATAACTCGTGGGTATTAAAAGTAGGACAGTGTGTTACTGGGCTGAGATTGCTTTCTGATCTGGTATCTGGGCTCTGAATGATCTGGTTTGCTGATGAAGAGCTCAGATTACGAAGGCACCATTCAAAAGATCACGAAATACAAGGCTGACATATTTCGATTTTCAGTGGCCCTGAGAGCACTCCGTTCCTTCCTGGTGGTGTTGCCTTCCTGACTTGCATCTTCACTGTCAAGACTTCATCCTCAATTCACTTCAGGCACAACTATTCTCAGTTTTAACACTCTGCCCATCAGACTAGCAGTGGGTTTTCAACAGTGGGTCTGCAAGCTGTACTCTCAAGGTCATCTTTCAGAAATAGCAATATTATCCATATTTTCTACTTTTTGAAACAGTGAAACCTCAGAAGTAATCATTACATTCAAGTTTTGGCTTAGTCCTTGGAACATTTTATCTTATTTTCACTTGGGGAACCCTCTCTTTACTGAATATTCCTGCAGTTAAGATCTCTCTGCAGCTTTATGTGAAATTAAGTAGCCAGTGTCATACACTTGGTGCTTCAAAGACTAAATCTTGGTATTAAGCAAAGTCAGGGTTTAATTTCCCTGCACGCAGCAGGTGAGACAGGGAAAGGCTAGATTTGGAGAATGTAATAAGCAGTCACAGGTGAACATAAAATATAAATGCAAAATGCATTTCCTCATATTTATTGCATTTTTTACATCTAAATCAGGCAGATTTCATTCCACAGATTGAGACTGATCTGAAGTAATTTAGTGGGAGGCTGGTAGTTGAAACACATAATCACATTTCTAGAACAATGTAATTACATTGAATTTAATGTGATTTCCTGCCACAGGTTTAAAAGTGCAGCCTCCTCCACATTCTCAATTTATGCTGAACATGACACTTGATGTAAGACTACTTTTCCATAGCCAGGTAGAGCATTGCATAAGGGGAGAAAGTGCTCTGTGACCACTTGAATTCCGCAGGACCATCAGACAAAGATGTCAGCTGTGAAGTATCAGTAAGCTCAAATCTTAAATTTCTAGGAAGATGCTGTTTCAGCAGATGACCATTGATTTTAGATTTCATTTTCATTAAATGTCTCACCAGGAACAATTATGCCCACCTTAAGAACTTGTGCACAAGTCAGCTCTGCTCTGTGGAGCAAAGAAATTGGATTGGAAATTCAGAGCAGAGGAGTTCTCAGGATTTTGTGGGTTGTAGATGTTTCAGAGAGTGTTATGATAAAGACTTTTTATAAAGAGCAGGCTAATAAATGGATAGGGCAGGTCATGCCCATTAAGAACTGCTAGGAAATACTGGGGGGAAAACTAATTGCAACCTGAATGCAGACCAAGAGCTTGAATGCTAAAATAAAGACAAGGACAAAGGGCTGGAAGTGTGTCAAAGCTAGGAATAAAATAGCACAGTCATTGGTGTTTATTTAACTTACAAATTTACAAATTTAATCTTACAATTTAGTTAAAAGTTGATCCGGAGAAAGTGAGCAAGGCAATGCATCAGGACAGCCCGTGCTGCCAAATCACTGCATAAACAGGAGGGTTACTCTTAAAAATAAATAACACTAAGTTACAGCTGATCAGATTAAATTCTGCCTACTATGAGACAACTCAAGTAATCTCTTTGCAGAATAATTCCCAAGTTGTACAAATGGAGGCATATTTACACGCAATTTGCAAACAGAAAGAAAAATGAATAAATTGATCAAAAATGCTATTTACTGCTGGCAGTTCATTTGACTTTCTGGAGAATGCTTCAACATTTATATTCCTTCATTGGAATAAATAAGTATTGAAATTTAATGGATAATGAAGCAGCTGCTAAAAGGCAAAGTGCACAGGATCTTTTTTTTTTCCCTCAAGACTAACACAAATCTGAATGAAATAAAAGTTGGAAAGTGGGTTTTAAAGCTGGGGGCTTTTATGAAAAGTAAACTAACAATGGATTTAAAGCAGTATAATTACTGATGAATCACAACAGCATGGAAATGGCCTCGGAGAGCTCCAAATGCATTATACTCTGTGGAGGGGGAGGGAGAACAAGGGAGACAAAAAGCCCCTAAAAGGAGAGAACACTGAGCCCCCACTCAGCCCAACCACCCTGTACTGATGTCACAGAACTGGCTTAAAAAGCCAAACCTTAGGGTTACCCCATGCATGGAAGTTTTCTTTGGCTTGAAGAAGAAAAGTCTCAAGGTGTGCATGCTTGAAGGAGAGCCCTCAGTGTGTTGGAGTGGCTTTTGTCACTCCCTGCAGAGCTGGGCTCTGAAGGGCTCCCACAGCCAGCACCTGTGCTGAGGCGGCAGCGACAAATGCAGCTCTGTGACAAAACCAGGGGACAGGAAAGCTTTGTCTGGAAGAGGACAAGGTGTATTCTTGATGGCTCAGCCATCTGCAGACCTCAGTGCTCGGAGAGGACAATGGCTCTGTCCCAGGAAGGAGCTGAGGAGGGCTGAAGGCAGGAGTGGGTCCCACAGGGCGCAGCAGGACAAGCAGTGCCAGCCGCATCCACCCGCTACCGACCCACCACACGTCCCAGCTCTTCCTCCTGAGCCTGACCAGCTTCCCGACAGCTGCAGCATCTCCAGACTTCCAACCCTTTAGCAGGGTTCCTTCAAGGAGCAAATGCATTTGCTGAAATTAATTCTGGGCTGCAGCTTCTTAAAAGGTGCCCATTTCTGCATCAGGCAGATTAGCGGCAGAGCCGGCTGGAAGCTGCAGCCTTCATCAAAACCAAAAAGGCACTAAGCAGATTTTCCCTTTTGTTTGCTGGAAAGCCACTTTCTTCAAGGTGACTCAAGACAAGAGGCAGTTTGCTTAAACAATGCGAGATTTGCCAGAGGTCCCCCTTTTCATCCCTGATCACTTACTAAGGCTCAGGAAGAGAATTCTGCAAAGATACACAGGAGTACAACTGGAGACAGAGCCAAGCATTCAGCTGCAAACCAGAACCAACCAGACACAAACAATCCAAAACCACTTGGATTCACTTGGATTTTGATCAAAAACTTGATCAAAAATGGTTAGAAATGAGAAACTACAGCAGGATTATCACTGCATTAACTGAGAGGTCAACCCAACTATTCAGAACTTCCATTATGAAGCAGAAAGAATTCAAATCTCTGTTTATCCCATCACCACTCCAACAGCTACATATTCAGATTTCTTTCTGGAATAAGTGCGAATTTGCTTTGATTCTATGACATTTCATCACTTAATACATTTATAGCATGTCAGGGGAAAACTTGACTGAATTCACAATGCTGTACTGATTGAGTTCCTAATAGGAACAGCTGTCAGAAGGACTTGTAAGGATAAATTTCAAAATCGCATTTCCTAGCTGGCAGAGGACTTTCTGCACTTTCTGTACCTATGTACAGAACTTTCTGGGACACGGAGATGGACAGCCCCTCTCTTCCCAGTTTCCATCAGCCCGTGGCATGGCAGCTGCTGCAGCCACATCAGTGCCTGCACAAAACTTTTTCTCCAGAGTCCTGCACTTGAGTCTCACAGTCACAAAAAGTCACAAAAAGCTTTGCTGGAGACTCATGAACAAGCTGTGGGAGAGGAGTGAGAGACCAATGGAGGAGAACCCACCATAAGGTGTCCCAAGCACAGAGCTCAGGTGTGAGCACAGAACACAGGAGGCAGCAGAGCTGGAGGTCAGCACCTACCTTAGCTAAAAATGGGGAAAGATGACACAGAAAAACCAATTTAATTCAAGTTTGAGCCCGTGGCCAGTGCCCCAACCTCAGAGCTTCCTGTCCCTCTCAGTCTCTGCCTATGAATGGAAAAACATCTGGGGAGTTTTGCTCTGCTCCTGATCCCTCCTTGAAATCTTCACATTTGTTTAGAAAGGTCTTCAAAATATAGCTTCCAAGGGAACCCGAGCATTTCCAAATTTCCTCTTTCTAGAGACCTGCAAGGCCCTGAGGTGACCTACCTTGAGCACCAAGACCCTGTCCTAATTAGGCAAAGAGTGGGAAAAAACACTGCTTTTCAAACTCGAAACCAACCAGCTTCAAATAAATGTTTAAAGTTGCCCTGATTGTTAGATAAGCAGCTTCTGCAAAGAGATTGCAAACGTTGCAATTGTTCTGCCATACGGCTGCCAGCAGCTGGAAGCTCTGAGATGCCCATTTCAATCAGAAATTTTCCATTTCAAATGCATTTGGCTGTTTGTTCGTAGTGAGAAATGTTTCCCATTACGAGAGCTTTCAGAAGACCACAAGGAGTGAAGCACAGGTGGCTGTTCTTAAAGTGGGGGCAAAGCACAGCTTTCTGTAAACACTCCTTTTTGATCAGTAAATAAGTAAGAAAAGGTGCTGTGCCACACTTTCTGCACTGCTATTAGGCAGCTGAGAGGCTCCTGCCAGACCAGACAAAGCCTTCAGTCAGTCCCACAGAATATTCCCAAACAAATGAAAAGAACGGTGGGAGGAATTCATTGTACTTTCTTTTTCATTAAATATAATAATATGCAACAGCTCCTTGTGCTGTTGAACGGACAATACTCTTCACTCTTTTTTCATGCCAGCACTTCAACCACTTGCACTTACATTCTTCCCCCTAATCACTACCTCGCTGCTGTTAAAATCCATCATGCACTAGGGGCCAAATCTTGAGGTCCCCACTCAAACCTCTCTTAAATGAGCTCTTAGGAGGATTTTTGCATGATTAAGCATCACAGGATTTTTTCCCTAACTGATATTTGAATAAAGAACACAAGAATTGGCCTTGATCATTACCATAATGCTTTCATGTTTTCCACAATGCCACTCAAAACCCCAAAAATATGGCATATAAGCCCTGCAGGGAATTAATGCAAAGTGTCTGTATTTGCACCAGGAACCAATTGCTGAAAGAAAAAAAGAGGATATCTGAAATAAACCTGGAGGATGCATTAGCAGAAGCACTTGTGAGCAACTTGCCCTTTAAAGCACGCATGGGACAAATTCATCTCGAGAGTCACTTCAAAGGGAATGGTCTGTAATCAAAATTAATCACAACTAATTTGGCCCTAGGTTTCAGCCACAGAGAGCAGGCTCCTGCAGTGAGCGCTGCGGGCAGGGATCACATCCACAGCGTCCACCTCTGCTGATATTGCCAATGCTGCTCTGCTGGTGCCATCATCAAATGCTGCAACAGGATTCAGGCCAAATTTGCTTATCAGCTCTGAACCATGAGGCCAGCCAGCAATATGTGCTGAATGGCACTCTTCTGGAGGATGTCATCTTTCTATTTATATTACCTAATTCTTCTCCTCCAGCTCCCCGTGGCAAACCAACAGTTGAAATCAGCCAGTGGAAGCTAATAGGGTTATGTAAGTGTCCATTTGCTGTACATATGCTCTCCCCCCTAAGGCAGGCAATCACATGAGAAGAGATGCACCTTCCACTTTTGATGTCTAAGCACATCAGAGTTTTGGAGATGCTTCAGACAGTGTCTCCACCCTTGCTGAAGGAGCTGAGCAAGAGGCAAGCAGCAGAGAACTGTCACAGGGGCAGGCTCAGAGCCAGACAAGAGATGCTTCTGGGCTGGACACGGATCCTCATCTGCCCATGAAACACAGCCCCACTAAACCAGGCAATGTCAGCTCCAAAGGGCCCCTCTCAAGCCACTGATCAGTAGACACAACCCTCAAACTTTTTCCCCAGGCTTAATCCCTTGCTCTGCCAGCACAAAATCAAAACATTTCCTTGATATGGAAAGATGCAGCTTCCCTGTCTCTTGATCCCTCTCAGTCTCTACCATTTGCTTCAAGGTAAATTGGGTTTATGGACCTGGGTAATTCTTTTGTTTCAAAAATATTTAACTTATACTTAAAAGTAACAATATTAAGCCCTGTAATGCATTAATTATTGTACCCTTCACCCCAAGATAAGTAAAAATGGCACAGGCCCTCTAATATGAGAGACTGTTGGCATCAAATTTCTTGCTCTCTGCAAGTAACCAGGGTTTAAAACCTCAGGAAAACTGTCTAGAAAAGCTGAACTCCTTAACAGAAATTTAGCGTTAAGAATATGACATGATGTTTAAAATAGGCATTTTAATTATGCATATTCACTTTTTTTTGTTTGCTATTCTACCCTGAAGCTTCACCTGAATAGAGCTCACCAATATACAGCACTAAGGTTTTACCCACAATCAGAATCTGTAAATTCAGTTCCTCCAAGTGTTCAGTCACATGAAGACAAAACTGATTCCCACTGCCCCTTCTCCTGTCTTGAATGAGTATTTTGGGAGGTGTATCTTCCCAGAGTATCACTTCAAAAACACCCCAAGTTTTTGCACGTAAGTTCCCGTGACGTATATCCAAGATACGTGAAATTCGGCAACTGGAAATGCTGGATTCTCTTCCACAGAACATTGCTCCCTCCTGCCAGCAGGTGGGCTCTGCTGAACCCGGAGAAGATGATCCGAGCCTGTGTCAGGCTACGACACGGCAGAAAAAGAAGGAGCCATCACAGCAAATGAGGAATGTGTCATTTTCCCCACCTCTTCTTGGATGGTGAAACAGAAGCACGAGGAAAGCAAGCAAATCACTCACGACCACAGCAAGAATAGCACCAAAGTCCCCAAGCACAGGACACGTTACATACTTGTAGTAACAAAAAATATATCTGTCACTGCACGTCACATGAGCTCATTCAAACTAAAAATTTATCACTTGCTTCGGACCCCAGCCAGGTGACAGCAAATATATCATGGAGCTGTCAACAATCTGCTAATCTGAGCTGTGAAGTGTAGGAATACAAGAAGCTTAAAAATATACTGCTCCTTCAGAAGCCATAAATTTTGCTGGCTCTTTCTCACATACCACTGGGTAATAGGTCTGCTGCAGCTCCTTCACTCCCACCTCCTGCAGTTAAAGAGTTTCATTTTGCATGTCTATTTAGAGAGTGACAATCAGCCACACGAGGCAATCACCCATGGGTATAACTACAAAGCAACACAGGCCCTCTCTGGTGCTGTGACTGAGAAGAATTACCAGTGGCGGATTTAACTGCAAAGCTGGTACAGAAATCCCAGGACAGACACAACTAGATTTTCAGAGACAGCTGGAATAACGTTCCTGCCCATCTGGAAACCTGAGCTGTTGTGCTCTTTGGAACAGAGAAGAAAGCAAAAAGAGGAGAAGGAAGACCTTTCCTCGTCCATCTGAAACCAAACCATGTGTCTAGGTTCTATCTTTTTGGAGACAGTGCAGAGGATGGCACAGTCCCATGAGTGAACACTCAAGGACCTCAGCTTCTCCTAGCTCATACACTGGACAAAAATTCAAGCTGAGGTGGGGGAAGGAGCTTTTATTATAAACACAGGAGAAGTTTCAAAGAATACTTCACAAATAACAGCTTGTGACATTTCACACTGGGCGCATTTTTGGGTGACTGCAAACAAAAGCAAACTTCCTTGTTGTCCCAGTCATGATGCTTTCTGGGCAGCAAGCTCAGGAAGGACTAAAGGTGCTGCCCTTCCAGCCCTGTGACCTGGCCTTGCTGGAAAAGGCAGCTTGACTCACTGTTCCTTGTGAAAATTCAGTTCTTAAACTGCATTTCTCTTACGCCAAGCACCTTGGTGAACCTGCCATTCTTCATTTCCTCCTCCGGCCACAAACCTCAATTTTCTCTCCTCAGCTCTTCAACAGCACATAATTACAACTAATTATCGATCACTGAGGGATTACTGGTTGACAAATCCAATTTCCACACTGGTATGGAGCATGACTGACTGGGGCTGGAAAGGATAAAAGGTACCTGTGCTGCTGCAGAAAGCTGCAGGTGTCTGAGCTGGGTGGCAGCAGCGTTGTCACTGTCACCAGCACCAAACCCAGCGGGCTGCGCTGGCACCTGAGGGCCGATGTGTTCAGGCACCTGTTACACAAGACTATAAATCCACAGCGAGTCACAGTCCTCACCCCAAAGAGATTTATGAGCCTGCAAAAGCTGAGCCTTTTACATCTGTAAATGTATTCAATTTGGCTGCATTTGTACCACTTCTGCATTCCATCTCTGCAAATATCCTCACAAGCAAGCGAGCTGGCAGGGATGTTCAGAGAAACAGCTCATTTCAGGGCACAAAAACGCCACTCCGTTTTCCTCGAAGCAAATTTTAAATTTGCGTGCTTTGGTGCACCTGCTGATCTCAACAAATTGGATAATGAAGGGAAGGGGAGCACTGTGCAGCCCCGGTGCCCCCGGAATGCAGCTCACACGCAGCCCATTAATGGCATTTGGGAGCTGCAGCAGGCCAGCTCCCCCGAAATCAGGAGTTTGCTGCCACGGGCTCTGGGTGTTGTACAATAGAGGCACTGTGCACGCACAGCATTTAAGAAAAAAAGAATTAAAAAGAGAAATCTGAGAGAAAAATACGTGGAGCTGCTCAAACATCATTGAACGGAGTGAAAAAAGCAATGTTTTAATAAGAAGTCACGTGATGAATCTTTTTCCCAGTTGTACTTCAATGGAGTTATTCACATAATTCAAGCAGACACAAATCCCAGTGTGAAAATATCTATGCTCTTGTAGCCCAGTGGCAGCCCTTCCAGCATGACTTACAACAAAAGGCTGAAAAAGTCCACTCCCGTGGTACACACAAATTGGTTTATTATTAGAGCTCATCCAGCACCATTATTTTCTGACAGTAAATGTGTTTTTAACAGAATTGAAGTTGCCGTGAAGACCATTTTTCTTGCAAATGTTTAACTTTTCTTTGGGGAAAAACCACATTTTTGTTTCACGTCTGTTTAACATTAAGATACATTTCCCTTTCCATTCTGTTCCAAAGGAAGCACGACACAATTTAGAAAATGCTGCACTAAATCTTCCTGGCTCCTAAAAGAAAAAAACCTGAGCATGAACCTTACATAAAGAACGATTGCAAGTGCCTTACTAAGGATTTTATTCATTAAAAAAGACTCAAGTCTATTCTGCTTCTTGTCTATAGAAGTGAAATATGATTTTATTAAATAAGCCCTTAATATGTTTGCTAAGACTCTGTCAGGCTGAACATTAACTACATTTTCATTGTTTTTCAATTCTGAAAAAGAAAGTTGTTCTGCAAAGAGACAATCTCACTTACAGCTTCTTAACCTTCAGGCCAGAAGGGAAATTTGCTTTATGAAGTGCATGTGCAATACCCAGCTCGCACACGGGGCACGGAACATTCATAAAGGGAAAATGCAACACCTCCCAGAAATGAGTTAAGGAAGGAAAATGGGGGAAAAAAAAAAAAAAGGAATAAAGCACAGTCCAAGCATTTCAGTTTGGGGAATTTGGGGATCCCCGGGCCTGGGGGCACCCCAGGGTGTGCGGAGAGCCCTGCCCAGCCCTGCCCCTCCTCAGCAGGACACACTCCCCGGCTGCCTGCTCTCTGCCCTCTGCAGGGGCTCGCACAGACAGCACAGCTCCTGAACACTTCCTAAATGTCCCCCACGGAGGCGTTTCTCGGGGAGATGATGCTCTGGGTCCTCTCCGGGGGATGGCAGCCAGCCCCGCTCTTCCCCAGGCGCTGCCCCTGGCTGCGGTGCCTTTCCGGGGATCCCCGCTCCTCGCACGAGTCCGCTCTGCCCTCTCCTGGCCTGCGCACGGATCCGAGCCCGTGCCGGCACGCAGGGACACGGCAGGGCTCTCCGGGCATCATCACCCTCGGGTGATGCCACCCCGCAGGGTGGCACCTCCTGCCCGCCGGCTCGCCGCCCTGGGGAGCGCTCTGCGCCATCCCAAATCCGCCTGCCCTGCTAACAGACACAGAGACAGAGCAGGAGCATCCCGTCCACCCCCAATCCTCGCCGAAAAACACACTGTCAGGGTAGAAGAGGCACTGCCCTCCTCCTTGTGGAAAGCATCTGCTCTTTGAGGTGTATCGCTGGAACGCGAGCAATAAAAACAGTGATTTGTACAATGAAAGCCGTGACAGACGTTTCTTGTACAAACACCGTGAGACATTACAGATAAAGTGATGTTACACAAATAGGCAAAGCATTAGAACTATTACCAACAACAGCACAGGGCACACGGCAGTTTAGCAAAGGAAGTGAAAAATAGCGGATGTGATTTAAGAGGCAGAGAAAATCTGAGCTGGCAAGTTGTAATTACTGCAGCTGAAAGCCAGCCAGGATCCTGGTTGACTGCCTCCAGGCTTAGGAAATGCAACCCAGAATCTTTAAATGACCAAATAATTGGCACCCGGGTTTCATGTCCCCAGTGAGACGCAGCCATTGATGTGGCCACACCGAGGTGGAGTTCCAGGAGAACCACAAACCCCGTCCTGCCTGGCACTCCTGACTGCAGATCCTACAACCAAACACTGACCTGAACCAGATCTGCTCTGCAAGGTCATTTTTCTTCCCACAGTGGTACAGCTGCAGGGCTTTTTCAACCTTATTCTTCAGCTTCAGCAGCCTGTAAGCATCTAATGTCTAGTCAAAGGACATCATTCATCCATTTTATGGTTCCCAGAATGCAAAGATATCTACCCAATTTCCTAAGAAACATTAATATTAAAGGATGGCTTTCTCAGCCCAAATCATGCAAGCTGAACAAAGTTCTCCTGACGTTCCATGACAAGGTGATTAATAACACCAAGAAGAAGAATGAAATGATACCAGATTATAAACTATTGTAAATCTTTCAGTCATCCCAGGAATAATGAATGTAGATTTCTTAGGAGAGCAGTACAGATTTAAACAGAATCATTTTCGTTTCCTTGTCAATCATGAGGCTATTTATGTAATACCAGAAAGAGACAATGAACTCACGTAATCTTAAAAGGAGAGGGTAGCACGTTTCTTTAAAAACAAAGGATTCCAAAGACCATCCTAAGCTAGAATTTCCAAAACTGTTAAAGAAAATGTTGCATCTTAACCATTATTGTTGATCATTGACCTTCCCTTCTCCAAGCAAGAGCCACAACGACAAGAATGCAGCTGGACTTAAAATGTCTGAGCTGACATGACCAACCTTCCTCAAACACTTAATTTAAGGGGATGGTCAAAGCTCTACTGGCCTAAGAATCCACCAGACCAAAATACCCCAGACTTCCTTGACGTGGGTTTCGGAGTCAAGCAAAATGCAAATGCAAACTCTCACAAGTTGTTCTACAAATGCTGTTAAATTTTCAACCCCCACCTCGAGGCAAAGGTTATGGCCTTACTCTGCTTTTGGCTGCAGGGGGAACCCAGTGCCCTCTGACCCCTTGAGGCAGTCTGTCCTAGACATTACCTCAACACAATAATTAATAAGTAATAATACCGAATTTGAGCTCGTGGAATTTGCACAGGCTAAATGTTCCAAAGAAAAAATGAATAATGCATGCAGAAGAGATTCATTTGGGGGGAAAAAAAATGTAACTTCAGTTAGAAATAAAGCCCTGGTTGCCTTGGCAAAGAGGATTTAATTGCTGTAATCGCTACATCTCACATAAGGTCGCTGTTTGAGGGAGCCCACAGTACTGCTATTCATTCTGTGGCTGCTCTATGGCAAATAAAGGACTACTGGTCCCAAGAGCCTCAGGGGAATAATTCTATAAAGGTTTAAATTATTTTTGAAGGGTTATTAGCTTTGGCAAATGAGTCAAAAGTCATCTCAGCCGAGGAGCATAGGTACTTACACCACATTATGGAGACGACAGCAGGAGATGCCACAATGAAGAGTGTTCCACTGGTGTTAGCGTGTGTCATTAAAAACAGAGCTCCAAACATGACCATTCCCTCTCCATCTGTGTCCTGCCCACCCACCCACTCGGGGCTGCCACTGTCCCTAACAAACTTCCCAGAGAAAAAAAGAAGCCAGGACACTGGCACACACACATGTGCCTCACACAACCAAATTCAAGTCCTTTCACTGGCACAATTCCTAAGCAACTCTAGGGAAGTCAATTAAATCACCCCTCTTTTCTGGGTGAGACTGAGAAGACTCTGGCCAGGCAAATTAAATTAGAGATGGGCCAGAGCCAAACTCCCAGATCCAAAACAACCCAAAACTCACAATGTATTTGGATCCAGGTCCACATTCTCACAGACTGCTACTGCTTCTCCCTCACCCTCTGCCACCTCCCAGGACAGGACAAACTTTTCAGACTGTCCCCAAGCATCACTTGGTGCATTTTATCACCATCCTCCACCGGGGATCTGCATCAAAGTGCTCATCCTGTGTGTGTGCTCCCTGTGGGTGCCTGGCACATTTCTTGCCCAGACCCTCATTAACTTGAGCAGATGCTTAGAAAGCTCATGAACAAGGCATTGCCTATCCCACACTTCTGCTTCTCTGCCTTTCCCACTTGCTGTCCTCTAGGAGCAGCACAATTAGAGATGGGGATTTAGTGAAAATGCATTTGAGGACTCCTTCATTAATACCACAAAAGGTTGGGCCACACAATGAGAAAAAAAGGAGCTGAGAAAGTTTGCTTGGCAGGAGAATTTTCAAAAGGATGTAGTGGGAGGACAGGAAGGTACATTTTGGTCTTAGCGAGCCATTTAAAGGAAGGCATGGTGGGGACAGAGGGAGGGTGACATGTTTGCCCCACAGATGTGGGGCTGCTTGAACATAGCTGTCCCAAGAGCACCCTCCTGGGTGGGATACCCCTGGAAATACTGCTGCTCAGAACAATTCCTGCCCTGCTGGGAATACCCACAGCATCTCCTGAGGAGAACAGATTGGAGAGACATTTCCCTTTTCTTTAGCTGTATGTAACCCCTGAGACAGGGTGAAGCAGTGCTGCAGCCAGGGCACTGACACCCAGCACCGCTTCGGGCAGGGGGCTGGGGGGCAGACCCAAAGCTGGGGGCAGAGGAGAGCCAGAGCACTCAGGAGCAGCTCCTGGGCTCTGGGAAGCTCAAGAAGAGCCCCTGTTGTGGTGGCCCCTGTGTCACTCAGCACTGGCCCCACGGCAGGGGCTCTGGGGGCTCCTGGCACCGCGGCGCTCCGGGGCTGCCAGGGAACAGTGCAAGGAGTGGAATAGCTTTAACTGTAAGCTCCATTTGCTGTGCCTCGGCGTGGCAGACTCATTTGTCACTGTTTTCTTCTCCTGCAGCTCTTCAGATTCTTCTGGGATCCAATAACTTTGTTAATACGATTTCTTTCATAACCTGGCCGAGTACAGCATCCCAGGCAGATGTGGCAGCTATTTGAAGCACTAAATACCTCACACACAGCACAGCTCCCTGCTCTGCCTTGTCCAAAACCATTTCTTACCAGTCTTGTATTGACATAAATTGTGTGGAGAGCAGGAGAAGCACCCAAAACAAGATATGTTGACAATTTTCTGGCAATATTTGGTTTCCTGCTCTTTCTCAGGAAGAGTCCTTCCTCCCCAAAGCTGTCAGCAAACTATCACACTGGCCTTCTTCTATCAGAGCATGCAAAAACTCATGGGTAAACACAAGGACAAAAGCAACTCCCTGTTGCATCAGGGGGAACATGAAGTAATTGAGATCAATGTGCTCACTCAAAGCAATACTTCATCAGCTTCACAGGAGAGTAATCTGGTTTTTACCAGGATAAAATGACAGCAATGCATGGCCTAAAACATCTCAGGAAAAAAGGAAATTTCAAAGTAGTTGCCTTCTTCTACTTTCAATACTCTTCATTACTCTGAACGTAATGAATGGAAGTTACTGCATCGAGGACCAAATCACTGTTGTGTCTGACTTGTTTAAACAAGACTGTGATTTACTGCACTGCCAGCTAATGAAGAGCTGTACGAGAAGCTGATCAATGCCATCATTGTCTGCCAGCACAAAGCAGGGACTACTCAGCATATTGTCCAAAACAAAGGCTCCCCCCAAGCTCCCCACCAGGGACTCGTTTAGGAGGACACACAGTTTGCAGAGAGCCACAGCGTGCCCCAAACTTGAAATGATCACCCAGAGACAGGAACCTTCACTGACCTGTGTAACCAACCTGAGTACAAGGTAAAAAACAGAAGAAATGGATGGAGAAAATGTTTGTCTTACAGCTGTCCTCCTTAAATTGCCCTGTGTGATACTGTGAATTTAAGCAGTTTTGTCACCCCAAGGCAGCTTTGTGTTCATTAACGGAGGTAACTGAACTCAGAGCTGAGCGCTCACAGGCAAAACTCAGCTTCTAATTCCATCTTCTGTGGTTTCCCTTCCCATTTCAGAGCTGCACCAACATTAATCACAGCAAAGGTAGGCCAGGAGAGCCCCCAGCAAAAGCAAGTTCTGCAGAAGAGCAGTGGCAATGCCCTGAGCTGGCAGGAGAGGCTGAGCCTTTGTGTGCCTCTGATGCAGCTCCCATCCAAAGGGATCCCCACCCCACAACCCTCCCGGTGCCAGAGGAGGCTGGGCAGGGGCCACAGACCAATGTCTGCCCAAAAGCCCATCCTGGGCAGGCTCAGCAGCCCCAGCACGTCAAGCACAGCCCGTGCTTGCTCTCCGAGCAGGCAGTGCTGCCTGAGCTCTGCACATCCCCATCCTGCAGCAAGCACCCAGCTCTGCAGGAGCTGCCTGCAGGAAATTAGCAGGAGCTGTCATGTCCAAGCTTTTGGAGATGAGGCTCAGCTGAGAACAAGCTTGTAGAACCCGGATCATTTAGAAATGTAAAATCTCTTTCCATTACCATCAACAAGGCACAGTTTGTGTCGAGTCACGTGGCGTATTGGCACCTTCCAGATCTATGGGAAGGGCTTTCCACATCCTCCCCCTTTGCAGGGCACAGCAATTCCTGCTCACACTGGCACACAAGAGCTTCTCAGGGCTCCTCTCACAATCCTTATTTGTCACACTCCTGCCAATCCAGCTGATGTGTCCAACAAGATGCAGAGCCCCCGGTGACACACAGCACCACGAACCCACTCGTAGAGCAGCACTGAGACACCTGCTCGTGCACAAAACGACTTCAAACCAACACAGCCACCTCTCTTTTTTCCTACTTTATGGTTCTGGATATGAGATACAGCAAATTCATTTACATGACATTGCCACATCCTTACTGCTCACAGGTGCAGATGGGCAGATGAATGAGAGAGCTGAGGGGCTGGCAGGGCTTGAATGGAAGGAGAAGTAGGGTTTCTAGGCAAAACAAACACAAGTGGAAAACTTGTTTCATTCCAGATGTACTCAGTGTTCCAGCACACAACATGAAATATTCCCAAACCACCAAAATTAAAAATAACTGGCAAACTCTTCACCTTCTCAGTGAAAACCACTGGTGGAATACACACACAAGCTAAATATTTGTCATTAATCTAATCCTGCATTTTGATCCACTCTCCCCTCCAACTCTTACAAACATTTCCCCACTCCCATGAGAGAAGAGAACATCCCTGAGCCAAGGCTGTGGAGGCCAAGGGAAGGAGCAGACAGTGGGAACATCTGCCACAGCCACCAGGGCCCTGGCCCCATCCTCCTTCCCCTCAGCAGCACCTTCAGAAGAGCACAGGAACTTGGTTTGTGCACACAGTAGCTCGTCCAGGAGCCCTTTTGCAGGGCAGCAGACATTTCCACCAGGAAACATCTCAATTAAAACCCCCTCTTTTATCACCACGAGGCTGCAGTCCCATCTGGAGGCGCTTCCAAGCCAATATCCAACAATTCCCAGGGCTTCTCTCTGTCACTGGAGCTGCTGCTCTTCCCGTGCAGTGATCATGGACAGCTGATTATTACAGCACATAGTTGACCTTTATCTAAAATTCCATTAAAAAGCTTTATTGACTGTAGTCTTGCAGGGTCTTTCAGGATTCACTGGGTCATTTCTCCCCTGTCGGAGATCCATTGCTTTCTAAGCTTCTAAAATTGCTTGAGCTCTAAGCAGGAGTTATTTTTTTGTCATTTTGAACTGGTTTTAAGACTGTATGAGGGGGTGGTTTCTTTTCTTCTGCCTCCCCAGCGTGGCACGGGCAGAGGAAGTTATTTAAGGCACATGAGGAGGAGAGAGAAGCTGCCAGGCTGGCACAGTGATCTCCAGGTTGGTTCATGGATACGGGTGCAGCAGCTCCCAGGGAACAAACCTTTCTCCCTTCAGCCAGGAGAGATTCAGGTCTAACTACTCCATACAGCATCCTTCTGAAATTTGTCACTCCATACCATCATGTCAGGTTTTCATCAGCTACAGCCAATTTTTCTGGGCCACAAGCCGGTCTCAAACAGAAATAAGAAAAATAAAAGATTGGTTCAACCTTTCCTGAAAGAGAATTTATAGAAATGGTTCATTCAAGCCAAAAAAACCATTCTGGTGACAGCTCCCCCAGGCTTCATAGGAGGTCCTGAAAGGATGTTACTCCCTTTCCCATTCAGTAACACAAAGAAAAGAAAATACTGCACGACAATACAGACATCAAATGAAGCAGGAGATCTGAAAAAAAAATAGTGTGCATTTGTTTTGGAGAAATATGAAACAGTGCATAAGTACTTGGGGACTGAAGTAAGGTTGCACAGACACATCTGGCCTTTCCAGACTTAGCGGTGCTTCTTGATATTTTTATTATTACTGCATATCACTATTTCATATTTATATTTAGTTCCAGGTACATGCAGAGAGAAAAGAGAAATAAAAAAACTTCAACATTCATCCTAGGTTTATTAAAATTTTGGACTAAAACCCAAATTATTCCCAAGCCACCAGTAATGGTTTATATCTGTGATTATTTCTAAATCTAAACCAGCATTTCTGATTTCAGAAGAGTACTTCATTTCCTTTGTCACCACTTTGATTTGTGCTGAATGTTCATCCTACAGTGATGTCTCAGTGAATCATTTCTCTCTCTCCCCAGAACAATCCCAGTGACAGTGCTTCCCCACTCCCAGCAGCTTGCTTAGGAGCACTGAAGGCCATGTGGAGCCTCCTCCTCACAGGCAGCCAGGCTGCATTCCCCACAGTCTGTACTCTCTCATTTTCTATGCACTTCCAGATCCAAAACCTTCTGTTTTCTTTCCCTTGTTTGCTCTTGGCAGCTATTGGCAGGAGACATCCTCTTAATGATCTTTTTCTGGCCTTCTAGACGACTGCTCAGACTTCTCCAGATCTTTCATTATTAACGCAGAAGCCTCGTAAGTCACTTTTAATGGTCTGTGCCATTTTTATTCCTTAGCAGGAGACATCACCTCCTCCATATGGATATATGTTTATTAATATAAATCCTTAATATCATTTTTCCTGGTGAGAATAATCAGGAAGGGTCTCCTGGCATGTATGACACCTTGTCCTGTTTCATCCCCCAATCCAAAGGCAATCTGTGGCCTGCTGCTCTCTCAGGGCAGGGAGGGGTGGAAAATCCTTCTCCTGAGCTTGCCAAGGCACTGAGTGACAGTAAGGTCCCTGAGCAGGGTCCTGCCATCCCCCTGCAGCCACAGCCCCACATCCTGAGCCACTGCTGCTTCCATTCCCCTTCCAAGCATCCATTACCTGCTCTCAGCCCCTGGCTGTGATTCCTGGAATTTCTCCAAACTCCACTTCTGTTCTGAGTGGGCACAAAGAAGGATGGGTCCTTGGTGTTGGGGACATGTCAAGAATGCCAACAGACCCACGTTTTGTGTGGGACAATTTGCTGTTAATGCTCAGCTTCAGGAGCAGCACCTCCTCACTGACAGGTTAGATGGGGAGACTTGGAAAACAGGCCAAAAATCCATTGTTTACTCCTAAAGAGAGTGTCCTCATTTTTTTCCTATAACCAAGGGGCAATTGTCCATTTATTTCATTAAACATTCTCCTGCTGTACAAATTGACTGCCATTTTTCTTTTAAATACATCCTCTGAGTCTCAAGATGGAGTTAAATAACAACAAACACCACAGAAGAAATAGAAGCCATTCCCAGTGCTATTAGATGAGATTTTTGTTCTTCCACTTGAGCAGGAATTGTTTTCTCCTGTCTCTTTTATAACTCCTCCATGTATCAGGAGACTTCTTTTGTTTAGCAATTAGCACTAAAGTTGCTGTTACCCCTTCTGTAGTCATGATTTCCATCTTTGCTTTCCTTATTTCATCCAAGTTTGTCAGTGAGGAAGGAAACAGAGATACTCCAGCACATCAAAGGACAAAAAGTGCCTGAAAATTTGTGACACTGAAGTATGTACGAGTCCTGCTGGAATCTCAAAGCTGCCCTTCATTTTTACCCTTTTTTTTTTAGGTGTTTTTTTTAACAAGGTGGCCCATAAAAGAGTTTAATCATGGCAACACAGCCCATTTCACCTACCTTTACAGTTAAACTATGCTTAGTGACAAGCCACCAAACATAATGGGCAAAATTTATCTTCCCAGATGGTGAATTTTGCAGTACAGATCAGACCAGCAAGGCCACAAATTAATCTCCAGTGTCATAAGCATTTCATGGCACACATGTATAGATCATCTGTCAGCAATGCGAGTGGCAGGCACAGAAAGGCAATAAATGCACACTTAGTCCCCAAATTCTGCCCCTTGACACATCTCTGTCCTTCACTGACACCAAGCCAGGCTGGATGGATTCCAGTAGGAAAAGAAACAAATGTGTTTTATTTAAAACACAGCACTACTGGAGCTCCAACTTCACCTGAAATTCAAGTTATTGAACGAAAACAACCAACCAAGACTTAGCTCAAGTCAAGCAAAACCAGTTTGGACTAATGGAAGGGACTGGAAGTGATACTGGAGCTTCACAAGCAAGCTGCAGTGTCACCTGTAGGTGACATGATGGGAGGATGGGGATCTAACGTGGGTGTCTCAACACAGCATGTTCTGAATCCAGGAACTGCCTCCAACTGCTTTGCAGTCTCCAAGCTTGGTTAAGAATCACAGATTTCACCAAAACAAAAAAAGAATCAGCTCCCATATGAGAATTGAAGTCAGTTCTGCTAGGAAAAATCCAGCAGAAAATAAAATACTATGCAGCACAGCATGAAATAGTAAAGAGGTGCATAAAATTGAGCATATCTGCTCCTCTGCATCCTGTCAGAGCTCAAGGCTGGCATCAAATGCTGTGCTGAGAATGACTTGGTTTTGATCTATCCTCTCATATGAGCCAGACCCTGCTACACTTACAACAGATATGATTAAAAACTATCAGTTATATTAGGCAAAAATATATTTCCCAAGGCAAACATTCACTTCAATGTATTTTTCTCTGGCTATAACACACAGAAATTCTATGTATATAAGAACCTTCTGGGTTTTCACAGACATTAGCATTGAGCAGAAAAACAGGAAAAGCTGCTGAGGGAAACAGCATAAATTAGATGTAGGCACTATAGTGCTTGTATTTCCCTGAGCATCACTCTATCCTTCCATGTAAACTTCAGCTGGAAAATCTCTCCATGGACCCAATATATATCATTCAAAATAATCATAGCAACAGTTGGAGGTTCTCTTTCCATTCTAAAGGACAGGTGAAGGACCAGCAGAATTGCATTCTGCCTCTCACTTTCAGCATTCAACTGAAGGGTAAATAAAAATACTTTCAGTTTCTCTGATGAAAAGCACAATGCAAGCAAAGCCAAATAAAAGCCCAGACAGGCTAGACTTCAAAGAGCCAACAGTGAATTTTCCAAAGAAATATTTCTGGGCACGTAAAACATGCTGATTTATTGTAACAGAAACATTTCCTGGAGATGAACAGATTCCATACACTTTTCGGAGAAGGAAATCCCCATGGAAACCTGACTGCCTTCCCAGCAGCAGCTGGGGAGCACTGAAATGGACGTTCCACATGTTGGGAGAACACCTGGCAGCTGGAGCCCTGCAAATCCCACGGGCTGTGGGACAAGGGGAGGTCTCTGGCTCGTGTGGATCATCCTGGGGCTCCCCAGCCTGGAACCCGTCTGCTCCCTCATTTTCTGCTCCCCTGACAACCCACCTTAGTCACCTGCTCAGTGCTTCCAGGACCTATTTTGCTTTTGAAAGACAGCATTTCAGAAGTGTCTCTGCAAGAAGTTTTTTGGTTATTTCCTAGCCAGCAGAAATATCAAAACTCTAGCCTTGCACCATTTGTTACGAAGTAAATGCTATTTTAGAAATTCCAGCGGAAAGAAAGCATCCTCGTCTTAGGTTGTCTGTAATACCTTGGGAATTTTATCTGTGGTGTGGGGAAGAGAACAAAACCCTGAGAATTAAGAGCTGATGTTAAATCCTTGCAGAGCCTTAGGCAAATTCTATAATCTCTCTGCTATAGCACCAAGGATCAATACACGCCTGCTGAAACCCGACTGCTCCGTGAGGCCAGTCCATCTACTGACAGTGGATGCTGGCCAAATCCATATTTAATGAATTAAAAACAGTAAATCCACAGAAAAGCACAAAGAAGTTTTGTTTAAAGGAAGACCCTTCCTGACCCTTTTAAAGTTTGGTTAAACCCCATTATATTTCTCACACATTTTCCCCCGTTAGTGCTGTGCTGTGAACCACTTGCCCCCATTCAGGCAGCAATCTGTAAGTTTATTAATAAGCATGTGCTATTTCACAAATGCTGAATGATTTGAGAGTGCTGCACAAGGTTTGCTGTCTGTTTTCTCAACATCTGTCCCCAAAGTGCACTTCTGTCATGTTCTGCTCCCATCGTTCCAGGATCAGAAAGTTGGAAGGAAGGCACGAATCTGCTCCGAGGTTTCCTTGCACAGGCTGCAGCTCCTTCTTTCCCCAGAGTCTCACATCCTTACGGCAGATGACACTTTCCAATTACCTTCTGGCCCTTCTCTTCCCCCAGTTTGGCCCACATTTCTCTCTGAATTGGGTCCCTGTGCACCTCTGAACCCAGAGTCTGACAGCTAAGGACATAGCAAACGTGCAGCACTAGGCCTCAGGGTGGTTTGAAATGCCTGAATTCTCCTATCACAGGCAGATTCATAAGGAAAGGTCAACAGAGTCCCCAAACTTAAAACAAAAATGAGCCACAAAACAAGCAGTCAAAAGCTTGAAGAAGCAGGATGGGTTGATCTTTGCCAACCTGCAAAGCCTGGCCCCAAATCCTGTCTCTGCCAAAGGATTCCTACACAGGCTGAGCTCATTTTCTCACCTCTCAGCTCCCCTCTGTACAGTGCAACAAAAGAGTTCTCACCACATTTGACCTGTGCAAGATGTAGCTCGTGCATTTTGAAAAGATGAGGATAATAAAGTCGATAAAAACAGGGGAAACTTCACCAAAGAAACAGAAAACCCTCCTGCAAACTCTTCAGCAAAACACATTGCAGCAGTTACTCTGGCTGACTTACAGAGGCAGAATTTAAGAGGCAGAATTATGACTAGAAGCAAACAGAATTAAAACAAAAAATAATCAAACATTTATAGCCCATACTTTAAAATCAATACCCATGTTCCAAAAAGTGTCATCCATAGAGATAATTCAAGACCATTTACAGTTTTCCTCTATTGGAGAGGAAATGCAGAAGTTCTCTCATGAAAACACTAAATATAACCAAATATTTACACCCAGCATTGATTTGCCCTTATTTGTTTTGCATACAACACTTTAAAAATTCTCTTACCTTAATACAAACTGGTCTGCTAGCGAGTAATCAGCCAGGAAAACATGGAAGGTCACAATATCTCCCTCTCTGACTGGGCTGAGTGGTAAGTGAATAATGATATTTTCATCCACCCTCAGCGAAGACTGCTTCAATTTGTCTTGATTTGGGTAAACAACGATGCTACCAATCCTCTCCATAGCTGACAAAGCTTGGTGCTCATTCTCTTCACCTGCATGGATATTGTTTTCCCATTTTGCATCCTCTGGAGAACATTCCCCATCCACGGTATAAATCTTATAGAAGAGCTCCACAGTAATCCCTTCCAGGGAGGCTGTTTCCTCTGAAACCAGGGGTGGAGGGGAGCTGAACCAGCTGGGGGACAATTCCAGCTCCACAACACATAATCCCAAGTGGCCTGTCAATCTGCAGCTGGCCACCACTTCCCTAGACTCCAGGAAAGCAAACATCTTCACACAAGGCAGCATCTCCTCAGAGTCGTAGTCATCCCAGTCCTTCCCCGCAATATAGAACAAGGTTTGTATTTTAGGTTTGTTGGAATAGATTGAGCTGTTGATTATGTGGGATTTTAATTTCCAATTAAAAGTGAATTTATTTGTGAAACCAAAAGATGCAGAAGTCAGCATGAGGTCCAAGGGCACGGGTTGTTCAACAGAAAAGGGCCCGTACGTGGCATTTAGGACAGGTGGCTGCTTGGCTTTGTATATAAAGAATGAATCCACCCTGGACTGCAGACTGGAGTTCCTCATGATATCCTGGTTGGCTTCTTTGAGGAAGAAGAAAATATCAGCATTGGAGATGTGAGGGCTCGCAGGGAGATAGGTTGGCAGGTTTGAGAATCTCTGGATGCTGTCCATGATCCCTCCTCGGCTCTCCACCACTGCGGGCCAAAGAGAAAAGGAAACACAAAGACAACTCAGATGTTTGCTTAGCACGGCCCTCAGTTTGTGACAAAAGCAATGGATCACAGGAGATCAATGCTGCTGCCCACGATCACAGAACAATCTGACACAGGGACCAGGGAATAACACTTTTGTTCAAAGCTCAGCCTGGAAACATTGCATTCAGCTCCCTTCCCACCTTCCCCAATCTGTTATCTGCTTGAAAGCCATTCATCAAGTACTGGCCACCACAAAGAGAGGATTGATTGGCCAGATCCCAAACTAACTTCCAAAACTTTTTACTGGCAGTCTATTTTTTTTTCTTTTATCATCAGATTCAACTTTCAACGTCTTCTCACCCATGTTTCAATGTGCCTAAGAAACTGGCATATTGAATATTAGTAGCAGTAAAACAGAACAGTTTTAGCAGTAAAAACTGAACATTTTCTTTAATCTACCATCACTAAAACACAAAGCAATGGGGGTTGAACATCTGCATCGCTCCCAATCCATTCTCCCAGGTCAGCAGCTTGGAACTTACTGAGAACCTGATAAAAGCTTCATGTTCTGGAAATCAAAACTTTTCACACTAAAATATATGGGGTTTGATAGAGGTCTCAGTGGGATGGATTTACAGGCAAGAGTGAACTTGAAAGGAGAAATCCTTTACACACAGAAGGTTCTCAGACACTTAGAAGGATTTTTTTGGTGTAATTCCTGAGGAGAATGAAACACATTTGGAAACCACTGAAGTTTCTCTACAACACAATGGTCAATCCTCCAGCCAGTGCTGAGCAATTTTTCCCAGGGAAGAAAAGATTCCACAAGGAGGGAGGATCTAAGAGACATCTTTGGTTTGGGCTGATCTCTAATTAATAGTGAGATATATTCAGTCTGGGCTGTGATTTACCAGGAACAGTGGCTCTTTCAAACTAACAATTCCTACGCTCCAGCAAAAAGCCGGTGAATCCGAGCTCCTGGGACTGCCTCAGAGGAAACAAACAGAAACCCAAGGAATTAAAATGCAGCAGTTCCATAATGCACAGAGATAACAAAGGCACAATGACAGAGCCTAAGGTCAAAGCTCTCGTTGTCTCTCTGAGGCTGAGTGCTGATTTCACTGTTTGTCAGGGCTGGCCAGAGCAGATACACAGCACACAAACAATTACACCTGTTCAAGCCAGATGACTCAGATACTTGCAGCCACAATTTAGCAGAGATAAAAGCTCTAATATTTAAGCTATTCTTTTCAGGTTGTGTATTTTTAAAGCCTACATTTATCAAAGACAGATTCTAGGGCAAATCCCATCCATTTGACTTTGCTCCACTCTTGTTCTCAGTTGAAATTCTGGTCATTTGTTTCTCGATAGTTTGATATTATCTACACTTGTTTAAATGCCTCTCATCTCACCACAATACTTTTGCCTTTATTTTTGCTGTATATTTACTTGTGTCAAGGGTTTTTTTCTTTCCAGCCATTGGAATATTCTTTGTGGGAATGAGTAAACATGCAAAAATATACAAAAGTAGCCAAAAAAAATTCTCAGCAGGAAACACTCTGCCAACAATCTCCTCTCTCACCACTGCAGGTGGGGATCAGGTCAGGGTTTCCTCTCAGCTCCACAGGAAAATGCAATTGCAGCCCCAGGTGGGTGTCCCCTGCCTTGCTCTCATCATGAACACCAGCCCAGCTCTGGAACACACCAGCACAGCCCACGGTGAAACGCAGAAATCCCGAGGGTGAGGAACTGGCAGTGGCATCACACATGGGACAAGCGATTTTCTAGTCGGAAAATTGACCTTGGTCCTTCCCCTCCACGTCCTTCATGCACATGTGGAGGATGGGCAGTGGGTACTCTCCCTCCCCTGGCAGAAAACCACCAAGGGATGTTTTAGCAGCCCCATTTCTGCTCTGTGATTTATTTATAGGGCACTTGGACATGTCCTGCCATTGTGCAACTTCCCAGCTCAGGAGCAGAAAGTGAACTCTGATCCTGGGAAAGCTGAGGCGGACAGGGAAGGAAAGGTTTGGGATTTTTTGCTAAAAATTCAAATGCAGACAAGTGCTTTTCTGGATTAATTGTAAATAAATTGAACTACATTTGAAAGCAATACTTTTGAGAAATTGCATTTATCATAAAAACTTTGCAGCCGTACAGATAAGCAAACAAGCAGATAAGCAAGGAGCCCAAGCAGCAAAAGCACCCTCTGATTTCTGGAGCAGGAGCTAAAATCTCCTTCTCCCAAGGCACACCAGGCTGCAGAGGAGATTTAAACACTGACATAGCTGCAAACCAAAAAGACAAAACAAGGCTTAAATGCGTTTGTGTTTACATTACAGGACTCCCACACACGCTTTATGCAGATATTTTATCTCTCTCAAGCAGTGATTTACAGGAACTTTAAAAGGGATGTTTTCCCCTTTCCTCCATTTCATTACAGTGACAACTTTTCAGTGCCTCTGCTCAGAACTGGTGCGAGGACTGGGATATCATCCCCCTGTAACTCAAACAAAATGAGATACAAATTTTGTCTGAAGGCTTATATGGGAAGCCATAAACATCAGTAGACAGGGCTGGGCTTTGTCCTAGAACCAGCCTGCAACAAAATATGATATCTGAATTTTGCAGCATTTTATGGTGCTGTAGGAAGATCTGAAAAGAAATACTTGATACGATGGCAGGCCAACACCCCACCTTTTCAATTCAGCACATCAGCACCACAGCATCAATCTCCTTACAGCAACCATCAGAAACCAGACACATTTGGAGCTTTCTGGTGTGCAATAATGCGATGGAAAAATCACCTGCTCCTTTAATAAGCAATCCAGCAAGATCAAAGAGGGCAGAACATTAGACCAGAACGTGAGTTAGCTCTAATTAGGCACCAAAAGAGAGCAAGAGCTGAGGAAAAGTGAATGGAGACCAAATGAGCATCCCCAGAGGCCAGGGCTTTCTCAGACAGAGCAGTCTGGTTTGCTCAGACTGCTGGGGCACTGGGCGTGTGGAAATAACACACTGTTGGGTGTGAATTGAGATATTCAGCTGGAATTTTGGAAAAACTTTTACCTTGTAGCAGGTTCACTGCAGGTGCTTTGCACCTGTTAAGACATTTGGACTAAGCAACTACTGACCCCTGGAGCAACAGGTCAGCTTTTAAAGGTCATCATCATCACTGCAAATTTATGCTTAAAATCCTTCCCTCCAGAGCTGGGCAATATCCTCATAGCCCAGCTCATCCTGCAAACTCTGGGAGTGCAGATGGGAAGAAAATCTCCTGGTGATGTTTCTGAGGCACAGAGAGGGAGGAAAGCACCAGGCACAGGAGTGAGCCCACAGAGCTGAGCATCAGAGCTGTCCCCTCCTGGTCCTACCCTGCCCAGCTCAGGCCTCAAACAAAGCTTCTGTTCTCTTGATCATTTTTTATCCAACCATAAAATTATCCATTGTTTTCATTTTAATTTCACTTGACCCTGGACTTTTTGTGTCACAAAAATTGGCATATGACTAAAAGAGATGCAAAGCCACAGCTGCAGGTCAGACTGTGCCATAAAAATCTGCCATTCATGGAACTCAAGGTTTCACTGAAGCTGTATTTCTTAGATTTCATAGTTTTTAATAAGAAATAAAACAAGTGTCCTGCTGGAAGATAGTAGTGTTCATTTTTACCCAGTGTTAAAAACAATACATCTGTTTTAAGCTGTAATAAGAGGAAAGCCTTTTAAAACCATATTTTGTAGCTAAAAAGGAAAATAGCTCCTGATGGAACATAATTCCAAATTTCACATCTAAATCTTCCCTCTGCTTTAGCAAACTACTTAACAGGAGCCAAGTCTTCCATAAGCCATCAGTAATTCTGAAGCTGGAGGTGCAAGGAACAGCAACTGTTTAAAACTGCAACTCGTTCAATATCCGTTTTCTCTGAAAACAAACAAGGAGCCAATCCTGCACCTGTGGAAAAACTGTGAAAACGTTAAAATTCATCTTTCCTGCAGCATCATCAGAACTGTAGAGCGAGCTCGTACAGACACTCCTCTTTGTAAAAGAGGAATAATTTCAAGTAATGTGGTGCCAGTAAGTGCTATGATGTTATCCATGACTCACAGAGGCAATCAATGGCTTGTCTGTACAGGAGAAAAATCACCAGCCCCTCCCACCAGCCCTCACTGAAACACCATAAAGATCAAACTACACATGTACATTATTCCACTATAAAAATGGCTCTATTCATAATAATTATTTTGTTCTGGAATTGCAGGCATTAGCCTTGAATAAAAACACACTGTATCCCAGAATAGGGTGTCTACACAAGGAAAGCTATTCTGGAACTCATAAATTATAGGCAAATCATTAATTCTGCACCAGCTGTGTAGGTCACTTTCTCTCACACAGCCAAGGGATGCTGTTCAGAGGCGTGAGAGGCTGCTCAAGGTGATGGGGCCTGGCTGCAGCTGGGAAAGTCTGCCTGGCAGGAGGAGGAGGAGGAGGATGGTTGTGGAAGTCTACTACGAGTTTATTCATCCTCTGAGCACTGAGAGTAGGCCAAGGCTGGGCTGGGGAGGATTCAGGGAGCCTGGATGAGCACCCGCCTCGTGCTCTCCCTGACTCACTCACAATGAAACGAAATACCCAGGAAAGGAGGATGTCACTGTTTACTTCCTACATTCAGAGCCCATCCTGTGACTCATCTCCTCAGTTTTACATTCATAAGGAAAATGAAGAGAACCCTCCACAGTCCCCCTGAGGGGTAAAATTCCATCACCCAACTAAAGGAGGAAAAATTCCATCACCTTGCATTGACAAATAAGCCTTATCCCTTTCCTGCTTGACTTGGTTATCCAGTGAACCCCACTGGCACAGAAAAAGAGCCATAATGACAATTAGTGTTTTCAGCTGTAACTGAGTCATTTGGAAACACAAATGGTCCTGCAAAGAAGAGTTAAGAAGTGCTCCCAGTACATTTTTAACGTTATAGTCAGAGAAAAGCTGTCAAGATATAAAAAATAATAGTGTGAGAAAAGATGATAAAACCCTTAAAGCTTTTCTCATTCTCTCTTCTTCTTATCCTAATTTGATGTAAGGATAGAACTCGATGTAGGACTTGCAAACAATTCACAGTCCTTACATTCAGTCTTGATTACACATTTCTGGAGACAGAGATTTGCTTTGCAAAACATTGCTGGACCAGCATCTAGCTTGGAAAGACAAGAAAAAGGATGCAATTAAAAAAAAAAAATCAACTTAATCCAACCATCTAAAACTGAAGAGAGGTTAATTAACTTTTGTTGGCTTGGGACAACGTCTCTCATCCTCATCTCCAAATGTCTGAGTCCAACTTCTGCTGCCTCCTCTGCAGCTGCACATTGTGGCCACTCTGCTGGATCTCATGGGCCCAGCCACACTCCAACCTCCCTTCCAGCAAATCAGGGAATGCCCAGAATTCGTTCAGCCCCTCCTAGGCACTGAGAGCTGCAGGGTGAGAGCTCAGCCCTGGGAGGAGCCCCTTCCCAGCCAGTAACTCAAGCTGAAGGTGGCCAGTGCAGTGAGGCAGGCTCCGTGTCCAGGGCAGAGCAGTCCTGCCACATCAGAGCTCTCGGCTCCCTCTTCACTACATCATCCCCTCTCAAAAGTTTTAGGGGCTTTTATTGCTCCTCTGAACCTTGTACAGTGGGAAACATAACTCAGGCACCTGGTTGTATGGGCTGGAGTAATAGAGAAACCACATGCCTATGTTTATCCAGCACCCTGCTTCCAAAAAAGCTTTAAAGCAACATCTCCAGCCTCATAAATCTTTTGTCTACTAAAATACATTTTTAAGTACAAAATTAAACCATGCATATGAACGAAATCCCTGCTCAGGCCACACATTCAGCCATAAATTGTGTTATTGTGTTCCAAAGCAAGGCAAGTGCTTTGCCTGCTTGCCACTGCCAGCAGATTAAGTTGGATGGTGAAGTTTCTGAGCTGGTGCTTCCCAGAGTTTTTAGCTTGCCTGCATTTTGCACAGTCACCCAGACTGAAAGACATATGTGCAGCAAGGCCACCTACAGATAGTAATAAAACCGTGCTGTCTGAAAGGCTGCCTATAAATCTTATTAAAGTAATCCCTTCCCTGAACCCAGATTATTACCTTCACCTTTATGGTAGAATAAAAATTAATTTTCTCAGCTATAATAAGTGTATGATAAGAAGGCATCGCTTGGGACTAAATAAAGATTATAATTAACTCCAACTGAATAAATCTAAATTTAGCTTGGACTAGCAATTTGCTTTCATGCATTTTCCTCTACGACTGAGTGAATAGGCACAGAAGGATTAGCATCCCATGCCAGTTCCAGCACTGCTGTCACAGAAAGGACTGGGACACAGTGTAATCCAATACCCAAAAGGCCTGAGGATTAATTCAGGGCTCTCTATCAGCAAAAGTTTGGAAAACTGGAGAAAAACAAAAAGGCTCAAGAATTGCCATTAGCCTGGCAAGGAGAACGTGAAGTGTTGGACTCCAGAGGGAATGTTGCTCCCTCTGCTCCCTGAATCAGGGTTAGGCAGAGTCAGGAGCTCTGCCCAGGCTGCTGAGAGCACATTTGGGGGAAGCACAGTCTGTGATTGCTGATCTTGTTTTTTCCTACCATGCATCTGCTTTAGGGTGCTGCTGTAGCTGTCCTGAGCTGGTAGGGTCACTCTTAATTTGTTTCCCTCACCTGCAGCACGTCCCAGCTGACCCTACAGCAACTGCAAAACAAGATGCCACAACATTCAACAAGGACATTCAAGCAAACAAAACAGGGTGCAGTAAATGCATCAGACAAATATGCAAAGTTTAGCCTGACTTTCACTTAGTTGAAAGTAAAAACCCTTAGAGCAGCGCTATTCCCAGCAGATTGGAGATTTATCTTTGCCAAGGAAACAAGGCTCTGCTTATAAAGCGCTGAGGAACTGCCTTGTTAAGCCAGTACCTCATTATTGGTGCTGTCTGGGAAGATGATTGTTAACAATATTATTACTGGGAAGGAGGAGGTGCAGCTCATTCATCAAAATGGACTGTAGTGTGTTTCTCCAAGCAGGGCAGCCCGGGCAGGGAAGCTCCTGTGCCTCCTCCTCTTTGGAATTCCACAGCAGCCCATTCCCCGAGCTGTGGAACAGAGTTTCACCCCAGACCACATCAGCACAGCCAAGGCCACCTCGTGCAGACACCGACAAAGCTGCTCTGGCTGCCCACACCTCAGAGCAGGGAGGCTGCTGGAGAAAGGAAATTCCCCAGGAGTTTTCTCATTTATTGTGGCTGTTGCAATCACTCAGCTTGCTCTGCTGGGCTGATCACTGGCATAACTTGCCTTTTGGGTTTCCATCAGGGCTGTTAATACAGTGGTTGAAGGCCACAGGCTGCTCTTGGCAAGTTTCTCTGCATCTCTTAGACAACAGCAACAGGGAAATTGTCCTGCCACTTAGAATTAGAGGCATTAGTAAGGTGGCTAAAGGTCACAAATACATCAGCTGGAAGAACTGAAGGACAGAGCTACTACTGCAAGTTAAACTGAAGTTTAAAAACCGCCTGATTAACCATGGAGGGGTTTTGTTCTGGTTATCTGGAGAGGAGAAACAGCTGCTAATGCAGCTGCCAGCACTGACAACCCCTGTGCATCCCCCTCCTGGCACCTGATAAATAAGGTTTGTCAGGGCCACTGGAGGGTCTCACTGCTAAAAAGAAGGTTAGGAGAGGGCTCCCTACCATTATCTGAAGCAAAACTCATTTTCCTTCAGAGATATTTCAAAAACAACAGAAAATTAATACACGTATGGGAGTGTGTGGATGTATTCTCCAAATAACAGAGAGGCTTTACAAGGCAAACACATTCACTAAAGGCACCAGGTGATTGCAAAAGTAAATCTTTTAAATATATGTTCTAAACCATTAGGCAACTGTGAAATATTTGTATTCTGTGTCAAAACACCTACACGTCACACAAAGGCAAGAGACTGACAGGAGAAAGGGCAGGATTTATGTCAGCTGGGCTCTATCTGTCATGGAGATAGGAAAGCTGAGAGAGAGTCCTTTTATTAAAATCACTCCCTGGCTGCAGATACTGATCTAAGCAGCTACAGTTGGACAGCGAAGTGCATCCCCATTTCTCACAAAGTTCCTCCCTGGCACAGCAGGAAAGGACTGGGGTAAATGCCCTCACCCCCCAGCAAATGGCACCCCAAAAGGATGGCCAGGGAACAAGGGGCACTGGTGTAAACAGCATCCCACGACACCATGGCACAGCTGCCTTCCAGGAACCACCAAGTCCCTCTCAACTCCTCTTCCCAAATTTTCAGGAAGTCTGTTTTGTTCCCCAAATCACTAAGGCAGGTTGCCATTACTCCCAGATTGAGTTCAGCATTAAAACAATGCATAGAAACAAGAGTGCTGAATGCAATTCTTGCATTCCCATTTTAAGGAGCAAACATAATTTCAAAGGGATACTTCCTTAAATCTGCTTCAGCATTTTCCATTTTTCCTCTAAGCAATTAATTCCTCCCCTGGTTTGGGCTGATCCCTGCCCCTCAGCCTCTGGAGGACACAGATTTTTGGCTGTGCTTCTCTTTACAAACCCAGCTTGTGACTGTAAGTCAGTGGCCTTGAGTATTACACCTGCACCCAAAATGAAGGAAAGGAACTACAAGTTCTACATACTACAGACTTCCTACATCCCTGCATCCACAGGTTACACAGGTGTATCATTTTAGAGCACTGCTGATTCTCCCCATGTAAGCATCTCTCTTTGGAGATATCGGAAAATTCCTTGCATGAGCTGAAAATTACAGGATATTAAAATGCTGATTCTCCAGAGGCACTGTCAGAAAGCAGGAAGGTTGGCCTAAAGCCTTTTTCCAGAACAATGGACTGTCACTGGATTCTCCATCCTTTTGTTTCAAAGCTCTTAGAGGCAACAGCTCTGAACTGATGGGCCCAAAGAGCTGTGTGAAACCACAAAAGCAGCTTACAATAAAGCCCCTGTAAAGTTACTAAGAACACAGATATGTCTCGAAAGCAGAGAAAATCCTCTGTCTCAGCAGCACACATCCATATCCCAGTGGGACTGTAATCCCAGGAGTCTGTGCCACGCCTGGCCCTGCTGGGACCATGATAAAACAGAGACACCCACAGCAAAACCCATGATAAAATAGAGACACCCACAGCAAAACCCATGATAAAATAGAGACACCCACAGCAAAACCCACAATAAAATAGAGCAGAGCCACCCACAGCAAAATCCAGGTGGGGCAGCAGCCCCACAGCTCTGAGCTCACAGCCTGAGCACTGGGAGTTCTCCTCTCAGTCCCCATTTCTGCTGGATCACTCACAGGGCTGCTGACCCTGACCACCCAGGCTGGTTTTGGGCAGTGGTAGCAGTGGGAATTCCTGGTTGAACCTTTGCACTGGTTAGGTCTGTGGGAAGAAGTCAGCTTCCACTTGGGCCTCCCTGCTGAACTCCAGAGTTGCCTCCAGCAAGATTTGTGTCCCCATCCTGCAAACACACACACAGATCATTCCAAGTGTGTGCAGCCTTGCTAGGTCAGGGAGTTTTCCCACTGGGAAATTGAAGCACAAGCTCCAAAGTTCCAGGACAGAGACCTGGGAGGTCATGCAGTTTTCAGCAGCTTAAAAAAAAAAAAAGCTCAGTGGCTTTACAGATTCCCCACTATTAGCTCAGAGATGTCTGGGCCTTTTTTCTCTGAACCCAGGCTTCAACCTGCACTTAGCATTGCTCTCACCAGCAACCAGTATTACTCTAAGCAGACTCCCAGAGCAATATGTGCTCTCTGACTCCTCCGGGAGCAACCACAATGGCCTAATTCTGCAGTTCAGACATTGACTTATCAATTCATGCCTGCCTCTCAAGGAATAGCACATGAAAACACGAAACCTTCCTTTCTAACGACAGCCTGTTTCTTTTCCCCGGCCCAAAATACCCAGAACAAAAGTTTCTGGTTCGTCTCAGATTTCTTTACTTAATTCAACATCTTATTTTTGGAATGACAACAGCCTCAAGCAACTCCATTAATTTGTTGAGTGAGAGAGCTTTGCATTCCAAGTGTGATTGCTGACCTGCTCCCTTGCTTCTTGAAACAGCCCTGCTCAAGCACACCCCGCTACCAGAACAAAGCATCGTTCCTCATGCTTGAATACATTATTTTACTTTATGAATACACATTTGACATATTTTACAAATTTACGGCCGATGCTGTCAGAAAGGACAAAATAAGCCTCCCCTGGCACCGCTTTTCTCTTCCTGCAGCAATCAAAGGCTGCAGCCTGTCACTCACACGTGGGGAGCAGCTCCTCTCGGGGCCAGCACAGGGAGCCTCACCCAGCACTCCCTGGCTGTTTGTTTCTCTCTCTGTTGCCGATTCGCAGTTTAGAGTTGGATTTTCTAAGCACAATGAGAATTCCCAGTAGCTCTGGAGGAGGCAGTTCAAGGAGATCTTGTCAAAATATTTGTGTGTAAAGAGAGTGAAACCTTATTGTGACTTTCATGCTGCGAGGCACCAAGTGCAGTTACCTTGCTCACAGACAATTATTAACGTACAGGCAAAGAATAAAAACTCTTGAGCAAAACCCAAATCTGGATGAGGTCATACTTGCTTTGTGGTTCACTTATGTCAATGTATTAATGCAATAAAAGATAATGAGCACTAGCTGACAGCATTTTCAAACTCTCCAAGAGTCAAGAGGAGTAAATTAGACCAGGTTTGAGATTGCCTGAGAAGGCAAAAAAGCTGGATCTAATTCTTTTCTCAATGACAGGAGAATTATAAAATTGAATAAGAGTCACAAGACATCACTATCACTGCCCAACGTGCCTGGGCACAGCATCTGGGTGTGCTGAGAATGCAGCTCCTCACAGCTCAGCATCAGCATCTGCCCATTTGACAATGCCCTCACGGGCAGTGACAGGGACAGAAAAGAGCCGTGTTCACCTTCTGCTTCGTGGCGTCACCTCGAAACCTCTGTGTGGAAACATCACAACTGCAGTTCAAGTTTGAGTCAATTCCAGTTCAAGTCAGATCTTATTACATCCAGTACTGCTCACCTACCCACAGCCTAGAGAATGAAATTCTGCAGAAATTCAGCATCCAGGTCACTTCAGCACTCTGCTTTGTCTGGCATTTATAGCTAGAGCCAAGCACATAATTCGCACTGCATAATTTATCCATGGGATTTTGCCCGTGGAACAGCCAAAGCAGATAACAATTTCTTCATACTTATTTATTTTTTAGAAAATTCAGTCAACTTCTCTGCTTCTGAACTCTGCAGAAAGATTATGAACCTCTGGTTTTACTCTTCCAGAGCTTGAGCTCTTGGCTAGCTGTGATCAGACAGATTAATTCACCTCTTGTTCTGTCTTCTGCCTTTAGCAATTCTTGTTTCCTGAGTAGAGGGAAATGTGTACAAGCACTAAATCTCAAACATGCTATTCTAACATTTGGATTCCATTATCCTAGAGATAACATATAATCCTATAATGATATGTAATAAATTAACATTTAATCTCATATCAGAGAGTTCAAAGGGATCAGAGCCAGCTGTGCTAAAATAAGCATTTGCTGGAGGCTGCAGGACTGGGAGCTGAGGATGAGATGTAAGATCTGAGCTGCTCTGATGCTCTGGCTTGGCAAGGAAAGGATGGAATAAACCCTGGACACCAAGGGGGCCAGCTCTGAAACCCAACCTGTGCCCTTTCACTGTCAGTGAAGCCCTTGCAGGCCTTCCAACAGCAGGAGAGGAAGATCTCCCCCCGGGGAGCTGGCAAGCAGGGAAGGTGATCATCCCACAGTGCTGCCCAGGGGATTTGATTCAGAGCTCCACTCATTCCCAGTTTCTCAAGGTGCTCATCCCAACGAGGCTGGGAACAAGCACCCAAGCCAGGGCTGAGCTCTCTCCAGCTGCAGAGAACCACAAAATTCCAATTCTTCCCCCTGGCCCTCCCTTGTGCACATACAGAACTGATGGAGGATGTACAGTTTCAACACAGAGAAGACAAAAATAATTTTTCATTCTGTTTCCCTCTCATGTGCCCTCACGCACAGAGCTAATACACCAACCACTGCACAATCTTCATTAATAATGACAGCTGTTAATAAAGTTTTATCCATAGAGACTCCCTTTTTAAATGCACACAGAGAGTCTGGTGTGAGGGATCTGTTTCTCTGGAGACAGGCACAATTAAACCCCTGGGAGGAGATGCAGCCTCCCGAGCCAGGCATGGCAGTGCTGATTGCTGAGGGCTGCTGGCCCAAAAGAGAGCAGAGAGAAACCCCTGACTGGATTCCAAAGCCCCTCCAACTCCCACAAGCCCAGATTTCACTCTTAGGGGAAGGAGATGAAGAATTGTCTTTATCTTCTCACGTGCTCCATGTGCACCTCCCTTATCCCAGTCATGTCCATGGCCTGGTACACTTTTTTGGAAAACTGCAGACCTTACTCTTTGTTCATGGGCAGCAGCAGCAAAAAAAAATTATTGACATCCGTCAGACTCAGCTTTTGTCTCTGAATCCAAAGACACACTTCACTGCTCCATCTCAGATTGGAACACAGAGTAAAAAGACTCTCAGATAGCCAAGAGAGGCAAGAATCCATCAGACACAACAGTATTTTTTAAAATCTTGTCAATTCTCTCTGTTAGTTTTCAGTGAAGACACATCAACTTCACTGCCAAATTAACTTGAAAGCAAAGGCAGATAAAAATAAAGGAAAAAAAGAAAATTAGACAGGAGAGCCAATAAAAATATACAGTGAGAGGAGTTTCACAACTTGACAGTGACCACAGTTCTGTATCTGAAGAAAACTTAATAAATAAAAATAACACAAAAATTTGAAGTGTTACAGAGTTATCTTTGCTCTGGCATTTAACACACATTTCTATTACCCTTTCTCGATTAGCCAAATGAAGATCAATGTATCTATAAAACTCAATGACATGTTAATGCAAACCTTAAAAAAGATAAAATGCCTTTTATCTCAGTCTTAGGAAAACCTAATAAAGAATTAACAGTCCATGAAGCTGTGGAATTTCACTCAAGGCTTTACTTTATGCCAGGACTTCCTACTCCATTATTTTTTAATGGACAGGTTTCCCCAGGCTTTGGGACATGTCAGTACAATTGTACATTGTCATTAAAATTGGTCCTATATTTTCCTTCAGAGCTGGGATAGGAACTGCATTGTAGTATGTGAGCTTAAAATACAGACAACACCCACAATGGATCAGAAGTGCAAATCTAGAGTAAGTGTTCAATAAATACGGGAAAAACTGTAAAAAGTAATGATTTTGATAATGATCTGACAATTAATGTATTTATGAGGTGAAACTTCCACCTGCAGGATGAGCACTTTGGATCAGAACTCATTTGGAACATCAGCATTTCAAATATCTATCAGAGGCAACTGCCAGGAATCCACTAACACAGCACTAGGTGTTGAATCTTTAAAGAGAAGCAGACAAATATTAGTCCAGGCCTTTGCTCCAGATTGGTTCCAGAATTAACAAGGCTTCAGTGAGTGAGCATGGAGCTGGGATCCACAACACCAGACACTCCCAGGCTCCGTGGGAAACTGGTCCCATCCAAGTTCCATCTCCACTTATTTCTACTGACAAACACACAGCAGCAAGATCAGAAATCTCAAATGCCAGCACTTCAATCAAACCCCATTTCTGCACACATTTAAAAAGTTGCTCGCTCTCAAAAGGGCCTGAACACCTGCAGCTCCCACTGAGACTAAAGGAAATGCTTCCCACCTCTGCTCATTGAGGTGGGCCTGGCCGGGATGCCCAGGAAGGGAGCCACTCCTTTCAGACACCCACGGGTGGTTCTGAGGCCGCAGAGCCCAGCTGCAGCAGGATGCTCGTCACGGGGGAACGTGCCAAGAGCGGCACACTGCCGAGCCTGAGCTCAGATACTCCTCAAGGCTGACGGGTCTGGCCTTGTGAATCAGCACAGGGAGAAAAGAGACAGCAGTAGGCAGGAAAAACACTCCCAAGGAAAAGCAGGAGGCAACAGTCCAGGAGAGAGCGATGGGAAAAGCAGTGAGCAAAGAGGAGGTGGCAGGAGTGGAAGTGAAGCTTGGCTGTACACAGACTGACAACTCAATATTTCCATTAAAAAAACCCCAAGCCATCAATGATTGGTCCAAAAAGCTAAAAGCCACATTGAAACCTTTCTTTCTCCTCTGGGATGAGGATGTCTTGCCCTTAACCCAGCTGGGGCAGGTGGAAAAGCTTTCCTGCCTCTGAGGTCCCTCCAGCACAGCATTGTCCCCCAGAGCTGCACCATTTGGAGCAGCTTACCTGGGACCCTCCTCACCTCCCCTGCCAGCCCTGCTTCTCCCCCTGCACTGGGAGAACAGCTGCTTCTCCCAGGCACTCTGAGATTAATTATTCTTGGCTCTTCTACACAGTGCCTTGATCTGGAAAATTTATTTAGATAACTTCTCAGGCAACATATTTATCTGCTTGGCCTCAACATCTGCCTGAGCATAAAGTCAACATCTGACTGATGACGAATGTCATGCCAGTTCGGTGGAGACTGTCCTCTGCCAACCTCACCACCCTTGTTCTGGCAGAGCTGGGTCTCATGGCAAGGAGCCTGAGTGTGTTCCCTCCTCCCTGCTTGAGGAACAAGCACAGGTCTCAGCCAGAGTGAGAAATCAGGCACGGGACAAGAGGAGAGGGCCCTTGTCCCATCAGGACACAGGGACAAAGCTGCATTCAGCCCTCAGGAACAACAGCACTGCTCTGCCAGTCTCAGCAAAGAGATGAGACCCAGTTTGGGACAAGGAGAAAGACCCCAAACACACCAGGCAGGGAAACCCACACCATCCCCATTTCTGCAGTGCCACCCCAAGCACCGAGGACGTTCAGGCTCCCTCAGCACCCCCACGGTCCCATCACCACATCCCAGGCCAGGGTAAGGAGTTGTCCTGTTGGGAGAGGATGGGAGCAAGGCTGATGTCTTGAGCCACAGGCATTTCTGCCTCGCCATGCGTATGGAATAACAGCCCTGGATGCATCTCACACTGCAAAGTCAATTGCTGGCAAAAAAGCCTATTTTGCCATCTTTACTCACCCATCCTCTCATACACAACAAGTACATTTGGATCACCAAGGTGGGATGTTAAATTAATCAACAGGAAGCACTGCCTCCCAAAGGCAGCCCATTTCAGATCTATTCCTGGCCAATCTTCAAGGAATGTTCTTCTACTCATACAGAAAATGTGTAAGAACTGCAAACCCAAGGAAATACTGCTCTGGGGTTCAGACCAGTATCCTTTGTCGCCTGATGTGGAAAATTCCATCACCAGACTCCATCTGACAGAGTCCCTTCCATGAGCCACAGTTTTCAAGAATTCTTATAAAAGCCTACTGCAAGCTTGGAAAACCCAAAGAGTAGAGAAATAAAGACTTACTTAATAAAAAGGAAAAAAAATCCTAGCTCTTCCCTTTTAAACACACTCTTTGAACCTCACCATCTCTACTAAATTTTGGATGAAACTTAGAGCCAAATATTTCTAGGCAGCCAACTGTAAATGACCCTCCCTTTTGATGTCACCCTCCTGGCCCTCAGTGCGAGGCTGGGCAGACAGAAACATGAAGATGGAGGGTGAATTAGCTCAGGAGGGGGAACTTGTCAATCAAAGCTGCTAATGCAAGAGCACAGCAAAACTTGGGTTTAACCTCAGCAGCGACCACCTGTCACAGTGTGGCACTTTGACTGCTTGTCAGTGACCTGCTTTCAAAAGTGAGGATGCTGCACAAGTCTTCAGCTCAGCCAGGAAAAATGCACCTGTCTGCTGAGCAGCCAGCAAGGCTTCCCAGAGTCTGCACCCAAATGAATTCTCAAGTTCCAAGGAGTTATGGAGAAGAAAAACATGCAGTGTAAAGGCTTCATACAGATAGGGATGCACAAAGCTCCCCTGGGCTCCTGGCACAGCATTTCTCAGGAAAATTAGAGCACTTCTTGTGTAACCACATCTGACTGGGGTACAAGGCTGCACGGGAAGAGATCATGTGTGCTCTTCACATTTACCAGCAAACTGAAAGCACTTCCAACAGGAAAGCAAGCTCCACAGCCAGGGAGCTCCCCAGCACATGCAGAGCAACTGCAGGTATCTGTGCAGGAATGGAGGATGGCCCAGAGGAGGAACCTTCTTCCTCTTCTTCTTGGCTCACAGCTGAATTTTTTTTGGGTTGTTCTCTCCATGCCAGGAGCAATGCAGGAGTTGACCTGGGTGCCTGACGGGGACTGCAAGCAGGTTTTGTCTCAACCAGTTTATTTACTCCAGTACAGACCTAGAGCTCACCCTGTTTTCTCTGTAACACTCCTGCCTTAGAAGCCCATTGTCTGAACATCAGTAACTGCAGGATTCACCAGAGATTACAATACTTAAAACAGAACGTGTTTGAGGTTTTCTGAAGAGTATTAGTTTTCAGAAATGCTGTATGTTTATTCATGCAGTTACTTACACAGACCACAATAAAAACAAAAATGTCTTTTTTTTTTCTTCCAAGTGTAGGAGTAAAAAGTTCCATTCTAACGAATCAACAGCCTTATCTTATTCTTTCCTCAGTGTTTAATCAAAATGTTTCCAGCATATCCAGCTAGCAAAAAAGACCCAAACAAGTTAATTTTCCTTAAGCAAGAAGCGTTGCAAAACCTGCAACGCAAATAAGCCAAGCTTCACCTTCTGAGTAGAAAGATAGCCCACAAGAGCAGGGAGTGGAGTCCCAACAGGAGCAGGGCCCAGGATGGGTGCTGTGAGGGGAGCAGCAGTGGGAAGGGCACTGAGGGTGTGTTATAAGTGCATATTATATTATTATATTATTATAATTATGTTATTGGCTTTTCTTAAGTATTAAAATGAATGCTACATATATAATGTTGGATAAAGTGGTAATGTAAAAAAAAGGGACAAGGGGCTTTTTGTTCATGTAACTCATTCAAGGAGTGGTAAAAGATAAACAAGAAAATTCCTTGCATTCTTGGATCATCCCATGTAGATAGACAGGAAAACACCAGGAGCTCAGGTATGATCACCCTGATCACCAATGAGCCAAGAAAAGGAATAACAGGAGTAACAAATACAAGATTGACAAGGGGGTGGTGCAAGGGGGGGTAGGGGGGACCCAAAAGAATGTTTTGAATGATGCATGAGGGTTTATGAATATCCAACATGTCTGTGCATTTAAAGAAGTGTTTGCTGAGTTAGTGTTGAGCTTCTTGGTGTGAACCCAAGGCACCCGGCCGTGTGTAACCCTTTGCTTTATTCCTGTCTCCTACAGTCTTTTTATTAAACCTTTTACATTTTGCCAGGAGAGTGACCCTCGTTTTTCACAGGTGGAATCCCTGCCCTGTCACAGCCCCGTGCAATTCCCAGCTCTGGGAATTGCCTCCCACAGCTCAGCCCACGCAGCTCCAGCTCCTGTCATTTTATCAATGAGAACCAGGAATTCATGAAGACCGGCTTTCACTGCACTTCATTACGTTTTTAGCATAAACCAGAAATCAATTGTGTCTCGTTAATAAAATTCCACCACAACAAACTAATTAGAGAGCCTCATTAATTTTTTATGCACATTACTCCTGCGCATGAAGCTGCTGACCTTTCAGTGGCTGGTGTCGCATACATTACACACTTGGTGTCTCCTGCCTTCTTTTCTGTGATTTACACTAGTTGCAACACGTTTTCCCTAAAAGTAAAGCTTGTTTTCTTCTGAGTGAAGCTCAGAGCTGGCTTCTCCCTGCTGCCATGTAATTGCTGATGGCATCTGCCTAGTCCTGCACGGCCAAAGGATTGGGGAAGCAGGAACACCTCCAAGCCACTTCCACCTGCAGAGAAGATGCAAGCAAAGCCTGGGCACACCTGAGGGTGCAGGGAAACAGAGAGAGTCAGTGGGCACGGGGAAAACCCATCTCTGCAAGGACTGGGGATGTGCAGCCTCTGTCCTGCTCAGCCCCAGGATGATGCCAGCTTCCATCCCACACGAACACTCAGCCTGGTGCTTTCACGAGCAGCCCAAAGGTCAGTCAGTCCATCCCAGAGCTGGCCTCAGCACTGCCCAAAGCACAGGAAGCGCCACCACCAGATGCAAGTGGCCATTAAATTCGTAAAGCAGAAATAAAAGAATTTAGGAATAAAATGAAATTTCTGCTTGGGTAAGGTTCTCCTGGATCAGGCATTAAATCTGCCTGGTATCTCTTTCCTGTGTCATCGCACACCTATTTTCTCCTTGTAAAGCACAGTATTGATTTTTATATGTTTTCATTCACACTTAGAAGCTTTCCAAGATTGGACTTTATTCTTCAATATTATCTGCTGAACAGTGAAACACTGCAACAGATTGCCTGGGAGCACCACAAGGTCTTCATCAGGGGAGCCACAAGGACAGGCTGTTTGTAAGGAATTTCACAGGTAGAGCTGAGCTCTCCTTGGCACAGGGGCATGCCAAGATGATCCCCTATGTTCCCTCCCAGCCCCATTTCTCTACCAAGACTCTGCACCTGAAACAACCAAGGGAGTTCACCTGCCCTTTGTGACAGCAGCAGAGTCTCAGCAGTGGGGAAGGAAACAGCTTATCCTCCTTTATGTCAAACCTGGAAAATCCAGCTGGCTCAGAGCCTATCTGTAAGCCATACTCTGAATTTCTCAGATCTTACCAGTCACCACTGTGTATTGAACAAAAGAGGCAGCCACTTCTCACAACTGAACACCCATTTCCAACAGTATTTCCTGAGCCCAAGACAGTCTCATCCTGATACTGGCCCATATTCACCGTGGGCATCCATCGTGTTTGGAGGGTTAATTTGTTAAAATACAGAAAGTGGCAAGTACTAAGAAGCATTATCCAAGTGACAAGTGCTTATGCATATTTTATGAAGCATCTTCAACCTCAGTTCAATGTATCCAAGAATACTTCTGAAAAAATGGCAGATTCTGGAGGGGATTTGGAGAGGAAATGACATATAGAATAGGAGGACAGATGTTGCTAATTTATGATGCAAAGGCCTTCACTGAAAAGTGCACATTTTGCTTAAGATTCTCCACAAATGCTATTTTAATGCTGATTTCCTCCTCTTTAGAATTTCACGAACTCTTGTCTGTAAGAACTTCAGCTTGGCTCAGAAGTTTAGCTTGGATCAAAAGCAGCATCTGTAACCAGCAATTAAACTGGGGCTTCAGCACTGAGCATGTTTTTAAAGCATTCCCACTTTTCAACACCAGCACTTGGAAAAACATGGCTAAGCTGTACGTTGGGAATGTGAGAGGGCATTCTGCCTTTCTGTCTTCCACTCTTGCCAGGATTATTGGGACTTTTTGACCCGGGACTAAACTCAGAACAGCAGCAGAGTAGGAACCATGAGATGGATGGATCCTAATAGCCAAAGAGGTCAGAAAGCAGAAGCTAGATCATCTGTTAAAAAAAGAAAAGCAGGATATACTGTCAGGCCCAAGTGCTTCATCAGTCATTCCCAATGCCTCACGCACACGACCTTGCTTTTCCATCAACACTGAAGAGCATTTCAAACACGAGTCAGTTGGTTCTCCTCTCTTCCCTTTCTGTTCTACCCCAAAATTTTGGACTACAAATGAGGAAGACACTCAAGTCCCGCATGCAGGCACCTGCACAGATCCTTTTCTGCTTACCAGCCCCTCCAAATGGATGTGTGGTTTCATGGCTCTTCTGCAGCTCTCCACACACAACCACTACAGAGCAGATTCTTTTCTGCAAGGCTGTGACAGAGGGGTCTGTGAAATCCTCCTTGTGTGTAAATAGCAGTTAAAAATAAAAAAGGGGAGCCATGCACTGACTTCTCCTTCTGGCATTCATTTCAGATGCTGCTGGATCATGCCAAAGTGCAAATAAAAGGCAGACACCACCGTGTGCAGACACAGCACTGAAAAACCAACATCAATCCAGGGCTTTCACTCTATCACAGGGCAATGTTTGCTCCTCAGTTAAGGCAGCATAATTATTTCACATAAGGTGACATTTAAAAATCAAACACACACCAAAAACCCCCACAACCTGACAGTTACATAAGTCAGCAATCAAAAAGTTTCAAGAATTGGGGTTTCTTGCACAACCACATTGGGGATGGGAGCTCAGCTCCAGAGCTGGGACAAGACAAAAGCCAGGAACTTCATCCACCAGCCCAGGTGCACGACTCGGGGCGCCTCAAGCTCAGCTCCCTGCTTGCACTGCACCACTGCACGAGCTCAAATCGCAGCCCTGCCTTTCCCTTCCAGGGGAGCCTCCTGGCCCTGCTGCACGCCAGGGATGCCGAGGTGGGACCCCAGAGGAGAAGGAAAGGCAGCAGAGATCACCAAGGCGGCGTGGGCTGCACCTCTCTCCTTGGCAGCACACAGCAGAGCTGCGGTGAGGGATTCATCACCCAGAATTCGGTGGCAGTCTTCACGCCCATGGATCGCTGCAGCCCAAACAATTAATGACCGTCAGCGTTGAACACTGCTGGCAGCCAGATCCTGGCGAGCTGCGTGGGGAAGGCACTGCTAATTATAAGCACTGCTGGTATCTGGGCTTCCCAAAAGCAGAGGGGACTCTGCTCCTCCATCAGGGCTGCCTGGGGTGCAGCGTCCACCCCCGGGTGACACGGTCACAGCCACAGGGCCACCAGAACAGCCCTGGCAAGTGTGCCTCTGAGTGTGCCAACGCCGTGCCAGCACCGGCTCAGCGACTGCTGCTGGCCTGGTCCCTGTGCTGGCAGGGGTGGCAGGGCTGTCCCCAGTGCCAGGGGCTCTGGGAGGGTCCCCAGGCACAGGCTGCACTCAGGGACCTGGCCAGGCCCAGCTCAGCCCCTGGCTCTGGCAGGACTCCGTGCTCACACACACCCACGGTGCTGCTGGAGGAGTGATTACCCTGCACAACACTATCTCTCCCACCCCAAGCAGAATTTATTTACTTTTTTTTTTGTTTTAATCTGATAAGTTGAAATTTCAGTGCACTTGTCTGCAGAAACACTGCATTACAAAGACATACAACAAATACCAACAGTTTATATACTCTGTTATTTATTCCCAGTGTATCTTCCTGCCTTTTACTGGCCACGTCTTTTATCAGCAATAACCAAGTACCTTTCAAGTTGACAACCTGTTTGGTTTATGGCTGGAAAATGTATCCAAGTGTCTTCCAAGCCCGCTGTGGCTGCACAGAATTCAAATAGCTCAATGAAAGTCGTTTTTGCAAAGTTTAGTTTAGATGTTATTCACATTTTGCTTGTGGGTTGTTTGGGGTTTTTTGTTTGGATTTTTTGTTAATTAGCATTGTCTTAGGATGGGCTTCTTAAGGCCATGCGAACTTTGCAAAATTGACAGTGTCAGTGCCAGAACCAGAGCTCCCAGTCTACATATCACCCAAAATTACAGTGTCTGAAAAGAAGAATCATAATCAAGGTGCAAGCAGTTTTGAGATGATAGGCCATTTCTAGTCAGCGTTAAAGAGAGCTGGCCAATAGGATACAGGAAGAAAATCAGCTAATGAAGAGTGACAAAAGAAAAGAAAATTGTTAGAAACTGACTTTGTGGCAGCTTGCAGGGACCTGCACAACTACAGGATTTCAGGGTAAGAGGAGAAAGCCCCAAAAACACAGAGACCACAGGTGTGTTCTGCCTGGACACTCAGACATGGGCTCCAGCCGTGGCCACTGAAACAGAGAAGATGGTTTCACTTGCACCTATGGCAGAATTAGCACTGGAGTGAAGGCCAGAGGCTCCTGGGGATGTGTGGTCACTCCCAGACCTGCTCCCCTCCCACACCAGGTACCCGCTGGCAGGACTCTGCCCTCCTCCTCCTCCTCCTCCTCCTTCCCTGCCAGCCCTCCAGCTCCTCACCAAGGGCTTGCTTCACATCACTGTTCCCTTTTGAGAGTGCTGTTTCTCAAGCAATAAGCATGCTTTTGCGTTTTAATGTTTTGATTGTACTCAGCCTCCTGCTCTCCCCTAAGCCCCCTCCAGGTTCACAGCAGTGACACCTTTCCTTTCACATTCCCTCTCCAAAAGCCATCATTTCTCTCCCTAACTGAATTGTTGTCATGGAAATCATTCCTCCTCTCCATCCTCCTGAAAGGCTTTAAAAAAACCCCAGCCCCCTGCTCTAGCACCTCTCCAGCAACCAGCCACCCCTCAGCTCCTCTCCCAGCACGCCCCATCCCCAGCAGCTCTGGGGATCCCCTCTCCCACTGCCCCACCCAAGCCAAGGGAATGTCTGGGCCCCGACCCCAGGGATGGTTCCCAGACCCCGTCAGGGTGATGGCCAAACTTGCCACAGCACTTTGGTTCTGGGAGGTGCAGCCCCCTCCCAGCTCAGGAGCCATTAGCTCTGAAATGCAGGGTGCAGCCACAGCCACCTGTTCCCTGTCTATATATACAGATAGAGATGTGAAGTGTTTGGGGATTTTGGATAAAAATGTTTCTGCTTACATAACAGGCAGAAATTCTGCAGTCAAGAAATTCTGGTTTTTTTCCAGGCTGGGAAAGTTAATTACTGAAAATCACCTTTGATGAACTTCCAAGACAAAGGCTGCTGGCTCCAAAAGCGGAGCATGGCTGAGCTGGCTCCAAAGAGAGGGGAAGAAACAACTGTGCCCAAAATAAAACCCGTGAAACTGCTGCACTGGGCACCTGTGCCCAGGAGCTGGGGGCCACTGTGAGGAGAGGCTGGGGCCACCCAACCAGGCCACCTCCTTCAGCTTCATCTGGCTGACACAAAGCCACAGGTCAGCGTGAGGCCAAGGACAGCTTCTGGCACTTCCTAACAGGCAGGGCCTGCACAGAGAACCAGGATTAAAATCCCCTAAATCCCAGCCAGGAAGACACAAACAGGCATTCAGCCATGACTAATACCCAAATATTCTCAAGATGGAAAACAAGAAATCTCTTCCACGATCATTCACTGACAGAGTCCCATAAAGCTACTAATTAGAATGGTGTTTACAGTCTATATTTCATTTCATCTGATGTTTTTACTCTGATTAGTTATTCTATCACCTGCAGAGAGCTAGTTAGCTGAATGCAAAAATGTCATTGGACTTAATCAAGTAAAGTAGCATTTCATAGGGGGAATTCAGCTAGCTCCATCCTGCTCAGCACTGTTACCCTGTTAATAACTTCTTTTAAATTTAAAGTTGATTGAAAGCTAAGAAGAGTCAAGTTGGGCCAGTGCCAAGAAGACTAACGTTAAAAATGGGTGAGCTGCAAAAAAAAAAGTGCATTACTGATTCTTTCTTCTGCACAAACACCTCATCCAGACACCAGAGCTTCTGGAGGAATTACCAAACAAGGTTTAGTGGCCCTGAGTTCCCAGACTATCCAGTGCATCCCCTTGGAGCAGCAACGCTCCTCCCAGTGTCTTCTCACCCCAAGCCACCCAGACTCCCTGAACTGCTTTCAGATGTCAGATCTGATGGGAAGGTGTTCTCTCCCTCCCAGACAGGGTGGCATTGATCTCAGTCTCTCACCCTGAGTCTTCCCCATGTCCTCCCTGCACACAGCCCTGCAGAATGGCTTTTTGTCATTCCATGGCACACTGAGTTTGTGCTGCTCAGAGCCCACGGTAACCCCGGATCCTTTGCCTGCTCTGCTGCAATCCCTGCCCCAAGCCATCACTGGGCCCTTCCATCCCTTGTTCCAGATCACCATTTCAATCTGTCCAGATTATTTTAAGAAGATGCTCTGGTTCTCCTTCCCCAAGCATCTGCAGTCTCTCCTGACTTCACAGCACCTGTCAGTTTAACAAACCTACTCTCCATTCCATTACCCAGATTGATAATGAAAATATTGAACAGAGATGGACAGAAGCCAGCCCTGCAGAGCCTCACAGATTTTTCTGGGAATTCAAGATAAATGGGCTGTTCCATAAAGCCCTCCCTCCTCTCTTCCCTCTGTCTTAAACCCCAGCAGCACTTCCATCATTTTCTGTCCTGCAGGCAGCTCCCACCTCGCACACACACCTGACACGCTGTCCCTCAGCCCTGCCACGCTGCAGCTGCATCTCTGGGGCACCTAAAGCTCCCAAAACGCCTGGAAATATCTCAAATCCCCTGGAAATACCTCAGCTCCCCTGGAAATACCTCAGATCCCAGTGGATGGGGAGCTGTCCCCGTGCTGAGGGATGGTGGCACCTCTGGCCTTTCCCTGCCAGGGAACCAGCACCCTGCCTGGTCAAAGACACAAATAAGCTTTGGCTTTAGAACAAAAATTGTTGCTTTTTTCCCTCCATTTAACTTCCTAATCACAGTTAGCTGAGCTTGAAAATGCTATCGTGCATTATGCAATAATCCACCAGAGCAGGGGATTTTTGCACAAACTGTGTGCTCTAATGAAAAGCATTTCCCCCCCTCTGCCAAGGGGCAAAAAAAACCTCAAACCCACACAAAACAAACAAAACCTCTGTCTTCACAGAGACTTTTAGCAGTTCTTTGTTCCATTCCAGTCATACATCTGCTGACAATACTTCTACAAAAGCAGAGCAGAAAAAGCTCAATTTGCAAAGAGCTGGGCTGTGTTCACCTCTACAAAAGCCATACACTGATTTGCCCCAAATTCCACTAAAAAAACCTAATAAAGGCTGCTTCTCCAATTGAGGGGCTGGGGTTTCTTTTGTGAAGGGAAAAAAAACAAACATTATTTAGTTATTAGAGTGGAGAAGTTTCTTTCTCTACAAGATGCAGAGCACTGAAATGTTCTAAAATTAATAAACTGCTCTACTTGGTGCATTTTAAAATTAGATTTCCTTTTTCTGAGAACCTGTATGCAAGGTTGCAGCCTGATGCAAATTGAGACAGTAATAAACACTTCAAAAACACGTTTATAATAGAAATGCTAACAAATCCTTAACTATAATGATAATGGCTTGCTAGGCAGCTCTATAATGTAAAATTAATCCTTAACATGCCTTAATTTTTTTTCCACTGGGTCATTTAATAATGTGATAACTCATTTCTTTCCTCTGCCTTCATCTCTCACATTGCCATGGAGACAATTGTGAATCAGATATAAATAAAAATACTCTAACACTGTGGCACCACATGTTCTTTTGATACGTTGCCAACACGATTTTAAAATTACAGGAATTTACAGGAGCTCAATAATTAACAATTCATTTGCTAAGAAATCATTTCTTTTTAGCCAGTTTCCTGGTGATTTGCTAACTCAGGAATGCTCACAAACATGAGCAAGAAATTAAAAGTTCTGTATTTCCTTTCAGATATCTACCTTGCATTTCAATCAGCAGCTCAGAGGAAAACACCTATTGCAGGCCAGAGCCCAGGAGACAACACTGAATTTCCTCTTGTGGTCTCATCAGTCCCGGTGTGACTCCTGATGGGAATCATTTTTAAAGTCATTTTGAATTGTTTGAGCTCAGAATTTACTTGCAAGGAAAACCAGAAGTATGCAGTGAACAAGTTTATTGCTGGCCTCTATTATCTGAAGTGTCAAAGCCAGGCCACGGATCCCTGCTTCTCTATTAGTTTGTTAAGTACATACAGCAGCAGAAAGATTAAGATTAATTATGCCTTAATGATCTTGACACCCCTTAATTGCTACCCACTGATAGAGGCCACAATGCCTGATATTATCCATGTTCTCTGGAATTGTGATGCACAGCTCTCCTGTGCCATGGACTGCAGAGGGGCAGGGCTGGGGCTCCAGGAGCAGAGGCTGCTGAGCTCCGGCCGTGCTGAGGAGCCACCAGCACTGCCACACCTGGCCAGTGCCTCCCCGTGTGCCACACTGCCACTGGGTGTGCCACACTGCCACCAGCACTGCCACACCTGGCCAGTGCCACCCCGTGTGTCACACTGCCATCAGCACTGCCACACCTGGCCAGTGCCACCCCGTGTGCCACACTGCCCCTGGGTGTGTCACACTGCCCCTCGGTGTGTCCCACTGCCACCAGCACTGCCACACCTGGTCAGTGCCACCCTGGGTGTGCCACACTGCCCCTGGGTGTGCCACACTGCCACCAGATGTGCCACACCTGGTCAGTGCCACCCCGTGTGCCACACTGCCCCTGGGTGTGCCACACTGCCCCTGGGTGTGCCACACTGCCACCAGCACTGCCACACCTGGCCAGTGCCATTGGATGTGCCACACTGTCACTGGGTGTGTCCCACTGCCACTGTCACCAGATGTGCCACGCTGTCACCAGATGTGCCACGCTGTCACCAGCGACAACACGAGGACAGTCCCGGCGCTTGACAATTGGGACTTGAGCTCCTTAAAGAACTCAGCTGCTGCCTAAACCCTTCACGTGAGGGAAGAACTCCCAGAGCGGGGTTTTGCGAAGGCTTTCCTGCACCGGCACCGTTTTTATTTGCAGTTCCCCCAGCCCCCAGTTAGGCAGCGTTAGTACAGCGTGGTCTGTGTTTGCGTGGTGCTCTCTCCAGCCTCACCAGGTACCAGAGCTCCCACAGGAAATGTGTTTCTCTGCACAGCATTTTCCACTCTCTGCTGCCTTACAAGTGGAAGGGCCAGCATGGGCCGAGCAAGTTATTAATCACTGCCATGTTTCTTCCACTAAAACGCAGCAGCTACAACTCTACAAACACCTCTGTGCATCACAGGGAAACCTCACGTGCACAAGGCCTCGTAAAAAAGCCCCCAGCTCCAATAACTGTTTTGTCCAAAAGGATTCAAAGTGATTTAAGACCTTAAGTCTGACTCTCAAGAGCAACATAAGCACCTAAAGAGTTTAAATAAAAGTGAGGACTCAATGGCTCAGGGCTTGCCTTCCCAATATAATTCCTGCTGTAACAGCTAATTATAATTAGTGATACACTTGGTACCAGCCCCATCCTTTTGGAGACTTACAACAATCTGCTTCTAGAGCAGGCTGGGGGAGAAAAAAGAAAAAAAAATGAAAAGGAAAGAGAGGAAAAAAGGTCAGTCCTTCTTATGACAGCTGCTCAGAGCTGGTCCATGGGGAAATAACACATGTCAACCAGCCCCACCAGCTGTCTGCAGCCAGAGAACTCCAACAGCAGCTGCTCCAGCTTCGGCTCTGCCCTCTGCTCCTCTGCCCTGACTCACAGGTGGACACCTCCAGTGGCCAGTGCTTCCAAAATGGGACAGCAGAGCACCTGGGGCAGCCACCCTTCTTCTGTCAGCACACACAGGGCAAAGGCATTGAAACCCTGCTCCCAATCCAAACCCAAAATAAGTGCAAGAGATAATAATTGGATAAAACCTAGCAGGGAACTTATGGCTGGCAAACAGCATGGAAATATAAACACAGATCAGCAATTCTGGATAAGGTGAATTCAGTGTTTCCTGCCTCCCTGCCACTAGACCTTGGTATCTTATCAAACAAAGCCAGCTGGTATATTAGTGAGGGACAAAAATAGCCCCAAAATGCAGGAGAAGTGCCTGGTTCTGTTCTGCAAAGGGAACAACCCCAGCCCCACCACCACAGGGCACGTGAGCAGGGACACACAGACCTGCTGCCCATGGACACACCACCTTCAGCTTCCCAGGGAATGGCAAACAGCCTTGGGAGGGGCAGAAAAATGAAACTCAGCTGAGAAGGCAAAAAGCAGGGACAGAGGGGGCTCTTCTTCACTTTTTGCACAATTTGACCTAAATTACGTGCCCACTCCAAGCAGCCAGGAGTGGAATTGGGGGAAAATAAGTTACCACAGGGCTTTAGCCTCCTGCATAGCTCTGCTGCAGAAAAGCTGCACGACTTCCATATCTCTTAATGGGCAGCTTTTGCCTACTGCCTATGTCCAATTTCTCCCTTTGATCTGGCCCAGTAGTGTAAAAATAAAGTTAAATAGAAACATCGACATCCATACCGCAGTGTCAAGGCAGGAGGGAATTTTTGGTTGAGGGAGAGGGTTTAATGCACAAAATAACTTTGACATTTTGTCGTGCTCGCTGAAAAACTCTTCTACACCTACAGCCTGGCTAAGATATTTGAAAACACAGATGATCTTCCTATCAATACCCAGCCTATCCTTGGGAGGAAAGCAAGGCAAAACAGTGCCATGCTATATATCAACTATCCCAATCACACATCAATAATTCATGATTTTTCCAAAGGCCAGGCTGTACCACAACTTTCTTCCTCCTTACTGGTGCACAGGACTCTCAATCAGCCTGGAAATATTTCCACACCAGAATTAACCAGTTTGGTGGCTTGACTCAGCTGTGCTGTTTGCTAAGAAATTTCACAGTTAACCCCAGCTTCAACAGCAGGGACTCAGAATAGAGGCACCCCTCTGAGGAAGCAAGTCTGGCATTGCTTGGATTGAAATCCCATCAGCTCCAACTGCTGAGCCTGGAAAAGAGAAAACCTAATGGGAAAATGTGCCAAGAGCTTTGGGGAGACACAAGAAGGAAGAAACCTCAGTCCTCAGAGATGGGAGGGCTGGAGTAAAAGCTGACTAAGTCAATAAATAAGAAGACAAATGTGCACAGAAGTATTCCACCATCCAAACCACCTCTTCTCCCATTATTCCTTGTTCCTACAGTTTGCTTTGAAAACAGTTGCACAAAATCAGGTTCCAAGTGGGGAGCTGCCACGCCCAGATGCAAATACAGGAAAGAAGAGAGAAATTATGAGATATTCCCCTCCCAGAGCTCCTGTCTCACCACAGAGAAACCCAGCAGGGCCAGCCCAGGGATGGAACTGGCACAGATCCAGAGGCACAGGGCTTACCTGGGCAGGGAAGTTCCCACTGTGGAGCTGGCTGAACGTGCCTTAACAAAACAGCTTTGAGGGAGGACTGGTGGCATCTCCTGGCCCTGCTGCCCACCCCAGCTGCTGCCAGCACTGCCTGTGTGGAGCCTGTCTAGCGTGGGAAGCCAGCAGGCTGGAGTGCCCTGGGCCAGGCAGCAGCAGGGACAGGAGCCCTCAGCTGCTGGAGGCTCCTCAGTCTGGCCTGGAGGCAGCCAGGCAGGGCTTAGGATGGCAGCCTAACTCTGCAAACATCTCTGCTTGGTGACTGCAGAACTGAGACACACAGAGAGGAAGCGTCCGCTGAAATCCAAAGCCCAGCCGCTTCTCTTGATCACAGTCTAGTAACTTAAAACACAGGAGTATCTCTGCTCTCCTCCGTCCAAATACCTCAGTAACCATTAAACATTCAAAAGGGAGCAGCAAAGCCTACACACCAATTAAATCATGTTTCAGCAAAATATCATCCTTGTGATTGATGCCCTGCGATATCCCGTGTGCTCCTTCTGTGGGGCTCTGCTTTTCATCAGCTGCTGGAGCATGGGGTTTCTAACACACAAATTCTCACTCTCGTTAGGATTTTGCTGCCTGTGTTCTCTCACAAGGGCTCCCCATATTTATTAGCAGTTTGATAACAGAGTGAAGCACTTGTGAAACTGGCCCCAAGCTCCGCTCGCTGAACTGTGAATTAACTGTAAATATAATTAGAGCTGTACCTCACACTCGGGACTGGGAGGAACAGGAGGTCTGCCCCAGAGCTCTTACTACAGCAATACGCAAGTCCAGGGCTGATAAAAATAGCAAACCCCAGCTAAAAGAGCAGAATTAATTACATCAGCTGTTAAAACAAGCCACACAGAGTGCTTGTTCCTCTCCTTCAAAATGAAGAGGAAATTCCTTCCCGCACTGTTTGGGAAAGGAGCGATGATTTGAGCAGCCACGGTCCCTTCCCGGTGTATGATGGATTTCTAGGAGGTCTGACTCCATAAAGCACTGCTCAGTCATAGAGAAAAATTGAACCAAAATTTTCTTAGACAAACAACCAAATAGGTTTTCAGAAGTACCCATCTGCACCCTTTCAGAAAAATCCAGCCTTCTGGGAAGATGGTGAACACAGCCATGGTGAGCAGCCTCCCTTAGGGAACACTGCTCTCCTAAGGCAAGCAACACAAGATGAGCTGGGCTGCCGGGGAAGGGCACAGAGAGGTGTGAGCTGTGCCAGCTGAAAACCCAGGATATTTTTCAGGAAATGATTTACTGTTGACCCTGTTGGACTGGGCGAGCCTCAGCAGGCAGGAGGGAAGGTGGTAACAGGGCAGCAAGGGGAATCTCTCTGGGTAATGCAAATAAACCCAGGACACTGCACCCATCACCACATTTCTGACCTAAATCTGTGCCAGCACAGGCAGCGAGGCCATAAATCCAAAAAGCCTTCTAACATAATGTCTCCTTGTGTTGCCTTCTTCCATAAACAAGCAAGATTTATGCATTCCTGGGGCTATTAACAAGAGCCATTTGTCTTTATTTCTGCCTGTAACTAATGGAGACACCAGCAACATTGATGAGCCACGTGGGATTAATTAATAAAGCCGTTTTCAAGGGGGTATCTGGGGACTTGGTTTCTCTCATACCAAAGGAAACGTCAAAGCATTTTTTTCAAAGCATAGGATGAAATTTCATTTAAGAGACCAATGGCCCATGTGAGTGCAATCATTATCCAGCCTAGCAAAAAATTATCAGTGTCCAAAAGGTTGATGACTTTCTCAAGTTTTCCTTAATTATTGCGTTATTAAAGCAGCACAGCAAATCAAATCCAACAAGGCCACAAAAGGCAAAAAAGGGAAAAATAAAAAAAAAAAGAAAAGCTTTCCATAAAAGAGGGTCCACATGGCTCCACGCTCGAGAACCAAGGTCATTCTTTTAGATACCCATTTCAAACCAGTCAGGATGAACCTGGAATTGAGGAATCTCCTCTTCCCCAGGAGAATCACACAAATCACAATAAAGGAAAGCTAAAAAGCCTCATGGTTCCACAATAAATCAAAAGTTGAGCAAGGCTTATTATCCTGTAGTCTCATGTTTTACACAGATTTCATCTTCCTATTGGGTGACCACCTTGGGACACGGAATAACCAAATGAGGGGTGGAAGGACAGGACTGACCACAAATATTGGAGACAGTTTAAACTTTGTAAATATGAGCTTTCACCAAGAGGACACAAACAGATTTGAGTCATTAACTTAATTCATTTTATGAAAAAGTTGAATAAAGGTTAATAGGAAATTAGTCATCTTTCCTTAGGTTTTTTTCCTATCCATCCTACGTAATTTAATTAAAAACGTGCTGTAGAGTTCCAGAGGATGATTAAAAATAACCTCTCATTTTCTATTAAACTCCTTAGGTTTGTACAGGAATTCCTATAGAATCTTATTAAATTTCTGTTTACCTCTGCTGCATTTAATTTCGATTCTGCACATCTTTTCCTTAAGTCCAAAGGGATTTCATGATGGTGGTGGCTTTTTAAATAAATATTCTTTCCTATGGCTGGCAGTCCAAACTTTAGGTCAGTGCTGAACACCAGTGTAAAAACTCTTTACAAAGCAACACTAGTAGCTTTGCTTTTCTGGAAGGAACACAGGAAGAGTTGAAAAGAACTTTGCTACCTATCACTGCTGTAATTTTGCAAAAGAAGACCCACAGCAACTCAGTCACTGCAGGCTTGCTGAAAGCCAAAAATGGTTTTTCCCAGTTTTCTGTTCCTGTGGAGCTACAGCAGAGCTCTGCAGCATTTATTAAAGCAAGGCTAGTTTGCTTTACAACAGGTACAAAAGCAAAAATGTCCAGAGAGCTTGCAGCATTGTAAAACTATTAAAAACAACAGAACAGCTCTGATTTCCCTACTCAAGCACATCCCTCTTGCGGTCAGTCTCACTCAGCTGTTCCTGTGTTCAGTCCATCCAGACAAGCCGGAGGCCCAGAAAGGTTTGTACAAATTCCACAGACCTTCTCCAGTTCTGAATGAGCAAATGAACAGCAAACCTCACACCCAGCACCCTGCTGCACATCCAGTGATGCAAAGTGAGGAACTGGCTTGGTTTGATACCAACAGACTCGTGTCCAGCTCTGGCCAAATATTATAAGTTTAGCTTCACCAAGGCTTGCTAAAGATCACAACAGGGCTTATAGGTGCTTAAATATCTTATCTGAGTTTAGTTTTTCCCATGCTGCTGCTTCCATCCCATGAGAGCATATCCACAGTTCCCGGGGCAGATGGGAGGTTAAAAATCACCTGTGAGCAGCCAGGCACAAATTTTCTCATGTGGTGGGAGGCACATCCTCACCACCAAGGCTTCAAAAAGAGCCCCCCCAGCAGCAGAGCCAAGGTCTTTGCTGGCCTCCCCAGCACAAGATTGATGCCTGGGATGAATGTGCCTTTTTGAAACTAATTGTGCAACAAGAAAAGATTCTTTCATATCATGCAGCCAATCCTAAGGGGAATAATTATTAGAAGATAAAAAGAACACAGAGAGGAAAAAAAAATAAGAAAGAAAGATTTACAGTTTCTACATCTCATTAGGAAAGCCTGTGGATTTGACAGTCACCTTGAGCAGCATCCAGGAGGGAAGGGAGGAGCCAGGAGACATCCAGAGGCTGTAACATTGCAGCTCTGCCCTCAGGTAACTGCACTGCCATGAAAGACCACACCTAATCAGAGCTTGTCGTGCCTTGCAGGCCACACAAACCTTCAATAATCAATTACACCGAGATAAGACTGCAGCTGATTCCACGTGCATGGACCGCTCGAGCCCGGGTCCCTCATCAGTTTTCTGAGATCAATATTCATCGATGCACGGCGCTGGGGCACGTATCCATCATCCTAAAGGCTGGCATCCAACAGCAGGGCTCTGAGCACAGGACAGACACCAGCCCTTATCTGTCACTGCAAACCAAGCCAAGGTTTGAAGAACTGTGTCCCTCAGGACTGCTGGAGAAGGAGGACTGAAGGGTTTTTGTTGAGAAGGAACACCAGATTACCTGAAAGGGGCCTGCATTCTTTGAGCCCCAGAATGAGAATCCCAGCTCCCATCAGTATGCAGAGGAGCCTGCAGCAGGTGTCTGACTGCCATGGACCCAGTTCCCTCACGGTTTTATTGCCACTGAGCCTTGCCTGGCTTTCCATCCTATCACAAGATTTTCTCTTCTGAATAGAACGCAGTAATTCCTAATTTGAATTCCACTGCACAACAGAAACAGCCTGTAAAACCTTAAAAAGAAACCAGTTCCCTCTAGCAGAATAGAAGATATATTAGGCTTCAGGACTGTATAGAGCAGAACATAAAATTAAAATAACAGACATGATAGAGTTTGATAGCATCTTCCAGTCTCAAAGATCTCAAAATACATTACTAAGTGCAACAGCCATTGCTCTGCTAGACAACTGCGCATCTCCAAAGTGAATCACAGATTCAGGAGAGGAGTTGAAAAGTCTTTATGTAAATGGAAAGTACTTTTTTGATCCACAAAACGCTACCAGCCCTGGGAGGGAGCAGAGCAGCACAACACAAAGGTCATAACATTCACCACAGGTGTGCCTGTTACTCCAGCTCAGCCTGGACAGCAAGAGTAAATTTGCATTTACTCTCTCACCAGCAGAGAAGGATCATCCCATAAATGTATTTTCATCAGCTTTATGTAATTCAGAATCTTCACTTTCTTTGCTCTCCCCAATATTTAGTGCCTAAAGAACAGATTCTGTGGTTAAAAATTGGTATTGCTATAAAGCAATGTAATAATAACATCCTTCTTCAAGCCAACTCCCACTGGCTCCTCACTAAATAGTTGAATAGAAAATGATAGTTAACAGTTGAATCAGGGTTTTCATTAGTGGCTATTTCTTCCTTTTTTTTTTCTTTTTTTAATTTCAGTTTTTACAGAGATAAAAAGAAACAAGCACAATCTGTTCTAAAAAGTTTCAGAAGTTCCCAGTTCAGTGTTATGGATTCAAAGCAGTCCAATAGACTTTTTTAAAAAAACTCTTATTTCTTTTTTTATTAGGTGACTTTTAAGAATAAGCTTGGTTTATCCTTTATCCTCTTTCTGCAGACACAGGAGAGTCAGATCTATACTCAATATCCAACTTCCCCAAAGAGAAACTCATTCTAACAGATTTTTATTTTTTTAATGCAAAACCTAGAATTCAATTTTTAGGTCTCTCAAATACCTTCCGATGCTGATAAACAGGAGCATAATCCAAGCAAAATAAGTGTCTCAAATCCTCACAGCTAAATTCCAATTTCTGTGCAAATTTTAAATGTTGCCCTCCAGTTCCAAGGAGTTACATGTTGCACAAGCAGATAGTGAAGGCACCGACCTGATTTGTTATGCCAAGTATATAAAGTGCCACAAAATACTGCAGAGGAAAGCTCAAAATTCCAGCACCTTCATCATCAATGGAAAAAAAACACCAGACTCTCCTGAGCCACCAAGCAGGTCTCCAAACTCTGACATTTTCATTATGAAAGCTTGTTTTCCGAGTCATTAATTTGTCAGCATTTCTACAGTATTTCATAACTCCCCAAGAGCAGCAAACTGAAGTATCTTGAAATCAGATGCCCAAAGATTTCCCATCCATTGCCACCCACAGAAAACAGCTGGGTTCCACCTAAATATGCACCAGAGCACAGTGGTGCCCCCAGGCAGGAAATAACTCCCCTAAAAGCCAAAATCTGGGCACGCTCTGCCTCCCCTCTCAGCTCCAAGCAGCCTCTCATTTCCCACAATGGCAGCAAAAAGTATCAGCCTGAAAAATTCTGGTTGAAGTTGGAGACTCTGAGCATCCCTGAAGACATTGCAAGGATCCTCTGGTAGCAAAGCAAAGAAAATCAGCATCCTGCAGCACTGAGCTTGACTCCCAGAGCCAGACAAGCTTTTGAAGACCCAGCCCCTATGCACTCATTCTGGGAAATTCCAGCAGCTCAGCTTTGCCATATTTGAGTGCAGGGAAAGAAGACTTCCCTGAGCAGAGCCTGGCAGATTTATTATTTTCTCAGCTTCCCATAAAATTTTCCACCAGAAAATCCAAATTTTTATATGATTTTTTTTTTTTTAAAGGAGGCTAACTCTTAAAGCTCCCAATATAGCCACTAATCCCTAACCAATCCCAGAAGGCAATCTCTACCCAAGTGCTCATTTGCACTGGAGAGACACAATTCTGCATTTTTCCTTGACTCAAGCTCCTGCTCACTGGGAATAAGCTGGGCAACACGAGAAATATACAGGTGGCACACCAGAGATGTGCAAGATGAGGAACCCAAATCAGGCTGGAGGCACAATGTGGAAAATCCTGCCTGTGGGAAAAGCACCAGCTCCGTTATTTAACACTGTCCTTGGGAGTGACATCACAAAATAAGCCAGGACATGTAAGATCCATGCAGGCAGCACCCAGCACAGAGGGTACAGAGGAAGGGGGAGGCAGGCTGTCATCCTGTGCTGGCATTTCCCACCTGGGCACAAATAAATCCCCAACTGGAACTACATACACACTAGAAATGGGTTTTTGCTTTTTAATGCCCTTTGCCATTCTCGTGCTGTAACCACTTTTTGTTGAATTTGGTACAGCACTAGAATACAACTGGAACCTTCAAACCCATCCCTGTGACAGCGAACCAGCCCCATGGGAACAGCAGCACCTGAGACAGCTCTGACCTGCCCTGCTGACATGGTAATTCACTCTGCTCAGAGAGGGGAACTATCTCAACAGGAAGAAAAATTGATTTGGGTCAGGATTTTAAACCTTTCAGCTGCATTTAGTCCCCCTACCCACCAAGATAAATCCAGCTTATCAGGCCCCCATCCCTCCACACAGGGCCTGGCTCCACACATTGATGCCAGAAAACATTGAGCATTTTTTGCTGAAACAAAGTATTAAAACCATGTGATGTGGCAATTGAGAGCATCTTCCAAAAGACTGTCCAAAAGCAGGAAAATGCTCAGGATTTCCAAGTCATCCCACCTTACACACCCTGCACAGCAAAGACTTGAGCATGTATCACCTGAGAGAGGTTTTTTCCTTGACACAGGGGGCAGAGCAAGAAGAATGCAATTGCCACACATTGAATTGCCACAACAGCTGCCAGTTGTCCACTGAAATAAAAGGGAAAATGCCATTTCCGCTCCCACACCACAACTGTTGCACCCTGGAGCAGAACACAGCCCTCAGAGGTAATTGCTGGCAGTGCTACAGAAACACCACCCTCGTGACAACACGAGTCAGCAAATTACTTCTAAGGAGTTTACAGCCTCGAGAATACCAGGAGGAAAAAAGGAAAAAAAGAAATACACCTAATTCCACCTGCATGCACTGTACTTGCTCTGACACACTGCACATTTGTCATATTAGTGTGTGCATGTTATTATCCAGGGATGCATCAGAAACTGCTACCAAGGAAACACGGATGGCAATAAACAGCAGCCAGGGGAAGCACACCACCAGGAAGATAATGCCTTTCCTCAGGTTGTATTTCTGCTCCCCCTCTTACAGCCTCTTTGGTTATTAACATATCAAATATTTGATTTCCATAGTTTGACACTTTTTGTGTTTTTTGAGAATTAAGATCAGAGTCTTTAATAGCTCTGCTAGAAGAAAAATTCTCATTAAGGACTGAAGATGAAGTGCTCTGAGATTTCTCACACGAGGGACTCTCCAGAGGAGACATATTTGTGTGAGTCAACAGCATATGTCACTCTCAGAAAATAACGCATTTCAATGTGACCTTTTCTCTACTGGTTTTATTTAATGAACAAACAGAACAAATCTTCAGCACTTCATTTCAGAAGGGTGCACGGCAAGGCACGGGTTAAGTTATTTCCAAACTTCACCAAGACAGGCAGAGAACTCTCCAGCTCTGGCACAGATCTGGGGAGAATGGCAGCACAGGGAAAACCAAAGGATTTATTTCCTTTTTTATGGTAAGATGACAATTCAGGAGCCTAGCAAATCCTTAAAAAGAAGTCTCTAGTGGATGGATGCAAACAGAAATGAGCCCAGGCACTTCTGCTGCTGCTTTGCTGATCACATTTATATACCTGGCCCAGATCAGCAAAGGGAAAATTGAGCTCTTTCAGGGGGCCAGATGGGCTCTCAGTCTCAGGTGTTGACAGTTTTCATTTCTTAACTGTTTTACAAATGAATGTGGATGTTTGGGGACGAATTTCCATTTTTATTCAGTGTATGAGAATGGCCTTTCTGGATATAGCTGTCTCACAAAAGAAGCCACTGCTTGATCATGGCCCCAGCTCATCCAAAAAAAGGCTGAGGTCTGTAAAGACTTGGCAGGGGAGCACTTGGGAAGGGCTGCTGCTTCCCCAGCCTCTCTTGCCTGTGTGCATTGAATGAGATTGCCTGGCTTTCGTGGCAGCCCTTTTATTATTCTTATTATTACTACTACTACAGTTATTACTATTCCCAAGACAGCACCAGAAGCTGATACAATAGGAGGGAGCGAGCTGGGCTCTACTTTGCCCTGCTGAACACTAACATAATTACCCACATCCCAAGTGCACTAAGGTGCCTTTGTGACTGGAAGTGATTCATGAGTCCAAAGGACCTCAACTGGAATTTAAATTCCCAGGGTAGGCCATTGGGTTTACAGACAAAAAAAAA
>VXBQ01001221.1:64056-86361 GCA_013400175.1 Phainopepla nitens | reverse complement strand
AACACCAACACTATCACTAACACCAACACTAACACCAACACCAACACTATCACTAACACCAACACTAACACCAACACCAATACCAACACCAACACCAACACTAACACCAACACTAACACCAACCCAAAGCTGGGCTGGGTGTGGCCCGCGGAGACCCTGCTGGGGCACGACCAGACCCAGTGGTGGGTGCCACAGGTCACCCACCCCAAGGTGGAGAAGCTGCCTTCAGCTGTGAGGTGCCACACGGCAGCCTCTGCTGGAGAAGTTTTTACCGAATTTCAGCCCGGAAAGCTGTCGGCTGCAGGGAGGGCATCCAGTTGGAACAGGTCAGGCACTACCTGGAGGAGCAAACACCACAGACTCTCCTCCAACAGCTGCACTAATGCATTTTACAGAGAGCTCTAAGTCAGCTCAGATTTCAGAAGCTGCATACTTCAAATGTCTCTGAGGAATACTAAAATGAAAACTCGGTCACACTGCACTGTGACTACTGTAGAGCACTATTAAAGAGAAGCTAACATTTGTTTTCAATTACCCAGTGTATATCTGAAAGACTAAAGTTGTCTCCAAAGTATTAGATAAATGTGTGTTTACTGTGCACTTGTGCATGGAAAACGAAAGTTATCTGACAATCATTTCCAAATACTAGTATTTTACCAATATCATTAAATCAACATCTAACGAGTCTCCCTGGGCTTCTCACCATGTTAAAAGTCAAAATTAGAAAGCAGAGGTAGCTGAACACTGCTCTTCAAGACACGGAATAAATGCAAATTTAAAAGCTAGGATCTTACTCCCGTATCTCCATTTGTTCAGATCACGTTGCCATTTTTTTTTTTCAAACTCTCCTGAAAAAAAATGACAGAAAGCAGGGAAGTTTGTGCCAAATGCAGAACGACATCCATGAATTTATGAACTAACCAGACTGACATTCAGCGCAACGCAAAGTGCTTTCCAATCAATAGCCATGAGCATCAATTCCCCGCGCAGAGCAGCCCTGTGCCGCCGCCTCCCACCAGCAGCTCTCTGCTTGGCGTCCGGACGGCGGCGATCTGCCCCACCGATGGCATCCACGGGGCTGCGAGAGCCGCCGGAGAGCTGGCTGTGTGACAGGGACAGCGCTCCCGCGGGGTACCGACGCTCCCTGCGCCCATCCCTGCGCTGCCCCTGCGCCCACAGCGGGGAGATTCCGACTGCGATCCAAACTCTGGCGACGAGGGGCGGCAGGAATAGCGGCATGCAGAATAAATGAGTGCTCTGCCTTTGCTGTGTGGTTTAAGGAGATTTAACTCCTCGTTCTCCGGAGCATCGCAGGAAGCAGCGGAGGGTGTTGGGTGACTGCAGTGCAAAGCTTACTGTGCTCAGAAAGACACCCGAAAAACAGCTGGGAATCAGAGGGCTTGGGCACAGCCCCTCTCATTTGTGACCAATAATGGGTTTGCCTCTCTTTCTGCTGCAAAGTATCGGCAGAGAGTAAACTTCTCCCAGCTCCCAGAACGGTTTGCTGAGGATTCACTCGGGACGGATACACAGCGCCAGAGATTGATTTGGGTCCCTGACGGCTGTGACAAAGGAAAAGCATCGTGTCTGAGGGCTGCCCTGACAGACGGGCTCTGCTCTGGGAGGTGAGCCACGCTGCCTGCAGGTGGGGCAGCCTTGCTGCCCAAACCCTGATCCACGGAGCTGCTGCGTCACCTGCAGCTCTTGCCTCACACGGGAGAGACTCCGAACACCCCAGCAATAGCAAGTGAACAGCTTGTTTAATGTTTTGGTTCCTCCTAACACGAAGTCCTTCAATTAAAGATTTAATTCAGATTTGTTAGACACATATTAGGTGCTAAATTCCTGCTGAAAATTGTGAAAAGTGACCTGCAGTGGAAGGACATAAACCTTCCATTTCTGTATTGCCTCCAAATAGCCCCAAACAAGGCCATGGGGAAAAAAACCAGCCTCTCAGTCCCCTTTTCAGCATCTGCTGCAAACAGGAGGTTTCTGCTGGGCAACCTGCCCACTTTGCTCGGTTATCAGCACCTTCACTGCCCAGGACCCAGAGATCCCCAGTGGGGACCAAATAAATGGTCAGCAGGGACAGAGTGGATTCAGCATCTCTGTGGAACAGGCACGAGGGATGCCTCAGAGTCAATCACTGAAAATCCCTCTGCATCAAACCCTGTCAGAGCTGTTAGACCATAAACTAATAACTGTCAATCTCCATTTGTTTGCAATGCTGCGAAGGAGGCTTTCATAATTCTCTTAGAGATATAAAAGAGGCACTCTGATTTTGCTTTAAATGGAAGTGTGTGATAATGTTAGCTGCTGGTAAACCTCAAAGACAGTATTTATACAGCATCAGAAACATTTGCAGAGATGGAAAAGAAATATCTTTGGGCTGAAAGACCTTAGAATCTATAATCCATATTCTGCAAACTTTGGTGCCTCTGCCTTAAGCACGCTGCAGGATCTGTGCCTGTATCTTGATCACTCCAACAAGGCCACACTCTATAAAGAAAGTGATAAAAGTCTGAAAGTATTATTCCTTTTCTTAAGGATTTCTACTTTTTAAAATGTTGAGGAGGATAAAGTACACCCAGAAACTACAGTCTCCAGCTTGTCACAACAGGCACAGCACAAGAAAACGCCTTCAAGCCCTTTCCTAAGCAGAAGGCAAGGCAGCATTGCTAATTTATTGCAGAGCATCATGTTCTTCCAGGTACCAGGAGGGAAGCACTGCCCCTGCATTTCATGCATCAAAACCTCCTGGAAATCAAATCAGGCCTGTGCCTGTGTGGTCACTTTCTGTCACAGCTGGAGGTGGATGGGCAGGGGTGGTGCTGCTGTATTAACAAACTCTCTCACTGCAGGTGCCAGGAGATCCTCCCTGTGGGCTGTCTGGAGAGAGGGCAGTGACCAGCTCTGCTGTGCTGGGGGGCTGCACAGGCCTTGCCAAGGAAGCAGTGTTAGCAGCATTGCAGGCTCACAGAGCATTTTTACATGCCTTGATGAGCTGAGCAGAACCTGCCACTTCCATCATGCAAAGCCTTGAAGTGCTTCTCAAATCCCACCTGAGTGTGGGCACACTAACAATGGAGAAAGGAAGAGGAGGGAGAACACTAGAGGGGAAAACCAATGCCAAGAGCAGGGGGAAGCTTCAGCCCAGATTACTTAACTGGTAAGGGAGGCCAGACAAGCCAAGCCTGTCAAGGTTTCTGCTATACAAGGTGTACACCACCCAAAATAGTCACCACTGCTCTCATTCTTGTCACACAGGGGTCATTCAAGGGCAGGCACATAAAACAGGGGTGAGTTGAGCAGGATGACCAGCTCAGCTCAGCCCAACACCTCCTGCTCCAGTCCCACGCTGGGGTGACTCCCAGGCAGGGTTGTGTGGCGGTGTACAGGATTCAGGAGCTAAAGGCTCATCTCTTTTCCTGGCTCTGGCACAGACCAAAGTTACTGCACATCTCTGCCAGTTCCCTCTGTCTGCAGGACAGGGATAAGTGTGCTTAGCATCCTTTTCCTGCAGCTTGCAGAGTGCTTTTTAAAAATAAACAGGTGTGGAGAACTGCTGGTAGAAAGTACCATAAAAAAAACCCTCTAGATAAAAATCTAAAGTATAGCAAACTTACTAAAACAGGATGCAGCCTTTTAGCTACAGCAACCCTGGAGCTTCTTTTCTCCCCTGAAGTTAAATTGAGGCAATTTTCATGAATACCTTAAATTGGCATGAAAACTAAGAACGAGGAACAGTTTGTTTCTGCTTTGGAAATCTTTCTCTCCTGGTTCCCTTAGTTTTGTTGCCTATATCCAGCATCTTCTTCACTTTCAATTGTGTTATCATGCATCCATTCTGTGATTCCTCATAGAAAAGAAAAAAAAAAAACCATCAGTAACAATCCAGCCTTCCTTTCAGGGTCGTTTAAAGGACATTTCCATTGCCCAACATGATGCAGCTGAGGACTCCAGATTATTCACCTGTTGGTCCTGCAGGTGCTGTTTCTATAAAATTAAGTGCCTGTCTAATGGAGGTGTTTCCAAGAAGGAGCTGGAGAGGCTGTGTACAGCATGGTAGACAGTGCACAAAGTAAAATGACATCATCCTAAGGGGAAGAAAAAAACCCAAGGAGGATCTGGAACCACCTCCTTTCAAAGCAAGGCAGAATTCTGCTGTGCTGAAAATACCAACTGGCTGCTTTCCCAGGTAAAATGCCATTGCTTGAAAGAAAGAGTCAATTACTGCCTCAAGGAACCTCCCTGTTGAGGCAAAAAAGCTATTTCAGACAATGTGTTGAGCCCTCACCATGATCAGAAAAAGAGAAAGCTGCTTGAGTGTCAAGCCAGCACACAGGAAATACAGGGAGATGTGGGCACATTTTTCACCAGAGGGTGGCAAAGGGGAGACACATCCTCTGCTCTGGGCTGCTCCAGCTCCACTCCCGAGCAAAGCATCAAGGACCGGCCCAGTGTACTCAGCTTTTGTACAAAACACCTCAGGGGATCAGCAGGGACTCCCCTCACCTCGCTCTCTCTCTGAGAATCTTGCCTGTTTTCTTCTCACCTCCCTCCCTGCCAGGGAGGAGCCTCCTGGATGGCGCTGGCCCCGGCGGTGGGACCATTTCAAGCCACAGAAATCTCTCTGAGGGCTCGGGGACTTCCCAGGCTCTGGAGGAGGCAGCTGGGCTGTTGCCATTAACTAACCCTCTCCAGGTCTTCTCCAAGGCTGTGGTGAAGCTGCCCATGCAGCCAGTGACCACAATCCCAGTCAGGGGGCACGGGAGGAGTGCCCTTGCCCTTGAATCAACCCCAGCAGATGCAGCTGTGAGCCCACCAAGGGACCCCGGTGAGAATTTTATCTTCCATCAGCTAGCAACACTGAGTTTTTGTTAAAGAGATGAGAAAGGCCTATTTTATCTGAGAGACAGAGGAAAAACCCTATGTATGCACACGTGTGTCTGTATAGTGTGTGCCTGAGTATATAGAATATACATCCCCATGCACACACTTCACAGCTTTCAGAGAGGATGACAGCATGTTTTCATATAGTACATCTGAAGAAAAGGTCTTGTATCAGTGCTACAGCAGAGAAAATTGCATCTTGAAAACAGAGAATGAAGGGAGAAAAAAATAAAAGAGAGAGAGAGAATGTTTTCCTTCTTATGTCTGAGGAACTTAACTACAGTGGTGGGAAGATATAAAACCCCAGACAGCAGAGCACTGTTCTGGAGACCACGATATGCATAAAAATTCCTGCAAACCCTTGTTAAATGCTCCTACCCCTCCTACCCTCCAGTCCATACCTCCAGGGTGCAATTTTCAGGAGACAGAAAGATTTAATGTGCTTTGGTTAAAATAATCCCCTTGATTCTCGCTGCAGAGACTGCCATGCCAGTGTGTTCCTCTGGTTTATTATATTAATAAGCAGAGTCATTCAGCACTCTACATGATGTGGCTCTCTGACTTGCACATGACTGTGTCCCCAAGCTGCAGTAATACTGAGGCCTGCCCCCAACTCCTACTTGCAAAAAAGGTTGTTTTTTTTTTGAGGCAAAATAACCCCAGCTGCTTACAAATGAGGATGCACACAGAGCAGGTTTTAAGTGTGCACAGGCAGCAGCTGAGTTCACCTCTTCCTGCTCCCTGCCAGGCTCCTTGGGATGCTGATGATGTCCCTCACTCCCAAGCTCTCATGCCACTCCCATGTCCATCTCATCCTGGGCACCCAAAGTGCACGTTGAATGTATTTTCCATTTATTAGAGCCAAATAAGTGTAAAAAATAAGGTTATTAAAACAGTAACAATGTCTCTAACGCATGAGCAAAGCTCTTCTTCCTCCTCTTGGCTTGAAAAACACTGCTCTCCTGGCCTGAAATCACATGAACTTCCCCTATAACCTCTAATCACTGCTCCCTGCCTTTATTTCCCAGCTGGGAGAGGCAAGTCATGTTTGTGCACCCCAGGAAGCAGCACTCACTTGGCCCTGAAGATGCCCCACGTGCAGCTTTGCTATCAGCACCTTTGTCTGGGGTGTTTGGTTCAAGCACAGGCAGAAAGGAGACTGCACTGCTGCTGCTGTTATCCACATGTGCTCAATCCAGGAGAACCTCAGCTGATTTTCTGCTCCCCTTCACATAAAGGTTTTCTATTTTCCCCCTAAGATGCAGCCTCAGGAATGTGTTGCGTGGCAGAGGTTTTATGCCATGTAAATGATGGATATTGTTTATGTACTGATTATGTTGAACCCAGCTGTTTACCTTAGCTAGGACTGCAATTATTTTAACAGTAATTGTAAAAATAAATTGGGGAGAGAAATAGCAGGAACTTTCTAGTTTGGTTTTCGAAACTAGAACATTGCCAAGAGTGACCTGACCTCAGACAAGTCACATGCAGCCACTTATTTTAAATATCAACTGAGCTCATCCATGCATGGAAAACAGAGTGCTCTGAAGGGTTCTGGGCACAGAATGGGTCCCAAAAGGTTCAGAATTCAGCCCAGTCACATCTTCCTCATTTATCACCACCTGATTAAGCTGCCACAGCACCCAGATCTTCCCAGCAGCCAACCAACCACATAACACTGAATCAAACCTGCAGAACACTGTCAAACTGCCCACAAGACAAGCACAATGACCTTCTTCTCTTCTTTCCAACAGGTTCACTCTCCTCCATACAAAAATGCCAGTATAGACTAAATATTTTTGAAGGTACCCATTTTGCAACTGGAGCAACCATTTCCCAGCCCTGCATGCAGTTCCCCTGCTTCTCCTCCTCTCCTTGGATCGCAGACAGATGCCAAGCCATGGAAGTTATTCTTTCATTTACAGCATCTGGTTCCTTGGCAGACTCCTCGGGTAATTATGTTCATAGCTTTAAAGCTGTCTCTAGCTCTGCTTCATGGCTTTGCTGCTTTTGGCTTGTAGCAGTCTCTTCTCATCTTCCCTGTCCATCACATGGGCTGAATGTTGCTCTTAAAATACAGGAATTGCATCACCTGCATCTCCCTCTAACCAGAGCACAAATAAACAGCACCTCACGTTGTTCTTTAAACATAAGCACTTGTTTTACTGGATGGTGCTCCTCTGCCTCTGCAGAAACCACAAACCCTTGTCCAAATCCCTACAACCACAGCCACGATGGGAAAACCCCCCCCATGTGACCTTTTGATTTGCTTTTAGCTTAAACTTTCTCTGCCTCTGTGCAACTACAGAGTTCTGATCATGAGGAACAGAGGGACAGGCGTGCACTGACTGCCAGACAGACTGACAGGAGCAGTGCAGCCACAGCAGTGGCATCCAGCAGCTCTGTTCACGGAACAGGGATCAGTAAGAGCTGCTTGTGCTGGGCAGGTCAGAGGAGCAGGGCTGCTCTCCTCCCCTGGGCACGAGGGAAGCTGGATGCTCTCTCAGTCCTCATGCCCAGCATCCAAAGGCCCCATCTGGAGCAGACAGGCTGAAAATGCTGCTCCCTCAGCACTGTGGGTGCAGCGGGGCTGGGCTCCCTCCCTCTGTGCTGCAGAGGTGCCACAGCCCCACCACAGGGCTCGTGGAAAGAAACCATCCTGGGCAGGGAGGGACCCTGGGCATAGTTATGCTTCTTTGAAGGAATAAGCTCATAAAGAGAAAAGTACAACAGATTTAAGCATTTAAATGCATTTCCATAACTGTTTGTGATGATTCCCAGACAGCAGCCTTCATTAAGCTGGAGCTGAGGCTGAGAGCACCAATTAGCTGGATTTAAAAACAAAAAAAAGGAACTGCTGCAGTTACCGCCAAATGAAGAGTACAGGCCCAGCCTAATCTTTGCTGCCTGGCTTTGCTGGAAACCGAGGGAGGTTGATGCTCTGGGAAGGTGAAGTGCACAGGCCTGGGGATGGGCAGCACCATTTGGGAAGATCTGGGGAAGAGGGAAGATGTAAAATATGGCAGCTCATCCTCACACCCGCTGCCATAAAAGCAAGGAAAGAAAGGAAGAAGAGAAATCCTGGCAAAGCACTGGTGGACACCTCCGTCTGCTCATCAAGCCCCAGGCAGCTGGAGGAGGAACACACCGCCCAGCAGGTCCCAGCAGTCACTCACACACACTTTAGGAGATGTTTGAGCTACTTTAAAATCACATGGCAAATTAAAGTTACACTTTTTTTTCCCATTCATTCGATATTCTGTCAAATTCTTTATGCGGTGCAAAACAGCTCTACCAGTGGACCTTGACAGCAAGACCCTGCTTCATCTCCCTGCTCAACTCCCACCGTGGGAACTGCTTTCCAAAGTGCTAAAATTACTTATCCAGTTTTCCTTTCCACGGGCCCAATCTGCAAGGCCTGCACATCAGCTCTGTCCAGTTTAGCCTCAGACTGGCAGCAAAGACACTCAATAGTGCAAAACATAAACCAACAGGAAAGATCAAATCATCTGTTTAAAGGGTGAGTGTTATGGATTTTCATTTTTTCTGAAAAAGCCATGAGCAATTATTTTTGAGCACAGATATCTTAACCATTCATTTATCCTGAGAATAAAAGTGGGAGAAGGGGAAATGATTGCTTTTTCATTATTTGCTGCACTGCCAGTACTGAATCAAAGTCAGAGGACTGCCAAAAGATCTCTTTTGATCCAAATAACTATCATCCTCATAAACATTTCTACAGGAAGAAAACCCAAAACCCCAGTCCAATCTTTCCACCATGACTCTAAAGATAAATATATAAACAACAAAAAAACCACCTCTTCCTCTATAAGTCTTTGCCATTCAAGCCAGGCTCAAAAGCTTTATAAAAGATGCTGGGGAGGGGATCCAGAACTGGACCAGAAAAAGCCAAGCCTGAAGATTCCCATCATCAGCCCAACACTGTAAACCACTCAGAGTGAGTTAGAGAGAACAAAAAAAAAGAAATAACACACACATATATATAAAAAGATTTTACATCAGGAACCAATTTACTTTTGCTGCTCCACAGAGCAATCATGCCTCAGGACCCACAGCTAAATGGCTGGAGCTCACAAAACTGGAAGAGCAAAGAAAGCAGCAGAGGACTTTAATGACTTATGAAATTCAATTGAAACTGATGGTTGGAAAAGTGAAACATTTAACACCCCACCAACTCAACATCAGTGCGCCCATGAGCATGGACACAGACAGGTACATGAACCAAAAAAGGTGGGAGCTCATTTTCCACTCACCCACGGGCCCATGGCCCCCACAGTGCCCTAGGGAAGGGGATGGCACCCTCACACAGGAACTTAAACAATATGTAAATATTTTAACTCCTCCAGACCTTTTTCCACTGGAAGCTTTAATACAAAAGCCATCTTTTGTGAAAATGGCAGTACATTATTATGACCTGCACCATTCATGTCTCTGAAATATTAGAAGCTGCATTCTGCATTTCAACTTCAGCTGGAGCAGGAATTCAAAAACCCTCCCTGCTATTTGAGATGACTTTGAATAAACTGTTTGCAGCTGATGTACTTTTCCAGCACAGATCTTTTCTGTTATGAAGCCTGTCTCTGATGAACAATAGAAAAATATTGTTGACAGGGGTGTACTTTTCCATCTACTCAAAAATATCCTTTTGCAGAATATTTTCACAGCTCAGCAGAAGGTGGAAAGAAAGACAATATTATGACTAGATAAGAAAGAAAGAAGACATTCGTTATAATTAGCTTATAGTAGTTTTCTTGTTGGTTTTGGCTTGCTTGAACAAGGTTCTTTACTAGTTAGAGCTCCAATCTGACTTACAAAGCCCTCAGGCAAAACTCATGATAATCAAAGATTAACCTGGGTACAAACAATCAGAATTTGGCCAAAACACTTTAGAACAATGCTAATATCCACCAAGCAAATAAAACCACCAGTAATTTAACATCATCAGGACTTTTAAGTGCTCCCAGGTGCACGGACAGTCATGCTTTAGGATGCATCACCCCCAGCTTAGCGGCAAGAAAGGAGTGGCCACATCCCGGCAAGGATTCACGTTTATTGAGAGACTCGGGGCACGGGGACACTGTCGCCTTGCAGAAGGACTGAAACATCAGGAACTGCCTCGCTGGAGCCTCCATCCTGCCCCTGGAGCAGGCAGGGACGCGTTCATGTGGGCACTCCTCCCTGAGCTCTCTCACCGGCTGATGCATGGGGAGGCTTTGATGTGCAAATTAATCATTATAACTTTTAACTGAGCTAAGGTAGGCGTCATATGTTGCTAATTACACAATACAGGGGGGAAAAAAAATTGCAAATGAATTTAAATGCTTAACCTAATCAGGATGGCAAGTTGTGTTTTAATTACAAATTGTTGTGCAGCAGCAAAGCATCTGCTGCAATTCAGCGGCTCTGGTTCCACAGCAAAGTCCTGCTGTGCCTCACTCGTGGGCTCAGGTCCAGTTCTGCTCCCCAATTCTGCTCTCCAGCCACCCCCAGAGCCACCCAAAGAGGGGCAGCCTGGGCTGGGGACAGCAGGGACATCCTTCCAGGGGCGGTGGGGACCTGCCACCCACACCTGCCACGAGGAAACACCCACCCTGGACATCTTCCTCCAGTAATGACTGCCACAAAGGGCTCCTTGGGGACACCCTCAGGCTTGGCATGTTCAAACCCCCATTTGCCCCCTCTCTTTTAATCTGATTGAACATTTCCACACACAGAGATCAGTGATCTTCCTCCAGCTCAATGCCTCTCAATCCACATAAGCAAGAATCGAGAGCCGTCTTTGGAGCCTGTTTCCTCTGTGCCCTCACAGTTAAGGGGAAAGGAAGAATAAAATGAGATTACAATAAATAAATAAACACTCCAGAACTTTGTAGTGCCTGGAGCAAGTTTTTACAAGCAAATTAAAATCCCTGAAGATTGTGGCTTTTAATGGAGACACTGATACAGCCAAGCAGCTACAGCATGGCAATGCACCTGCACAATGCATCACCTTGGGAATGTGCCACCGTGAGGTCAGGGAGGATGACCCTGCAGAAAAACACTCACTTGCCAATAACTCTGCTGGTAGTTAACCAGAGAGATTCAGTGAGGACAGAAGACCTCTGAAATGTACGGCATAAACATGGTTTTCTAAAAAAGCAAAGACAGTCTATTGTTTCTTATATTATTTTTAACTTGATACAGCCCCTACTTGTCAAAAAGAGGTGGGGGGAAAGCCCCACAGCCTCTGAGAACATGAATTTGCTTTAGATTTTGCCAGTTACCCACAGTAAAGCAAAAACCTGCAGTATTTTTGGTTGGGTTTTTTTTTGAACACCAGGGGGCTGATTACTGTGAAATGATCTTAGGCTTCTCCCACTAAGTGGACAGATGGATTGCTACTTTTGCAACTTCTTTTTGCAGCCTTGAATTCAGTTGCTGGCGGGAGGCTCCGTTCCAGCTCTCCCCAGCATCATTTCTCTCCTTGCACTTGTCATCTCGCTTCCCAGCCTGAGGCTGGGCTATGGAAAGGGCTCTCTGCGAGCACGGGAATGTGCACACAAGCCTCTCCCGGCCCAAGGACGGACCCCGCTGTGTCGGTCCCTCTCTCCGTGCCCACCCTGGGGAGAGGGAATGGCACAGGCACACAGGGACCACAGCGAACAGCACAGCCCCGCTCCTGGATTTCCGTGCCAAGGACGCTGGTGCTGCTGAAGCTGTGGAGACAAATACCACCAGCGCTAGACAGACCAAAATGAGGTCTGCCCAGCATTCCAGCAGGCAATCTGCAATGTCGAGGGTTCTGCGAGGTGAGAAAGAAACAAAAAGCACTGCTAGGCAAAAGTCACCTCCTTAACTTTTTTTTAAAAAAAAAAAAAAAGACAAATTTTACGAAGGGCCAAGTGCAGCGCTGCCAGGCTCCGTCCCTGCTGCCCTGGGAAGCGCGGAGAGCCGCAGCAAAGCGCCTCGGGAGCGATGCGGGTCCCGCAGCCGCGGCGTTCACAGCCCGGCACCCCGCCGCTGGCCGGGAGGAGAACCCAGGGGACTCCTCCTCGGCATGCAGGGAAGCGACTGCTCACTCAAAAGGTGCTTTTTAGGAGCGATCCCCCCAGGGGACACTGCCCGACCTACTGGGCATCACCCCACTGCAGCCCAGGGAGGGCAGCCCCTTTAAGATGAAGACAAGGGACAGGAGGAGGAAACGCTCGGTTTGATCCGAGGAAGTGAAAAACCTCGGGAAAAGCGAAGTGCCAGCCCCAGGAATGACTAAGCACAGAGCCAGGCAACGCAGAGCTGGCTAAGGCAGCCACACAGCACACGTTCCCAGATCCGTGCCAGTTCTGAAGGTATGCTCTATGGAAAAACCATTTCTGGGGAGAAAAAAAGAAAAGCCAAACCTAAAAACAAGGACTCAATTCTTTAGCAAGCCACATGAACTGCCTGAGTGTGTTTATAAGCATCCCCATCCGTCTGTAACTCCAGCTGATGCACAGATAGCAATATATGGGTCAATAATGGTTTATCTGAAGATGTGTGTCAGCCTGTCTCTCCTCTGCTCTCTGACAAACCTTTTACAAGAGCCATTTACTTTAACCCTGAATTATCTGCCTCTGCTCATCTTCAGGGAGAATCAGCACGGCAGGGAAAGAAGCAGGCAATTCCCTGTGATCTGAAAGCTCACTTTCTAAATCAAATCAATTTTTCTAACATAATTTGCCTCATCTAAATCACTGACCCATGCATTTTCTCACTATCCTTTGACAAGAGCTGCACCAATTGAAGCAAAGCTAAAACACTTCAACCAGACCAATTCATGGAAGTCTTTAGAGGAATTCTTTCATCACTGTAATTAATTCTTTAAGTACCACAGTGGGATGCTCTGAATTCAAACCCAGTCCAAGGAGTAATGATTATACTAATGGGAGAAGCTGTGCAGTAAATAAATGCAAGTGCCCTGCTGAAAGAGATCGTTTTCAATAGGAGGCTGCCATTGAGGGAGATAACTGTGTTTGGGAGATAATAACTCAGATGATGAAGTCCCACAGACTGGAGTCTGATACAGCAATTCCCAGATTCACTCACCTAAGGGATGAGCATTTTGACAGATGTGTGTTAGAGCTGGGTTCTCCAGCTCTCAGCCCCCTGAGGTGTGGGGACACAGGGCTTAGGACACTTTGGGAAACCAGCTGAGAGTTTGCTGCTTGGTGCAGGAGCCAAAGCAACGACTGCCCTTTGCTTTCCCCATTTGGTTAAATGCAATAAAACCTTTTACACATTTCATAACGTGTTGGGCTGCAGTATGCTCAGAGAAAGGGAGGGAGATTTAACTTTAACTCTGCTTTAACCCTGCATGAGCAGGACTCTTCAAGAAGACACAGCTGAAGGTGTACCCAGGAGCTGAAACTTGGCCCCCAGGGCTTACAGCAGACTCCAATAATCTCATTATGACATTATAATAAGTGAAATAAGGTGCACAACACAGGCATTTGAGCTTTAAAAGGGCATGTCTGAAGAACAGCTCCTCGGTGCAGTCCCTGGAAAGATGTCCCCAGTCCCCATGGCCTGTCCAGCTTCATCACACCAAGCAGGAGATGAGATGGGCAGCACCATCTGAGCTCTCCCCTGTAAGGCTATCTTTGATTTCAGCAATAAAGAACAACAATTCCATCTCTTCATTTCTGCTAATGACTTCCCATAAAAATTGTAATGGGCTGGTGCAAATCAAACAGAGCAGAAGAACCAAGCAGTGCCAACTCTGGGGCAGACAGAGAGCCCTTACAGAGAGCCTCAGCAGTGCTTGGAGGTGCCAAGCAGCCCAGGCACCAAAACAAGCCAGGGCTGAGACCTGGAGGAGGAGACAGTGCCCAAGCTGTGCTCAGCACACCAGGGCTAGCAGAGTGGCCAGAAACCTCAGCAACCTCTGTCCAAGGTGAGCCTCACTCCCTCAAGAGCAGCAGCAAAAACCATCAGCTGCCATCAAAAATTAACCCCAGGGCCCAGCTTCACCCAACAGCTCTGCTCTCCCTGCCAGCAGGGCTTACACTTTGGGCTGCTGCCCCAGGGCACCTCATGGGGATGATGGAGAGGACAGACAATGGCTCTGATGGTACCTACTTTTTTCTCTAAAGCTCTTTGAGATCTACAGGTGAAGGAATGATAAATGATTCATATTTGAAAAGAAAAAAATGTCTCAACTGCAATAAAATTAATGCTATCTTCTGTTTCTCTCTTGCTTGTTTCTCCTCTTTAATGAAGCTGAGCCTTTTTTGCACCAATATTCATGCTAATAACTTTCAGTGGGCTACTCCTAAGCAAAAGACCCGAAATGAGTAACTGCTGCATTAAAAATGAAAGAAACCTTTGTATATTAATTCTCATAGCTGTCAGAGATGAGGATTTAATAATGTTAGTATCTAAGCTACTCCATTATTTCCAAACACCTTGGAGCAGAATGTCTTAGTGGGAGATGAATTAGATAGTGTGACTGTAACTGCCCTCTGAGTGTTTCCAGAGCATAATCTGTGGCTCATCACCACGTGTGTTTCAAGTCCTTGCCCTCTCTTCTCCCAATAACCTCCAGCTGTAAATGTATTTACGTGCTGGGTCTTTGCCTGCCAGACCAGGCTCCTTTTCTGGAGCGTTTCCCACTCACTGTTTAACCATTTGTCCCCGTTTCATAGATTTGCCTGGGTTTGCCTTTGGGTGGGTGACAGGGATGGAAAGTTGGGAGCTCAGGTCATCCAATGAAGGATGGAATGAAGCAAAGAAGGAAAACTGTAGGCGGAATTCAGGAGAGGTCTGATGGGCTGCCAAGCTCTCTGCCAAGGGAAGCAGCAGAAGTCCTGCATGGCTGAAAACCAGCCATGCTCAGGAACAGGCTGTACCCAACCACCAGAGATGGGAAAGGCAGCTTATCTGCCAACTTCTCCAGCTCTAATTCCCATGATTTGAGGAGGCTGAGGCACACTGGCCTTCGAGCTTGCCCTGAGAGAGCTCTGCTGCTTCCAGAAAGCTCTTCCCATCCTCTCTGTTGCGACCTTTTCAAAGCCCACTTCACTCTGTGTGTTGTGTCCTCTCTGCCCTCAGTGAAAGGCAATCAGACCTCGAGTTATTGTCCCTGCTGCCCCCAGCTCTGTGCGTGCCCCTGGAACCCCCAGTGACATTTCAGGCTGCTGTGGCCCCACAGGGTCAGGGACAGAGGCACTGGGGGGGATGGCTCTTGTCTTTCACCAGACCAGGTGCTCACCCTGCCCAGGGACTTGCCCCACACAGGCATCCAGACCAGCTCCTTCCAAAACTCACCTTGGATTTCCTCCTTTTTCAACCAAAAATCTGCGTACCAAGACCAGTCAGCAGCTACCAACTCTTTGCTCAGTTTCTAATTACTGCTCGTTGCATAGAAACCTGCTCCATCTGCTCAAGGGCTCCCTTTCAGGGCACAAGGGTTCTGTCTTATTTTTGGTGTGAGTTTCATCCTTTTTCGAAGCTGCAGCATAAATGTTTGTTTCAAGAGCTGCAGCATCCATTAGCCAGCCCTCCTTCCCCACTGTGGCAAAAGTCTTGCTGCTGAGCAAAAGCTGTGGCTAATTGACAACCACTCCTAAACTGAGATATAAAGTAGCTGTGTCTGTCACTCCTGCAAACAGCAACGGCAGCTCTGCTGCTAAATAATGGAAAATGGTTCATTTTTCTGACTCAGGGAAGATCCTTTATTAAAGAAATGAACATCTCCGGTGCTACAGAGCCGTGCCCTGATCATTCCTGCATCTTAAAAATCTAACATTGCCCATAAAATTCCTAAGTAACATAAACCCTGTTCCTTTCACTACTCTCCCAATCAGAAAAACTGGGTTTAAATCACCTGCTGGCAGGTTTATTACAGGGCCCACAAGCAGATAAGGTCCTGTGCACCAGCCCTCTGCACTTAACGGGAAATAAATCTCTGCTTTGCCATCTGTTTTTGAAATGTTTCCACACAAGCTAAACAAAAAAACCCAAAGATACGTGCACCTCTCATTTAACCTTCTAAAGGAGTTATTTCTGGGGTAATGAGGATGACATTTCTCCCCTCTCTAGCAGAAATGCTTGTCCTCCTCAGGCTGATTCCCCCCAGGGCTCCCTCAGCCCCACAACCAAACTCTCCCAACGTTGTTTGTGAGGATAAATGTGCTCAGCACAGGGACAGCTGCTTGGCACCATCTCCCACACACCCCGTGGGCTGCTACCAGAGGAAACACCACTTCTGGAGCCTCCTGAGCCCCTTGGCCTGGCCAGCATGAGGATTTTGAGCCCTGCTTCTCCGTTCAGCCCCAGTTTCCATTGCATCAGTGGAGTTTTTTCCGTCGTTTTCCGTCACCAGTGCCCAGCCAGAGCTGCCCAGCACGGCTGGTTTCACACATCCCCTCCCCATAACCAGAGCTGCGGTCGTGGCACATCTTGAAGCAGATGGCAGCACCGTCCCCGGGCAGGAGGACGTGGCCCTGCGACCAGAGAGCGCCGAGCCCCCTCTCCCCAAGCTTCAGCAGCTCTGTCACTGACAGCCATTTCCTGCCACTGCAGGGGAAGCGATGGGGCAGAGCAGCTCCTGAGGGCCAGCTGGTGCAGGCACGCTGGGATGAGCAGAGCTGCTTTACATGCAGTTTCCAATTAGTTTACTCAGCAGACGGCAGCCTCGTGGAAACCCCTCCGTTCCTGGCTATCCCTCACCCCTCAGGCCACACCCTGGCTTGCTCTCTGACTACCACCATCACCAAAAAAAAACCAGGAAAAGTAACAGAGTTAAAATCAAATGCTGTACTTCATTTTCTCTCCTTGCCTGAAGTTGTAAGAGACAAGATAGGACATAATCGCCACTTTTAAAATCATCTCCTATGACAGGCAAATTGATCAAGTGGAGAGGCTGGGCTGCTTTTGAACTTGAACAAACTGATTTCCCATGAAAGATGGTGTTTACATTGCCTCTCAATAGCCTGCTGATATATGCATTCCTCCTGCCGTTTCATCACCAAAATTTGGGAGGAGAGAGTGGTTTTGGAGGAGAAAAAAAAGAAGGAAAAAAGAGAAAAGGAAAAAAGTGCGCTTGAATCTGGAGCACATCATAAATTCATGAAGCTTTCTGAATGCTGTCAGAAACAAACATTTATGTAAACAAAGAAAAGCTCAAAGTGTGTTGCAAGAGAATTTCTGGGTAGCGTGGAAAAAACATGAATATTTACCTTGCACATGAGACCAAAGCCAGCTGTGTGAGGTGATGCCCAAACAGCAAAGTCCTTCTGCAAGGAGCTCGCCCACCACACACACTCCAATGCCATTGCTCACTTCCCGTGGCAGCACAGAGGGCAGTGGGAATACCCAGGGAAAGCCAGGCTCCCAGCAATCCCCAGCCCCTCCCCTTAAGCTGTCTCCAGGGACCTCTCTGCTGGTGCTTTCTGCCTGCCCATCCTCACTCCCTCTGAAACGCCAGCTGGGAAACTCCTGACAGCACGAAACCCAACATCTTCCACGACATCTAGAGCACCACGTGGTAACTCACACTCCACAGCCCTGGTGCCACTGAACAGGAGAGGATGTGACAGCCGTGCTTGGGAAGGCACCACGTGCCAGCACATCAGCGAGCCCTGACAGGGCTCAGAGCTAAAGCTGTGCCAGCAAACCAAGGCACTGCTTGTCATTAACCAACATTAGTTATGTAGGCAAGGAGGGAACGGGGAATCGAGTTCAGTGAATTCAATTTGTTGAGCTGACAGTGTTTATTTTGGTGGGATGGATTCTCTTTCACTGGGAGGTTTATTAAGGCCAGAAGACTTTGGTTTTTCTTACTTCTTGCACATAGGGAGCTGCCACCTGCCCTTGGCTGCTGTGAGACAGGCCAGGTCTGCACAAACCTCAGCAACCTCTGTCCAAGGTGAGCCTCACTCCCTCAAGAGCAGCAGCAAAAACCATCAGCTGCCATCAAAAATTAACCCCAGGGCCCAGCTTCACCCAACAGCTCTGCTCTCCCTGCCAGCAGGGCTTACACTTTGGGCTGCTGCCCCAGGGCACCTCATGGGGATGATGGAGAGGACAGACAATGGCTCTGATGGTACCTACTTTTTTCTCTAAAGCCCTTTGAGATCTACAGGTGAAGGAATGATAAATGATTAATGTCTGAAAAGAAAAAAATGTCTCAACTGCAATAAAATCAATGCTATCTTCTGTTTATCTCTTGCATGAGACTCAGGGCTTGGTGAAGCCACCTCTCCATCAGAGCAAAACCTGTGCTTTGTCCCAGCATCAACCAGCAAGGGCAGGACAGGCAGCAGGAGCTGCCATAACCCAACATTAGGAGTTATGACAGCCCTTCCTCACCTCTCAGCAAAGGGACACAGCCAGCACGGGCCCCCTGAGCAGCCTGGCTGGCAAAACACATTTCTGAGGAGAAGGAGGAAGGCAGAGGGACCCCAGCTGAGTGTGGGGTGAGCAGGGTGCAATCTCCTTCCCACTGGCACCCATGAGGAAACCCTGCACAGCCTAAAGCCCTGTGAAACCCAAATCAATCCCTGTGGGGCACAGACTCTCCTCTCCAGGCACTCTGAAACACAGGAGTCCTTGCCCAGGGACTCTGCCTTCCAAGCTGCTGCCTGGGCTCCAAGAGCAACCAAACCCATGATGGCAAACCCAACACAGCAATTAAATAAAAGGAGCCATCTCTGGCTCAGGAAGGCATCCTTCATGCAAAAAATCCTTCCCAAGACTGTCCCAGTCTTGGCAGCCCTCTGCTCTGACCTCCTGCAGCTGCTGCTGGGCTCATACCTTCCTCGCCTCACTAAGCTGCTTTAAACACAGAGATAATAGGGCTGGGAGTGACTATCATTCCCAGCAATAAAATACAGCAAATTAATTGCACTTAATTGATTTTTATGTTTTAATGTAACTGGTTTGGCATTCAAACTGCGAGAGACTCTATTGATCAGCCACAGTCAGGTGTCAGTGAGCAGAGTTCTGGGACCACAAATCGAAGAAAATATTCAAAACCAGTGAGACTTCCCCATTTCACGTACACAAAGGAGGCTGCAGCACCAGTGACAGGAGATTTCTGAAGTGAGAAATGCTGTGCAGGGCAAGCCACACAGCTGCCTCCTGCATTCCCAGAGAGCCCAATGCCGATCACAGCAGCAATGCATAAACCCAGAGCAGCTCCACTGGCTTCAGAGCAGCTGGTCTGGATTTATGCTGATGGGAAGTAAAATCAGGGTATCTAAAATATTCTGCTCTAATGGATGCTGGAGCAAAAGGCACTATAATAGCTTCAGACTTCTCCCCCCAGCCCACTATCCCCCACCTCACATCATTTTGAACTGTCGTTGCATAAAGTGTTGAGATCTGCACTAATCTGGGGAAAATAACCTACATTTCAACAGTTTGTACGATCACGTTCTGCAAATCTATTGCACAGCAGACAATACAGGTCTTTCATTTCTGTTCCTAAAGAGCCTCTGAATAAAAAGTGTCTCCATATTAGGTAGAGTGATACAGGGACACATAATAAAATAAGCATAATGTCTCTCCACCCACGCCCCCCCGGAGCCAGAGTCTAAAAGCGATCGCGGGTCCTTCCTCACGCACAGGCGACAGCAGCCCGAGCGCGTCCCACGGGGGCTGCAGGAGCGTGTTCAGTGAGCTCTGCACGCCCCGTTCCTGCGCTGCCCTGCCCCGCTGCGGGGCGGCGGAGCGAGCCGGTGACACAGCAGCAGGCAGGAAAACAAAATATTCAGGTAACTCATCCAGCTCGCTCGCAGGGTACCTATTGATATAACCGCGGAGACGGCTCCGCCGCCGCCAGCGAGGAAGGCGGCCAAAACCCTGCCTCGATGCCAGCGACAAACGGGGGCCTGCTGCCAGCGAGAGACATCCTCGAGCTCAGCGGGAGCGGCCCTCGGCTGCCAAACACGCTCGCACACCCTCTGCTCGCAGCCGGGCCGCCGAGAGCCGGGGCAGCAGAGTGATCTCTTAATTGCACCTTCGCCAAGCTATTCAGGGGACCTGCCTGACAGGCGAGCGAACGGCACCCGCTCGGCTCGGAAGAGGCTGCAGAAACTCGGCCCGGCGAGGGGGAAGGGAGGGAGCAAAGGCTGCGAGTAAATAGAGAAAAATGGCAAGAGCCCAGCGCGGCCTCTGTGAGGGCTGCGAGCTTGGCGGAGACGGCAGCAGCGCCGCACGACTCATGCAGGTGTCTCTCCCGTCTGCAAGAACCCAAACCGAGCCGCGCTGCGTTAACCCCCGTGCTCCAGAGGAGAAAGCCCGCTCGGATCAGAGCGAGCCGCGCAAGATGGGCACAGCCCCGGGGGGAGGCGTTCCCGGGCTCTGCCGCCGCTCGCCTCTCTCCGGAGAGCTTTCCCCCGGTGCCGAGCCCCCTCCGCACGCACAGACATTGCTGCGGTGCACGCCAGGGCTGGGACGGGGCAGGGGCAGGGGCAGGCTCCCTGCGGAAGCTGAAGGATGCTACGGCCGAGAGAGGAGAGAGGCGCGGGCGGGAAGGCGCCGGGCGCTCACAGCTCGAGCTGAGCTCCTGACGGAGCAGGGAGGGCTCCGAGCAGCGCACAGGGATGGATCCGTCCGTAGGTTTGCGGCCACAAACTGTTTCAAAGTGGGTTTCCATATGTTTAAGCACTCAGAGCGCTGGAAGAATTACACCCACAGCCCGATCTCACCATGGTAGCTACCCACACAGGAGGAGACGGGAGGAGGAGATATCAAGGAAGAGATCGGCATTAATATGTCAAAGCAGTAAATAAAAAAGATTTAAAAAAAAAAAAATCAGGAACCTGCTCCTTTTCTGCGCCTCTCCCCTCGATAGGAGAGGAGCTGCACGGCGCCCGGGGCAGGGCAGTGAGCACAGAGAGCCACCATTCCCTGGGGCAGCGCTGACCACGGGCAGCCCGTGCCCTGTGCCCCATCCTCCCCAGCTGCACCCCAACCTCTGCACCTCGGCCCCCGAGCCCTGCTCAGGAGGATTCCCGAGCGAAGGAGGGCACCGAGGGCAAGCAGCGCGTTTTGGGGTGAGCAGAGCCCGGAGCCCCGCTGTCCTCCTTCTGTGTGTCCCCAGGGCCGCTGGCTCCTTCCTAGCGCATTGCTCCTGCTCCTCCGGCAGGAGCCTTCCCTAAAACACCTCCCCAGGAGCGACAGCTACTGCTGTTACCCCTGCCATGGATCACTCCTTCTTCACCTAAAATCCCTGCATTTGGGCATTTTCCTGAAACCTCCGGCAAGTTTCCCCAGCAGCCCAAGCTTCACGCTACGGCCGAACGCGAGCACCGTCCCGAGAAGCAGTAAAAGCCAACGAATCCCCGAGCAACTTCAGCACCGATGCACCTTAATTAATTTGCTTTTAACAGCCCCTGTTTATTAGGAACAGCATCTGGCAGGGAGCTCAGGGGAGCACGCAGAGGGGAACCGAGTCCCCAGAGTGAAGTCCTGCTGAAGACTTTCCCAGGGGCAGCGCTCTGGGGCGAGCCTTTCCCCAGCAAACACCCACACCTGGGACTCCAAACGCTGCTCCTGAGTGCAGCTGGGGGAATGGAAAAAAAAAAAAAAAAAAAAAAAAAAAAAAAAGGAAAATAACAGAGGAAGGGCATCTCCCAGCCGCACTTCTTGCCTCGCAGCTGGCCGTGATGAGGGAATCCCACCTGAGCCCAATCAAGGGCCAGACCCCGCTCCCCGCCGCCCACCGAAACCCGTCCTTCTCCGAATTAAGCACCAGAAAGGTTAAAAACAGGTATTTTGTTACCGAAGGGGTTTAACTCGTGCACATCTTTCCCCCCACCCGCGCCCATAGATAGCCAGAAAGAGCATCAGGGAGGAACGGGGGTCGGCCGCCCCGTGGGAAACCCCAAATCCCACCAGCCTTGTCCATCCCCCGGAGCTCCAGCAAGCCCAAACTTTCCCTTTTTCCCCCTAAGTCGGCAGCGGCCGAAGCAGGCGGGCAGCCTCCGCGGAGGGGGCCGGGAGCCCGCGACACGCGTGGGGACAGGGGACAGCGGAGGCGGCGGGAGGGCTGCGGGGCTGCATGGGCACTTCTCGGAGCGCCTTCACCCGCAGCGCTGCGCCGGGGGCAGCCGGGCACGGAGGGCTGGCATGGGGGAAATAAAACCGGGGGAGCGGGCAGATAGAAAATAAACACAAGCAGCTAAAAACGAACACGAAAACGAGCACAAAAACCAAACAGAGCCACAGTGGCGGGGTCGCGGCGGCGGGACCGGGGTTACCTCGGCACAGGAGCAGCAGCGGCGCCAGGAGCAGCGCGGGGCCCCGGGAGAGCATCCTCTTTGTTCCATGCCCAGAAGTAGTCATGGTGCTGATTTATTTGGAGAGGGGCGGCTGAGCGGGGCGGGGGGGGCCGGGGGTGTCGCGCCGGAGCCCGAAACCACTCCCCCC
>VXBQ01001221.1:52193-63328 GCA_013400175.1 Phainopepla nitens | reverse complement strand
ATTCCCCCAAAAATAAAACTGTGAGGGCACCCCAAAAACTGACCGAGGGCACCCCAAAAACTGACCATGAGAGAATCCCAAAAACTGTGAGGGCATCCTGAATGGTGTGAGAGTATCCAAGAACTGTGAGAGCGTCCCGGGGTGAGCAAAGGGCATTCCTCGGGATGTGAGAGTATCCTGAACGGTGTCAGAGCATTCCACAGGCTGTGCAAAGGGCATTACTCTTCAAGGAGTGCGAGGGTGCCCAAAGGNCCAAAAACTGACCGAGGGCACCCCAAAAACTGACCATGAGAGAATCCCAAAAACTGTGAGGGCATCCTGAATGGTGTGAGAGTATCCAAGAACTGTGAGAGCGTCCCGGGGTGAGCAAAGGGCATTCCTCGGGATGTGAGAGTATCCTGAACGGTGTCAGAGCATTCCACAGGCTGTGCAAAGGGCATTACTCTTCAAGGAGTGCGAGGGTGCCCAAAGGGGGGCGCAAAGGGCTCCCCAGAGGGGTGAGGGCGTCCCGAGGAGCATGGAGGGGTGCAAAGGGCTCCCCAGAGGGGTGAGGGTGTCCCGAGGAGCATGGAGGGGTGCAAAGGGCTCCCCAGAGGTGTGAGGGTGTCCCGAGGAGCATGGAGGGGTGCAAAGGGCTCCCCAGAGGTGTGAAGGTGTCCCGAGGAGCATGGAGGGGTGCAAAGGGCACCTCAGAGGGGTGCAAGGGAGCCTCGGGATCCTGAGGGCACCCCTCGGGCTGTGCAGTGGGAGACAGGAGCGTGCCCAGGGCAGTGCCAGCCGCACCAGAGCGTGCCCAGGGGTGCCCCATCCCAGCGGGACCGCCCTGGGGACCCTTCTCCACTGGAGCCGAGCGCTCCCTGTGTCCTCCCCCTCGGGATGCAGACATCCCCCGCTGCTGGAACTGGCATTCCCCCCAAAATCCGCTCAGCCCGAATTGCCGGGCGCTGTTCCTGTGAAACCAGCGAGACGGGGAGGGAAGAGCAGAGGGAGCACTAAACCCCTCCCCTGGGCTCTCCCGCAGTTTTGCAAACACGTCTCCCAGTTTGGTTTTTTTTTTTTTCCCCTCCCTGCACAAACAAGCTTTTTCCGTAGTTCTTGCTGTAATCTTGTTTGCTCCATAACCATTCCTAGGAATGTCATGAAAAATTTAGCTCTGATATTTTAGCACTCCACATGAAGGTGAACGTGAATAAATGCTTATCTCCCGTGTAGGGAAAGGTACAGCAGCGTGGTTCTGTATGGGAATCAACCTCAGGCTGGAGGAACCGGACCCACAGGGGTGAGGAAAAATCAAAACCCAGGGGAACCCAAAGATTTGGGCTCCTGGAAGAAGATAAAACTAATAAATAAGTGTATAAAATGGATAAAAGGCAGTAATGAGGAGCAACTTGCCCTCAGTACTTGATCTAATAAAATACAACAGGAACGTTCAGCTGCTAGTGGGAATCTGGGGATCCAAAATAAGGGAACCAGCTGCTTTAGACATCCCATTTCTCTCCTGGGGAGTGTGGGGGGATGTTGGGTTTTCCCAACAGCTGGAGGTGCAGGGGCAGCCCCTGGCCCTGGGGGGGTCACTGTGTGCCACTGTGAATAAAAGCTGTGTGCAAGGGGCACCCAGAGCCGTGTGTGAGCTCTGCCTGGGGCTCAGGGGACAGCAGCAGACCCGGGGGAGTTATGGGGGCACAGGGAAGCAGGAAACAATTCCCTTGTGCAGCCCAAACCCAGCGCTGACCCTCGGCCGGGGCACACAGGACCCTGTCCCCTCCTCAGCCCAAACCCCGCACACAGCCAAGGCCTCACCTCACCTCACCTCTAGGGCAGCTCTGGGAAGCATTTGGACTTTACTCCATCACTGCTGCACATTTTAAAGTGGGATTTTATCCCCAACATGTGAAGGAAAATCCAAGGTAAGAAATCTTGCGGGCTGGCAGAGTGCTGACAGGGATGTGATCCCACTTGCAGAGATCCAGGTGCATTGGCTGAGGGCTGCTCATGCCCCATCTCGTTTGTTCCAGGCAGGACTAGTCTGGCTCCTCCACAACTTTCTTCCCAAACTGGTGCTTGAGGTGGATAGTAAAGCTGTGGTGATCCATTCTGTGCCTCTCAGCCTAATAAAGCTGTAAGGTCTCCTCCATCCCCTACAAAATGCTTTAATGCTTTTACTGCCTTTTAATGAAAGGTAATATTCTGGTGAAAATGAAGTGGAAACATGAATTAAGTGGTGTCTGCAGACTGTGGGAAGGTTGCTTGGCAGTGCCCTCTCTCCTTCCCACAGCTTCCCTCGTTTGTGTTGCAATAAACAAACCAAAACAAAACCAAATACAAACAGCAATAAACTCCTTTGAGAACTTTGGGCTGAGCACGGGGGACTGTGTACAAATTAATGGGTAAAAGGGAAGACGTCACAGGAAAAATGCCTCAGAACTGGGGGTTTTCCAGGTCAGAAAGCACCTTGTGGGGTGAGCCCATGACAGGGGCTAGGGGGGTGCTGAGGTGTTTTGGGGAGCAGGGGGGAGCAAACCCCCAGCTGATCACCAACTACAGGGGCAACCAGGATTAGTGTACCTGAGGTTAAAAGAGGAGGCCTGAAAAAACAGCAGGGGGTTATTGGGAGATGCAAAAAGCGTGAGGAAGAGCTGCAGATAAATCACCAGAAGAACAGGCAGGGGATGGGGCGCAGCTCCCTCGTGAAGCCACAGGACAAGGAGTGCTCCTTGACTGAATCTGCACAATTCTGCTTTCCATGTCACTGCTGAGCCGTTCCCGAGCTCCTTACAGCATGGCTTGTCATTCCCTGTCTTCTTCTGGTGTGAGAGCATCAAAAGGTACCTGAGGAGACAGCAGAGCCGCCCGTGGTGCCGTAGTCTGGGTCTCCCATATGTGATCCTCAAAATAATTCTTGTCCCAAAGGAGATTTTTCTTAGAAGTTATTCCGGTGGGATGTTGCTACATTTCCTTTGTGCTGGCGTGACTTTGCACACAGAGGCAACCTGTGTTATGAAAGGCTTGAAAGGCTTTGCAGCGTTACAGAAAGCTGTTGATTTTCACATCACTCACTTGTCAAAAGGTGGGAGGTTTCGGGAATGCCCCTAGGAGAACAGAACGAATGGGAATTTTAAGGATGCCTTAAGGTATTAGGAGGCAAAGCTCCAGCTGGGAGTGACGGGGAGGTAAGGATGGGGGCCAGATCCCGAGCTGGGTTTAGACCCTGATTTCCTGGGGAAAATGAGGAGCTCGAGTGACCCTGGAGCTCTGCACAGCACAAATTGATCAGAGCTTTGCATAAATGACATTTCCTTGTCCTGTAACTGACGTGGAGCTTGAGATTTAAGTCTTGAGTGTGCAGAGAGCCAGAAACTCTTCCAAGTGGGGCCATCTGGAAGGAAATCCTGCTCCACTCAGAGCATCGTAGGCCGTGCTTTCCCGCTGACCCCTGCTTGCTTGCAAGAAACTGCAAGAAACTGTTAGAGAAAGCTCAGGTTTTGACAAAAAAAAAGCCAGATTTTGACAAAAAACTATTGCATCCACTTTGCACTGTTGAAAAACCCTGGGGTGACGAATCCTTGGGCTGTTGGGTGGAGGCTGGCGGGGCGCTGGTGGCTGCTGAGATGGAAGTGACTGACAGCCTTGGGACATGGTGCCCCGATCCAAAAAACGGGACCTGTCGCTGCCTGGTGCCCGGCAGAGGCACCTGAGAGGGGGAAGAGAAGGGAGCAGCGGGGAGGGGCCGGCAGGTGAACCGCAGGTGAGTGATTCACCCTGCCCACGGCGCGCAGCGAGCCGGGCAGGAGCTGAGTCACAGCGCTGCTTTGCTGAGGGAATTATTTTCCCTTCAATCATCTTCTCGCTCGTTATCCTCAAAGCCTCCTCGCAGAGGATGAGAGGGCTGCGCCCGCCAGAAGGGAGCGGGTTAATCACCCTTTTCCCAGGAGGAAAAGCGCCGAGCAGTGGGAATTGCGGTGCCCCGCTGCCGCCGAGCACCTGCAGAGACTGAAAGGTGATGAATTGCCATAATTTCTGCTGCCTTCTCCACCTGTATTTAATTAAATTGGTTTAAGACGGGTCTGAGAGGAGAATGGCTGACTTCTCCCTGCGCAATTTGAAAGCACCTGTATGGGGCAGGTGGGGGATGCCCGGCAGAATCCGTGCTGGGGCCAGCTGGAAATGCTCAGGGCTGGCAACTGCCCGCAGCTGTGGGCACCCAGCCGGGCCCGGGCCTGGCCACCACCCTGGCCACCACCGCGGCCACCACCCCGGCCACCACCGCGGCCACCTGCAAAGGACAGGGGCTGCTGCGCCTGGCCTGTGGGCTGCCGGCGGTGTCTCCTCTCTTCCTCAGGTTGGGAAGCACTGGAGAGCGAGAGGAGGGGTGGGAGGAAAGGGTTCCGGGCTTGTGGCAAGGCAGGGGCTTTGCTCCTGTGGCTCTGTGAGCTCGGAGGGCTGTGCCAGGAGGGCGCTGGGCGAGCGGGAGGCACGGAAGGGCTGCAGAAAGCGCGTCCATCCTCCCTCGGGCTCCGGCCAGAGAGGCTCCGAGGATGTGGCGTGAAAACCCCGCTTCCAGCGAGCCACACTCACACGGGGACCTCGCGGGAGCCGCTCAGCCCTGGGGGAAAACGGGGACAAAACCCCGAGAAACCGGGCAGGAGGAGAACGGGCAGGTGCCTCTCTGTGCCTTTGGCCGGTCCCCGCACATCCCATCCTCCCAAAAGTGCCAAAAACCTGCTGCCCAGAGAGAAAATGTGGGCACGGGGGTGGCAGGGACACAGCCCAGCCGCTGAGGAGGAGGATGAGGATGAGGATAGCTCAGCCCCCAGCCCCACTGCGACCAGCGGGTGCTCCTCCAGCAGGCAAGACCTGGTTTTCCATGGAAATCAGAATCAACCCAAAACACCGAGAGGTTTCCATGCAGGTCACAGCCGGGACTTCCCAGGCAGCTCCATCACCGAGGAGTTGCTAAAGGCGGGAGTCACAGCGAGCTCCGCGCCTGCCTGCTCATTAGAGCAGCCTTTGTGCTCCAGAAACGCGTGTGAGAGACGCGCACAGGCCCTGTCGCTCTCACAGATTCCTTCTCTCGCGTTCCCTCGCTCTCAGCTAAACTAAGAAATGCCTGAAGCCGTCAAAGGGGTTGTTTCAAAGGCAGCCCGGAGACAGAAAGGGAGCGAGCCGGCGCTGGAGAGCCTCGCTGTTCGAGGCACAGGGATCTGCCTGCTTCCCTCCCTCCCCGTGCTCCGGCTTTGAAGACCTGTCATCTGTGACGCCGCTCCGCTTCAACATTTATACTGAGAAATTTTTGCCTGGAATATATATATGGGTTTTTAAATTTCTTTCTTTTTTTTTTTCTTTTTTTTCTTTTTTTTTTTTTATTTTTTTAAGCCATTCCGCCCACCCTTCGCCTCTCAGCGGAGCTCGGGGATGTCGGAGCAGGAGCTTTGCAGAACCTTAAATAAAACGCAGGGGAGGTGGCCCCGGTGGCAGGACCGTCCCCACCCAGGCCATCAGCTGTGTAAACAGAGGGATTTTTTTCACAGCATGAGTGCCGAGCAGGTTGTGCCCAACACCGGGATCTTTAGAAATCCGGGTCTCTCTAATGAAAAGGAGGGACTTTTGCTCCCGGGAGCGCTACAAAAATTAATGGATATTATGGCTGTAACTACTTGAATCGAATGCAAAGCCACGTGTCCCGCAGCCCTTTTGCGATTTCCGCAGCTTATTACAAGGCTGTTTACATCTGCCCCAGCCTGATTTAAGCCCGGCAGGGATAAAACTGGTATCAGGCGAGCAGAGAGAATTAGGAGCAGCGATGCTCCTAGCAGGATTTATCCCGGCGCAGCCCTCTCCGGACACCGGCTCCTGCTGGCCCGGGCTGTGTCACACCCACCGGGCACATCCCAGCCCTGCAATCGTTCCTTGTGCCTGGTGCCGCTGTCCCACGCGGGCAGGGGACATCCCGCGGCACAGCGGATCCCTCGGGCTCTGCCAGGGCGGGGGCGGGCCGGGCCGCGGGGACCGGAGTGCAAAACGGCGCCAGGGATGCGCTGGGAGCGAAAACACCTCCTCGCAGCATCTCCAGCTGCAGCCGCCGCCGCCGGGCGCCTTCGCTAAGCCCAGCAATGCCTTCGGGTGTGTCTGAAGAGCTGGTGGAGCTGTCTGCGGCGTGAAAAGCAGAGGTGTGAATTTTCTCCCGTTCCGCGCCGGCGGTGGCTTTAATCCGAGCGCTGATACCGCCGCATCCCAGCTGGTGAGCAGGCTGCAAGGCACAGAGGCACAGAGCCACAGAGCCCAGAGACACAGAGCCACAGCGTCACAGAGCCCAGAGACACAGAGCCACAGAGCCCAGAGCCCAGAGCCACAGCGTCACAGAGCCACAGCGTCACAGAGCCACAGTGTCACAGAGCCACAGCGTCACAGAGCCCAGAGCCACAGGGCACAGAGCCCAGAGACACAGAGCCACAGAGGCACAGGGCCACAGAGCCCACAGAGCCGGGAGTCACAGAGGCACAGAGCCCAGAGCCACAGCATCACAGAGGCACAGAGCCCAGAGCCACAGCATCACAGAGGCACAGAGCCACAGAGCACAGAGACACAGAGCCACAGAGCCGGGAGTCACAGAGGCACAGAGCCCAGAGCCACAGGGCACAGAGGCACAGAGGCACAGAGCCCAGAGCCACAGAGCCCAGAGCCACAGAGGCACAGAGCCCAGAGGCACAGAGCCACAGAGGCACAGAGCCACAGAGCCCAGAGGCACAGAGCCACAGAGCCCAGAGCCACAGAGGCACAGAGCCACAGAGGCACAGAGCCCAGAGGCACAGATCCACAGAGCCACAGAGCCCAGAGCCACAGAGGCACAGAGCCACAGAGGCACAGAGCCCAGAGGCACAGAGGCACAGGGCCGGGAGCCAGCGCCGCACCCAGGGGTGCCAGGGCCAGGAGGGGCTGGCGGGGCACGGGCTGCAGGGTTGGCCAGCCCCTCCTCTCCCCTTCCTGCACGGAACAAAGCGCCTGGCTGAAGTGTTAGAGGGTCACATGAACGGCACCAAACTCATCCGGACGGGGTTGGTGGGAATCCTGCTGTTGGGGTTGGCAGGTGGCTGTGCCAGCGTGCCCTCACGGCGGTGTTTTATGAATTACTTACAGGTACCTGCAGTCTCTGTGCTGGTTTAATATTTTATCGTGTTCCCATCCAGGTGCAGGACAAGGCCCCAGGGAAATCCAGATCCTGAGGCTGTTAATGCCACCACTCAGGTTTGCTAAGGAGCTGCCCCGGGGCTGCTCGTCCCTGAGATTTGGACGTGATGCACACGACGTGCAGGAGGAATTATTCATGCCAAATAATTGCTCCTGCCCGAATTAGCCTCCAAAAAATCCACTGGACCGTGTGAGCCAGGAGCTGCTGCTAAGCAGCTGCTTAACAGGAGCAGATCTGAGTGCTGAGTGGCAAAAGGGAAATCTGGCAAAAAAAAAAAAAAGGAAACTCAGGGTTATCCAAAACTCACAGCAAAAGCTGTGAGCAAAACCTCAGCCCACAGCTGCTGGGCAGGGCTGGGGCCAGCACCATGTGCCATCAGAGCAGCTCAAACTGAGTTCTTGGGCTGCCCCAGGGCTCCCATCGCCCCTCAGCAGAGGAGGAGAGCTCAGCTCACCTGAGCCTTGCCCTCTCCAGGCAGCCCAGCTTCACCCCTCAGCTGCTGCCAGGGCGTGCCTGTGCCTTGGAGCACGGCCCAGGTGATCCCTCAAGGTCCCTCCTGCCAGCAGCCACTACATCATGGAATTCTGTGCAATTCTGAGGAGATGAACAGACCTCAGAGGTCAGAACTGGCCTCTCTCCTGGCAGCTCAAGTGACTTTTCTGCAGGGCAGGGACTGGTGGCCCCACTCTGGCTGCCTGGGCTGCACCTCCTGAACTACCAAGAGCTGAAAAATTGTTTGTTTTTTTTTTCCCTATCCTAATAAATGAGTGGGAAATTTCCACTCCTTGGATCAGGAGATGCTCTGAATATTTATGTTATTGTTCACCAATTGGAAAAAAAAAAAAAAAAAAAAAAAAAGAAGTGCTATAAACGAACATATTTGGTGACCCAGTTTGAATGGCTCATTATGATTAGATCAAGCTAATTGCCAGCCCTGTATTTCATTTGGCAACTTGTTAAGCTAATTGAACAAAATAAAACTAATGAACAATTATAATGAAGTTTATAATAAAACCATTGGAAAAAAACTCAGCGTGAGAATATTTAAGGCATAATGAATGTGCAGGAGGTTTGGGAGGGGGGCAGTAAATTATGTCACTCTCTCCCACCAAAATCCTTCTGCCCAGGTTCTTGGTGCATTACCTATTCCCAAACCATGTCAATGTGGTATTTTGTTTATTAATAATTTCCTCAATGCCTTTAATGTCCATAGATGGCATTTCCAGGGATCCTAAATCCAGGAATTTATAATTATTTATAATCTGAGCCTGTTGATGAGGCAGCTCGGAGTGGCCACTATGTGACACCCCCAACTCCACCTTTACAAATCAAGGTCTCCATTAACCATGGGTTTGTAGTTCTGAAAGTGAAAATCAAGCATGAGGAGCAGGCAGAGGAGCTCACAACCCTCAGCAAGCTGCTCTGTCCTGTCCACACAGAAACCTGGTGCAGGAGCCAGGGAGGCTGAAGGGGGAAGAACAGAAAGAAAAATGCTCTCTGCCTGATTAGAGCCATTTTTTTAAAAAATAGTTCTCTTTGCCTCATATCTGAATGAACCCATCCCAGCCCCCTTTCAGCCCCTGCTGCTGAAGCACACAGAATTAAATACCGTGGTAAGACACAGAGTGACTTTTTGGAGTTTCAAGTTACAGGTCAAGCAGGTACCCACCAAAACCTAATAGAATTGTCACACCAGACTCTGCACTGCTTAAAAACTTCCCTTCCTCCTGTTTGCACATGAGAGTAATTAGTTCATGTAGAACTCAGCGGGAACTGAGCCTTTGCATCAGGGAATAAAGGCAGAAACTCTTCAGCCAGGGAGGAGATGTGTCCAGCCTTTTCTCCTGCATGTCTGGAGGTTCCCAGTGGGTCTGGCCCTCTGAAAGCAGGTTCTGGTTTGCAGCAGGAGCCCGTGGTGCCAGGGGCCACATGCACAGGGCAGGGATGAGGCACACGTGGTCCTGGAGGAGCAAAGGGTGGGAGAAGAGGAAAATCAGCCTTGGAGATGTTCAACAGCTCAGCTCTGATCCCACTCTCTGCCTGTAACCACTGTAATCCCAGAGAGGATAACGTTCTTCTCCCATTCACAGAGCTGCTTTACTTCCACAAAGATTAGGATAATGCACTGACTCAGGGAAAAAAAAATCATTTTTATGAGCTATCAGAATCTCTATTCCCCTCCCCTGCTTTAATTTGAGCTGCATTAGGAGAAAACCTCTGTTTTTGCAGTCATGTCTCAATATTTTTATGCCATTAGAACCAGCTGTCCTCTTAATGTAATTACAGGTTTCACCAGGGGAGTGATCATATCCTGGTAGCAGTGGGAGGCTGGAGCTGTCTGGCACTCTCCATGTTCCATCACCTTTCCATCAGCCTGGGTTTGGGGTTTTTTTGCAGGTGTTTGTTCACCTGCCAGCCTGAGCTGCTGGCACAGCCCTTCCTCCAGCTCCTGCTGCTCGGGGCAGGAGGGAGTTTTGGCAAGGAGGGTGAGAGGCCATGGCCAGCCCTTGCAGGGGCAGCGGCAGGGTTTAAAACTGCCTCTCCCCAGCCCCGTGCTGAGGGCAGAGGGGCTGCCAGCCTGAGCCCTGCCCCTGCTTCCAACCTTGGTGACCTCCCTAAAAGCTCCCACACATGCAGGGGTTCCCGTGGGCTTGTGCTGGTTTGGGCATTTCCTTCCTAATTTCCCTCCCCTCCTGCATGCACACACCTTCTAATTACAAAAGGGTTGAGGAAAAGGGAACAAACCCTGAAGTGAAGCGTGAAATGGGCTCCTGATTCCAGATAGCCAGGGCATTTAAAGCCCTGCTTGGCATTTGCATTATAAGAACAAATCCTGTACAGGAATCTCTCCTATGCTTTATACTCCTGCATTAATTCATGAAGTGTCATGTATCTAGCATATTTTATTATACATGAGAACCAGACAAATTAAAATTCTCAGCTGAATATCACATTTGTACACTCAAGGCCACCTCCTTCAGCTCTGGTGAGGGTTGAAGTGACACTGCTTTAAACTCAGCTCACCTTTCAAACCAAGTCAGACAAACCAGCACAAATTCCCAACATTTTCCTCCATTTTCTTCACAGTTTATTTCCATTTAGCTTTAACCTCTTTGTAGCTAATAGAAGGTGAAGATAAATACTCTCCTGATCCTTGTCAAAACACAGGCTGCAGATCAATAGACCGGGAATGCTAGAAGCAATCCATGCCTTTGTAAAACAAAAACAGAATAGAGGGGTGGAACTGGGGGATCTTGAAAGGTCCCTTCCAACCCAAACCATCCCCTGATCCTACAAATATCCCCACCAGTTATCCTGCAGCAGCCAAAACTTAACTCCCTTTAAATCTACGGAACAGGGAACAAAACTGGAAAAGGGTTGTTTTTTTTTTAGTAGATTCCTCATTAGCGATGTGAACCTCCTCACATTAGTGATGTATACGTTAATATGCTTTTGTAAACTAATTAGCAGTCCTGGAGATGATGGGTTTTTTCCAAGGGACATTATCCTTTCAGCTGGAATCTCAGGCTGAATGCTGATAAGCCTCTTGAACTTTGCAAAACCACTTGTCAAAAGTAGTAGGACGAGAATTCGTTAAGGTCTTCTAATTAAGAAGTACAAGGCCCAATTAAGCTCTCACTAATGTGCTGCACAGCCCAGTTAAACAACGGCATGCTGAGAATTTTCCCACCCCCACCAGAGCTGGTTCCTCGCTTGAGTTCATCCCCAGCTGCAGGTCTGGGAGAAGTTCTCTGGGAGAAGGCACGGTGAGGATCCTGTGGCCAGCTGGAGCCTCTGCATTAGTACTTGGGACATCTCATTGCTGTGCAGCTGCAATCACTCTGGGACTCTGACAGCGTCCCAGAGCTGCTCCCCTCCCCTGGGCGTGACAGCGTGCCCCCTCTTGGCACACAGATCATACCCCCTTGGCACACAGATCGTGCCCCCT
>VXBQ01001221.1:11856-45150 GCA_013400175.1 Phainopepla nitens | reverse complement strand
ACAAAACAATTCCTTTCCAGCTGGGCACCAAGGACAAATTTGAGGCCCAGGAGTGGAAACAGCAGTGAGGGAAGAGAGGGAACAAGGAGGATGGAGCTTCATCACCTGGAGCTGGAATTGGACAATTCACTCCAATCTGCTGATGGACCCAAACCTATCAAAGTGTGAGGCCTCATGACCAGGCATTCCTTTTTAAAATAATTTATATATTTAACTTAGGTATAGCCCTCTCAGGGTTCCTACACTACTACCCAGGCTGGATCCTTTCAACAAATCCCTTTTTATCATTTTATTCTACCCAGTCTCTGTTCCCAGGTCAGCCTACCCAGGCATCATCCCCACTGCAGCACAGACAGGAGACTGAAAGTGCCTGGTGACACAAGAACAAGGAGGCAACAGGTCCCTGAGTCCCAGATTAGCACCTTTGAAGGGACAGTTTCCTCACCTGCCACAACAGTCTTTGAAATACAAAGCACAAGCTCAAGAACTACTTCTAATTATCAGGAAAGGTACAATAAAAAAACAGTGTCAAGAGCTTGTCTTTAGGGGAAGAAAAGCCTGACAGGTTAGGGAAAAAAGAAAAAAACTGCTCCATAAAATGTTGCTTTTGTATATCACCTCCCACCCTACTGATACTTCAGGAAAGCAACCAGCTTTAAGTCTACAAAAATCAAATTTCACTGTACGGTTTCATTTGAAAAACAGCAAGTTTTTTCTTACTTAATCCTTCTAAACAGCTTTGTAATGCTTAAATTACAGACTTAGGGCAACCATGTCATAGCTGGAAGAGGTGGAAAGTTGATTTCATACCTATGTTGTAGATTTCAGAACTTCCAAATCTTACTCCATTTGGATTTAATGTACCATCACTGAAAAATTGCAAATAAAACAAAGAAACATTAAAGTGTGATTACAGCTCAATCAACAGGAAAAATTGATGCAATTAACCAAGCCTCTCCAGTGAAAGCAAAACCACATTAGAAACAGAATTTTCAGGGAATTTGAGTCAAAAAGGCATTTTACCCATTAGAAGGAAGCTGTACAGAGAACAGCAACATTATTAATGCTCTCAACTTTGTTTCAAACAGCAGCTTTGAAATGCAAACAGTAAATCCAGCCTCAGCTGTGATCCTGGATGTCTGTGATCACTGACACAGGCACAACTTAATACCTGACCTCCTGTGAGGAAGTTTTACTCTAAAACAAGGTGGTGGCAAAGCCAAGCCCACAGAAGTTCCCCAATTCACCACCCTGGATGTGCTGCACTCTCAATTCCAACTCCTGTGACCATTATGAACCATGGAACACAAAACCAAGTCCAGGACAGTCTTGTGTTCATAAATAAAAACGTGGGGTAGAACCCCAAAATGAGCTCATTTCCCTCAAATCCAGCTGCTCTGAGGGTTGAAATCCACAATATGGGATTCAATAAAATTAATATAAAGCTAACAAGAGTGACAGAAGCATGTGCATTTTACTCCTAGGTGAAGACTGTGAATTTTAACACTTGTTTCCTCCAAACACTCCCACCAGAGCACTGTACCTGCGACCCAGCATGACAATTCCTCCAGTCTTGGGGTTAATTTTGCAGTAATCCCCATGGGCCCAAACACCTGGGGGGGAATGGCAAAGGGTTAAGCAGCTGATTTCTCCATCCAGTCACAGACACTGTGTAACTCAACTGGCATTAACTGAGTGAAATGCACAGAAACAGAACTGGTACACCCTGAGAAAAGCCCCCACCAGGGTAACAGTGCTGAGCTACACAATCCCCATTTCCTGAGAACCACCAGCACACCCAGGAGCAGCTCAGAAATTAGGATCAAAGCCCAGGTTACCATCTGATGGCTTGTTTGCTTGACTACACAGCACTCCTTACAAAACCAGTGAATAGCTGCTCTGAACACCTCATTCTGAGTGACTGGAAGCATCTTCCACAGAAGTAACAACATTGCCACCTTGATTCATTGTCTTCCTTGATCTATTTTTTCATTATGCACAATTCTGTACAAGAAGCTTTCTGGGTTTGTGTAATAGGTATCAACAACTCCCTAGGGAGCTTTTGTGCTTACTGTTTGTGATTTGTCTTAATGCAAAATCAGGTGTGAATTTTCATTATTATTTAAGATTGATACTGCCAAAGCAGCCTGCCAAAGACAGAAGTACAACCCAATTCTACTCAAGCTTTTCTAAGGAAAAATACCAACCTCACTTATTTGCACATTTTCCAACTTAATTGTTACCATCTCAAGCCCATTTACAAGGACAGACAGAAAAGGGGTCCAGACAGACCTCAGGGATTTCAGTCTTCAAACTGTCACACAGATTATTTTTTTTTTCTATTTACTGCTTTCAGGCTTACATGCAGACTGCAACTTTCACATTCCTCAGTTTTCCTCTATGATGATCTCCTGCTCCACACCCTGACTTCTCTTGTGAATCTACTCTGTATTCTTGCTATTTATTTAAAAAACAAAAAAAAAGTTTCCACATGCAAAAAAACAGCAGCTGGAGATCCTGCTCCTAAAAAATGCCTGCCCCAGAGGCACCAGGGATTTTGGCACTGCATGAGCAGATTCCTCCACAATCACTAAGAACAGCCTCAGGTCCACAAGTGCATGTTACTTTATTCTAAGGATGCAGAATATGCATGTTGAGGCAATACATACTTAATATCTATGTAATCCTCATGCTAATGAGCAGGTCAGCACTCCTCCTCCCTGGGGATTCTCCAGGCAGGCAGGAGCAGCCTGGCAGAGGTGCAGCAGCACTCATTAACAGCTGATTGCTACCTGACCTGCTCAGCACTTCCACCTCACACCCCTGGCAGGCAGCCTGGGCTGCCCTGCACACTGGGACAGATCTGCCTAAGGAGAGCAGCAGGACTGGACTGGAGCTTTGCAGAGATCCTTAATGGCTTCCCTTGGATCTCTATTCAAAACAAAACACCAGGAACCAGAGTGAGATGTTATGAAACAGAGTGGAGTTCTCACCCTGCAAATTGGGACTCAGAGCTGCACCTGTGGCTGTCCTTGGGCAGCAGCAAATCAACCTGTGCCTCCCCTTCCAGGCTGCATCCTCCAAAGGCCTTCATCACATACCTGGGAATTTGGAAAAATAAGCCTTTCTGTATTTGCTTCCATTCTCATCATTCCAGAAGTGTGTGGGCTGACAGGGAATGGGCTTGGTGCAAACCAGCTCTCCACTTTCTCCCCAAACTGGTTTTCCTGTTGAGAAAAAACAGATTTTTTTCCACATTGCCTTTCTGTAAATAACAGTAACAAAGCAAAGAGCATCTATGCTTATTACTTTGATGCCTTCAGTTCTAGCTTTTATATTTTTCACATTCTGGGCTGGTTTAGGGTGCAGTTCTGGGCTTCATATTCAGGGTTGGGGAGCTCTCTGCACAGAGCAGGGAGACAAAACAATTCCTTTCCAGCTGGGCACCAAGGACAAATTTGAGTCCCAGGAGTGGAAACAGCAGTGAGGGAAGAGAGGGAACAAGGAGGATGGAGCTTCATCACCTGGAGCTGGAATTGGACAATTCATTCCAATCTGCTGATGGAGCCCCAAGGGGTTCCTGCACTGCCCAGGCTGGATCCTTTCATGAAGGGATAAATCCCTTTTATCCTTTTATTCTACCTGGTCTCTGTTTCCAGGTCAGCCTTTCCAGGCATCAGTTCCTTGTTAAAGTTAAGATCATCTAGCTACTGTATTTTCTAAGTGTGCACAGTATTTTGGATTGTAGTTACCTTCATCATTCCATGCTTCTACAGCCATTCCAAGATTTCTGGCCTGAATTTCCCCTTTGTAAACAGGAACTGTAACATTGTGACCCATGAAACATGAAATTATATCTGTTCCACCTACAATAAAAGAAATCCATTTAGAATATACAATTTTTTGGAAAAAGCAAACCTGAAAACTACACAGGCACTCTGGAACAGCCAACTGCCAACCTTTGCCAAAGGCTTCTGATCCACACTAAGCAGCATAGAACAAATAGCATTATCTAGGATGTTGTGACTTTTATTAAAAGGTTTTCTTCCTTACTTTATATATCTTGTTATGTGTGTATGCCTTTCCTGCAGATCTATCCCTTAAGGCATAACTTTTCTCCTTTCAACAGTCTCTTTAATCTCATTTAAGGAAATTTCCATTTATAGGAGGGAGAAAATAAACAGGGTCTACTTTACAGACTCCATTTCTAAGTAATTCTGTAAATATCTGTTTTCTTGTTTGTTTTCATTAGTTTAAAGTAACCAGTCAAGCTATTCCACTCAACATTTACTTAGCTTTTATACCTCATCAGCATGGGAGGAAGGGAGCCAAGGCCCTCAGGATGAACAGTTATCTTCAGAAAAATAGATACTGTCAAAGTCCTTACTTAACTGCAATATTTATAGTCTAGGACTTCATGGAAGAGAATTAAGACACAAATCAATCATGTTAGCTTTCCTCAAAAATAGGCTTCTGCATTTGAGTCTATTAATGTCTGTAGTAGCAAGTTCTAGATTCAGCACTACTCTTACTGAGCCCAGGGTCTGAGATTACTTCAGTAGCAGAACAGTTATATTTTAAAAATCAAACTGAGTTAAAAAGCCCTTTGAAAAAGTCAGTTCTTGTTACAAAGCAAAATGAGGAGTGCTGTGGTGGACCTTAGGTGAGCAGAAGTTGCCTCAACCAGCACTGCTCACAACAAACTGCACAGCATGGGGGCTTGATACTTCTCTAATTATATCATCTCCAAAAAAACCCATCTGCAGTGCCAATTACTTGGCACAAAAGAACTGAAATGGGAGCTCTCCAAGAGGTATTTTCTGCTAAAGTCAGCTATATGCAGAACAGTATGTTCTGTAGGTTAATAGACTCTTTGCTTGATCTCACCCTGCCACCCCTAAGGACAGCCAGTCAAAATAAATGATCATACTTAAAACCCAAAACATCCACCAAAACCACTTTGGAGTGCCTGAGTTTCATTATGGCACAGTGAATTATGCAGAAAAACCTCAGCACTAAAAAGACAGCTCATTCCAGTTTAACTATAACCAATCCCAAGTGATGCAAAGGTTTAAGCTCCCCAAACAAGCAGCAAGGAGCTGCACAGGCAGTCAGAGAATGACTGAGATGCTGCAGCATCAAAGCCTCACCTGAAATGGATCCCAGGAGGACACTGCTTTTTATGTGTTTGTAGACATACTCATAGCTTTGAGATTTGAGAGGTGATCCTGTAGACAGGATAGTGTGGAGTGTTTGCAGATTGTGTGTTTCACCTTAAAAAGGAGAAAAGCAACACAGGTTCAGGCAGAATTCTTCCAAGTGTTTGGAACTATTTGTCACTACAATCCAGAATAATTACATAAAGGACTGTGACAAGACAGGGAGCCAGAACCAGGAGAGGAAAGGTAGGAGGGAGGACAGAAGGGATTCACCAGCTTTTTGAAGCTTACATGGTTTTAAATTTTTCTCCTCTAGCACAGCCAGCCACTTTGCACCAGTTCCGAGGATGGTGATCCTAGAGGGGGGGGAAAAAAAGCTGACATGTTTTGCATATTTAAATATGCTAAGATTCTAAAGACCTGCAATTCCCACTGCAGGGAGCAGAGGCTGTTACACACTCTGTATGTGGATTAGACAAACAGTGCAGCCTCTCAGAGCTTTCCAAGTGCAAGGCACATCCTTTTGAACTATCAAAATCAGTCAGATCAAACGTCATCTCTGCAGCTTTGAAACTTTTAACTCTACCTTTAAATATTGAGCAAAGCTTTCCCATCTCACAAAGACGTTCACTTACATTTACAGGAGTTTGTAACTGCAGAACCCTCCAAAGACATCACAAAATGTTATCATGTTTACTTGATTAATGGGCCATAATTCTCCACGAGTGCCTTGGTAGAATCTTACACAGAAAAACTTTGCCATTTCAGGGCACAGATTGACAAAAAAAAGTTACTTTACTGTGGGACAGCAACCAGTGATTTTCTGGAGATACCTGTTCAGTTCCCAGTGGTGAAACCCTGAGCTGCTCATGCCTAAATGAACAGGAAACTTGGCCCAACTGAACAATTCAATCCTGCCCTTGCAAAGTGTACTTAGAGTTCTTCAATACAACAGAATTAACACCTGAAACAAAGGCTGTGGTTCTTCCATCTGTCAATGGAAGTGCCAGTTTAATGCTCCTGCTGACATTCAGGAAATCCTCTAACCTGGCTTCTGCTGATTCATTTTACATTTCAGCAATGAACTCACTCAAAATGCACAGAGACAGAGGAGGATAAGGGACACAGCCTGACTAACACCAACACCAGCAGAGCTTAAATAAGATCCTGCCAGGCTGGGTTTTCCTCCAAAGGCAGCATGGGAGGCAGGACACTGTTCCAGGCAAGGACAGGGGGATATTTCAGCTCTCCCAAAAGGAGTTCAGGATTCCCAAATCTTCCTGTGCCACGCTGGTGGAAGATTGCCCTCGGGCAGGAACAGGCACCTTGCACAAACACATCCATGCACAGAGCAACTTATCAGGCACATGGGAAGGGCACACAGAATGGTTTGGACTGGAAGGAACCTTAGAGATCATCTAGTTCCAATCCCAGCCACGAGCAGGGAACCTTGAGCCTGAGAGCCCCCAGCCCAGCACTCCTCAGCTACCCTGTACCAAGCACATGAACTATTTTTACTCTTGTGTAACATCTCACTTTCCTTCCATGCCTCAAACCAGTGCTGCTTTTACATTAGAATACAAAATGCTTCTCTATTTTAAGCTCTTTGACACTTCCTCTACAGCACATGTAGAGCCAAATCTCCCTTTATTTCCTTCCAAAAGCTACATCACTGCATTTAGTCACCATCCACCAATTCCCTGCACAGATCATTAATGGGTGTCCACTTGAGTCATTCCTGCCAGGCAGGAGGAGATATCCTGATGATACCCTGAGAATATGCTCTCTGAAGGGAACTGTGCTGCATCTTCAGAGAATAAGGTAATCTTCACATGCTGCAGCCTTTTTTTTTTAACATATTTAACATAAGAGTGAGCTGGGAACAGACTGCATGATGAAGTACCACCCAGATGGCCACCGCTTTTAGCGCCAGATTACAAAAGTGAGACATGCAGACACATTTATCTTCACTTGCTTTTGGCATGTGGAAACAATGCTTAAAAATAAGCTGGGTTGTTTTTCAATTCTCTCTTTTTTTTTTTCCTGTTGTTCTACCAGGGTTTCTTTGGGGGGTGAAGCATGGCTGAAGTTTGTGGGTTTCTTTTGTGCTTTATTTTTTTTTTACTGGAAGCATTTTGACTTGGCATTAAGCTTCAGTTATAATAGCCAGAGACAAAATGTCAGTCTTTAAATATTACATGTCACCAAAGACAGTGAAGTTTAAATTATTAATCATGCATAGTCAGAAAGCGAATCTTTTGTCATCCACTTTCCACCACAAACATTTTTAATTATCAATTAAAAATGACACTCGTTTTACTGGTAATGAAATTCAAATTTACTCCTTACATGCAGCTGGCAAAATAGGAACGTTACAAAATAAATTTAAAAAACCAAAAGTTTAACAAAGTGTACAAAGCTGAAGGCAATGACAGGGTTTTACAGCTGTTTATCTGCTACCTGCCATTTCTCTAAGCTCCAAGAAAGGGTGCTGTGAGCACTTTCAGGCACAAAAAATGGCATAAAACTATTATGGAACAGCTTATCAGCATGAATTAGGCATTACAGATTAAGAAGAAAAATATGAAAATATAAGCAGCCCTGCTGAGCCTTTCCAGTCAATTTATGTCTTTAAGTCAAAGTTCTATATTAAAATCTTAGGTTGAGCTGCCTGAAAAAAAGAATTCTTATTTACTAAGTTCTGAGTGTGCTGAGAAATTACTCTTCAGATTGCTCCCAATTACTGCCTTTTGAAAGGGCTGCTCTTGAAAACTATTGAACCAAAAGCCTTTGTTCGCCTGGAATTCTAATACCTGACTCCAATTTGAAACAATCAGCTCTTTGTCTCTCCTCCTCTCTCAGAAAATGTTTTAGTACAAATTCTCAAAAGCAGTTCCACCCAAGGCTAAGCCAAAAGATAAACTGTGTCAAGCTGTGCAGGAGCTCCTGACCAAGAGAACAGCACCTCCAGGGAGGCTGCTGGGGTCACTGACAGGAGCCAGGGCCCCACCCTTGATCTAACCCTGACACCTACCCCAGTCTGTCAGTCAGGTCCCACAGCACGTTTGGTGAAGGAATTAGAGGAGATCCATCATACAAGACCACTGAAGCTCCTGTAGCAAGTGCACTCACCAGCCAGTTCCACATCATCCAGCCAGTCTGGAGGAGAGAAGAAACCTTGCTGAGTTTTGCAGTGCTGGCAGCCCCAGCTCAGCCCCAGCACTGCTGTCTGCTGGCACAGGAGCCAAAGACAGCTCTGAAAGGATGCACTGGTGCAGATCTTGGCAGAAGCTGAACCAAAGCACAATCCCTGCCCTCACACAAGAGGTGTTTCCCTTCCCCTCCACCTCCCTTCCCTGAAGTTCTCCTGCTGTTAAACCCACAGTGCTGACTTTGTCTGATCACATCAGCAAACAAGGCTGGAGCTCTGCTCATCCCCTCACCTGTCCCAGGCCTGCCATCACTGCATGTTCCTGATGGATGTTCATCAAACTGATCCCTCCAAACCCCTCATGAGGTGGGGATTCCACACCTCCCTGCACACACAGCTTTAAAGCACGAGGCAGGAGACAGGACAACTTGGAGACAAGGCAATTACCATGATCCCTCCACAGAGATATTGCAAACTGACTCATCATGTTAAAGTTCAGGAGGGAACTCATGAGGAAAAACAGCCTTCTCAAACTGCTACAGTCACAGAAAGCTTAGGAATCATTTTTCTTTATCACAGCATTAGAAAAAACACCCCCCCACCACATAACTGAACTCCACACAGGTGAGGTTTACCCCCTTCCATTTGTCAAGCATCTTTCCTCACACCCAAACCAGAGACAAACTCTCATCTTCAGTATGACCTAGCCCTGCAGGAAGGTGGAATCTGATTTGTAGGTGATATTGATGAGGCAGCTTGATCAATAAACCTAAGAGACTAAAAAAAATCAATCCATTTTCCTCACCAGCTAGGTCAGAAACATTCAACACGGGTTTGACCTTTCATCAGAATGCTCCCTGTTGCATTTTATTATTTCACCTATTTTTTTTTTTTTAACTCAGATGGGACAATCCCTTACAGTAAAAAAATGTAACACACAAAGAAGTGTTCTTGTGGATGTGTATGAAAAGTTGTCCCATCTTTACAGGAAAAGCATGTTACAAGTGTTTGTAAAAATGCCTTAAGGCCCACTTGCCGTGGTGTAGTACATAATCACATCACTGCTGCTCATGTTGCCATGTAGAATGTGCTCCTTCAGGTGCTGTATCAGGGTACCCTGCAAAAGGAGTGAAAGGAAAAGTACAAGATCACAGAAATGAAAAATGAAAACTCTGACAGCACATTAAGACTCAAAAAACACTAACATAGTCAATAACTTGCAGGATGTACTCCAAGATTAAAGCAAGTATTTCCTTTAACTACAGCTGAAGTAAATCCCAGGGCCCATCTACCAGCAGCAGCAATTGCATTCTCCATTTTCTCACATAACTTTGCAGCCTCTCTCATTAGACCTCAGCAATTCCCACTGCACATCACTTTTAATCCATGGAATAAACAGCTCCCTTCCAACTCCACACAGCCATCAGGGTTGCAGAGTACTCCATGCAGACCCTCATTTGAACAGCAGGCTTGCAGCAGGCAGATTTTCCAGGAGAAGCCCTGAGACAGTTTCATTTTCAGGGTATTTGGGCAATGAGAGGAGTGAAGGACTGAGAGCAGCAGCTGCTAAACATTTAGCACCATGTGTCCAAATTATCTTGTCTATTAACATCTAGGAGACAAAAGAGCTGACAGCACAGATCTCTTGTAAACACTGCAGTGACTAGAAATGTGAAATGTCTCACTGCTCAGAGCATCAATATTAATAATGTCCTGAAATGTATGACTTCCTTTTGTTGGAAATGCTGCTAAACCACCTTCCTGATCATCATTAAAGCATAACTTGCTAGGATAAATAAATTTACAGACTACTTCATTAAGTCACTTCACCGCAGTGACAAATTAATGTAGCCAATGTTCAAATAAAAAATAGTTTTTGCATTTATGCAAGGAGTCATAGTGAAACCATGAAGAGCCTCATAAGCATGAAACAAGATTTACTCTGAAAGAAAACAGATTACAGATAAACATTCGAAATGAAAAAGGAGAGTCATAAAACTGGCACATGCTTTGGGAGAAAAAGCAGAAAACGTTAAATAAAAAATAAAGGAGTAAATCTTATTTTCACTTCACTGCTCAAAGGAACCAGGTCTGAATTCACCTACTGCTGTTTGAACAGCCTCAGCTGTCACAACGCTGCCATCTAGCTACAGCTGAAAATCACCAGAAAAACATCGGGCTCTAGAAACACTGTGTCCAACTGAATTGGTCAGGCTGCCAAAAGAATTGCAGGTGTTTACATAATTACTGCATTTCCAAAGGAAAGCACACTGTCCCTGCAGGAGATTCTGGAAGAGCCACGCAAAACAGCAAAATTAAAAGTCATATTCAATTCAGATAAATACTGGTTTTCTTTCTCCTTCGTTAGTTTTTGCTACTTCACAGCTTTGGAACTAAAAGGGGAATTTTTAGCACGGTTTTTAGGTATAGGCTGTGCACAATTCCCCTGCAAAACCTGGTACATCTCAGGCTGGAAACAAAAGGACTCTGGGAGAAGGCAGGGCTCCTCTAAACTCACAGCCCAAAACGCTCTCCTGAGTTAATTTACAGGACTCATTTATTTATAGGGCTTTTACAACCCTCCAAACAAACCCCAAGCATTTATCACCTGACCTGGCAGCTGATAAAACTCCCTGGCCTGCTGGTCCTCCTCAGGACCAGCACAGGGCTGGTGATTTCTGAGCACCTGCAGCGTCAGAGAGCAGCAGGCACAGCTGCTGCTGAGCCCCAGCAGGGCCCAGGGCTAAGAGCTGCAGGGCTGGGAGGGCCAGGAGCAGCTCCTTAGGCTGGGCTCAAAGCAGCAGAGCTCTCCAGCTGGGCTCAGCAGAGCCTGAGAGTAGATGAAACAGGGTGCCTTCAACCAGGAGCTGGAAAAGATGGAGGGAGAAGAGGAAGATGCCTGCCCTGAAGCAGTGGAAATGGCAAAATCCCCTTTATTTGTAGGGCACATCTCATACATGACAAAATAGTTTACATTCCAATTGTCACCAAGATTTTGCCTAATTGGCTCATTCTTTCAGCCTGTCTCCAACACACTCTATAATTGGCATACTTACAAAAAACCTAGATTAATTTCAACTGCATCACAACTCAGGCTTTTACAGGCCCTACTTGGGCCACAGTTTGGACAAGGCTGGACTGTCCAACTTCTGCAAAAACACTCTGTGTCCCCACTCAAGGGGGTCTTCTTCTACACCTGAACAGCATCAAACAGCCTCAGAGTGGTTTGCCTGCAGCTACACCAGGAACCTGCAGCACTGCAGGGCTCTGAGCCCGAGCCTGGCAAGTCCTGGAGATGGACAGACATGAAATGAAGAGAATTTTACCTCAAAATTCTGTTTGATGGCTGGGAGCGTGGAATAACTGGAAAGGGGCCTGATATGAATGAAGCAAGAAGAAGAACCAGTGTTTTTAGGACTAAAGAGTAACAATTACCAACGTTCTGCAGCACACCCAGCTGGTCAAAACCATACAGCTTTGCTTCCAGGATCAAAAAAAAAAAAGCCTACCCCTCTGAGCCACCATTTTTTAAATCATCTCCCATGACCTGGCTTCATTTTCTTTATTTATGTATGGCATTTCACTGTGTAGCAAGAAAACAGACCAGGAACATACTGCAGAATTAGATAAACTGAGTTGTGAATTTAAAGTAAGCTGCCTATTGGCATCTAAAATCAGTACAGTAACAGACCAGCATTGGAACATACTATAAATAAGCAATAATTTAAATGTCTTCACCAAAATGTCATCTCTTCTTGCTGTTTTCACTACCAGAAAAACACTTGGTTTAAACTAAGGCTGGAAAATAAAACAAAGACAGTAGGATCATTCTGCTTTTTTAAAAATCAAATCAATGCAAATCATCCTATTAATTCCAGTGGAAACAAGATTAAGCCTAGAACAAACAGACAAACCCAATAAAGTGTGTAAAAGACATCTAAGAATTTATTTGCATGGACTTTGTGTAGGCCCTATTCAAACACTGAGGTCCCTAATTCAACAATTTGCTTTTCAGCCACAAAATTCTTCCAGGATCAAAAAAAAAATCATCCTGCACCCCAACTAGAGAGCTGCTCAGTGGGAACAAATCATCACAAACAATAGAATTTATTCATCCATCCATCCCCTGCTCTCCTCCCCAGCAAGGATGAGGAGTCTGGAGCTAAACCCTGAGGTAGCTCTGTACATGATGGGGCAGGAGAGCAGAGCCATGATTCAGGGCAAGCTAACACAGGGAACATGGGAAAAGAAAGAATTTGCACAAGAGAAGTCCTGTTGTCTGATCTACAGCTCTTTTTCATCTCTACTGTTTACCACCCATCACTGAACAAAACACCTGTCCTGTTTTTGCTAATCCACCCCTGCAAGTATTTAACCAGTCTGAAGCCAGCACAGCTTCAAAACAGCTGTCAGACTCCAAAACCCACCCCCTTTCTTCTTCACAAAGATTTGTGTCCCCAAGGGACCATTCTGTCACGTGCTGCCTGGTATGATCTCCTCCTGATTGATAATACATGGAGCAGAGTGGTTACAGGCAGCAGGGGATTTGTCTGGGGGCAAATCCTCCAGTCCCTGCTATCAAAGAGAGCCAAGAACACACACACAGGGGGCACAGCTTCAAAGGATCCTGCCCTCAGGCCACCCAGCCCTGCAGAGCAAACAGCAGAAATGAGGGACTCTGGCTAAAAGAGGTGCACTTCCATTTATCCCCACTGGTACAAATGCTCCAGACAACACATCCTGCCTGCCTTAAATGGGAGAAAACCTGAATTCTCTGAAGGATTATAGCAGAATTAAAGTTTCAACACTGCTGCAGTCACTCCCTCTATTTTAAGAGCTTCAGAACATCAGCAAGTGGAAAGCATGTGAGCAAGGGTCACTGTGGCACCAATATCAGATATTATCTTTAGCCACAACAAGACACTGCCTCAAGCAGTTTCCATACAATGCCAAACCTACACTCGAGGAGATTCCAACTCTGGCTTTCTTCCTTAAAGGACTGATGAGGATGACCTACTCTAAACTGATAAACATCAATTGATGTTCAAGGTAAAAACATTACCCAGATAATAAAAACTGCAAGCTCCCTATGGGCCTCGAGATAACAATGTCCAAAATTCAGCTGCAAACACCCAATTCAAGTCCTTTGACTTTTTTTCTTCAAGTATCAGTCAGGCCACTTGTACTTGGTGCTTTTGCTGCACCCCCCAGCTCCCAGGAAACACCTGGAATCTGAAAGGTCTCCACACTGATTTCTAAACCAAAGTAATTTATATCCTTCCCAATCCACACTTGCTTTCAAACAGCCACTAACAAAGAAAAAGGTTCACTGTTAAGTTACTGAAAAACTGCCAGCAATCAATTCTTCCTTAAAATACATCCCAGTGTGATGCTGTTGAAGGAAAAATGTAAGGCAAGCAGCTAAGCACAGCCAGTGCAGCTCCAGGAGGGAGGACATACCCCTGCTGAGTGAACCATGCATTTTGGTGCCCCTGTGGTGCCTGAGGAATACATGATAAAGAGAGGATGGCTGAAAGGCAGCTGCTCAAACTCCAGCTGGGGAGCCTGGTCTCCTTTCCCAGTGGCAAGGAAGTCTTCTAGGAAGACACTGCAGAAGAAGGAGGGGAAAAAAAAGGAAGATTTCAAAACTTTCTGAAAGCATTACCCCAGCCCATGTATAAAATCACCTCTGCACCCAGCAGTGCTCCCATTACCTGTTTGGAATCTTAGAAATGTCTATGGTTTCTCTTGAAGATACATATGGAATCACCACCACTTTTTTTAGGTCTGGGAGCCCTGGAAGAAGGAAGAAAACAATTATTTCCTACATTCAGTAACATGAGCAAAGGTCTTTCCTGCCTGATGGAATCATACAGTGTAATGAACTAAGTAACAGAAATAATTCTGATGTGCTGAGTATTGAAACCCCAGAGGACTGAATTGTTACCCAAGATGTAATTTCCTCAATGCTGCCAGCCTTTCATGAGTAAATCTGCAAGCTTTAGTGCTGTAATACCTCCCCATTTGTCTTCAGCAGCACTTTGCTTGAACTTAAAAACACCACCATCAGCCCCTGCTCCCACTGTTGGCTCATTTCTGATGATCCATTAAAGTTAAGCCAGCAGAAGACTGTTAAAATTACAGAAGAGACCATTCAGCTTTTACCCAAATCTGTTCTGAAAACCTCAGTGGCCACCATGCCACTGTGAAGAAGGAAGGACAGCAACAAGCAGTGGCAGTGCAGGCTCTGAGTGCTCACAGAGCCACAGACCAGGTGGGAGGCAGTGAAATACCTTTCACCACCCTCAGCAGCTTTTCCAGGTGGTTGTGCTCTTTGCCATTGTATATGACAGCTTCAACTGAGAAGATGAGCTTAGGCTGGATTTGGGAAAACCTGTCCAGTACACCCTAGGGATAAAGAGAAAAATGTGTTAAAAAATGAAATTAACTGCTACAGTAGGAAACCTCAGTGGGGGCTAAATGGAAATTTCAAAACAAGCAAGGAATAAGGACAAGAATTAACAGGAGAGTTGTTAAAAGACTGCCTGCCTGTCTTTCACTCACACAAGATCTCTGAATTACAACAGGTTTGTAACAAGCTACTTCAATGACCCCCAAACAGATCAATGATAAAATCCTCACAGATCACAGAACATCCTCTATGGAAGGCCAAGCTCACAGAGCTCTAAACAGCTAAAAAACCACCTTGGCAAGTCAGGTTGGACTAATGTAAAGAGGAGAAGCAGCTGTGGTGTGAGCAGGAACTGGCACTTGCTGTCCATGAGGGTGCACAGGACTCCTGGCAGCACCTGCAGGAGGGAGCTCCACGTGCCCCAAGCTGCTCTGACACAGCACCAGCCCTGGGGGAGATGCATTTGTGAGGTGAGGTGTCCCCCCACACCAACTGGCAGCTTTGCTCTGCCACCATTAACAAAGGAAACCTCACCACTGGCTTTTTAGCAAAATAAATTGATGTTGGACACATACAGACTACCAACAAAAGGTACCACAGCTCCTTTAGAATCTCTGCAGCACAACACATTCAAATGCTAAATTTTCAGGTGTCTCCTCCAGCTTACACTGTGTTCACGAATTTACCACAGCTATCATCCTATTTGAGATTAAAACCCTTCTGGCATTTACTTTTTTTCCATGTACACTGCATGCAGCAGCCTACCAGAAATGGATCTTTTTGTATTCAACAGCAAGAAGCAAATCCTTTCAATAAAAGCTCTCAGCACACTGATGTTCAAACCTCCCCAGCTCCGTTACTCGAAGCATTAAGAGCTGCAAGATTACACAATACAGTAAAATTGTCAGCTAAGTGTTCAAGAACAATCTCCTAAATCATGTTGCAGAATCAGATTTGAGTCATCTGCTCATTCTTCCCAGCATTCTTTATTCTTCTGTTTTCTATTTAGCCCTCTACATTGCAGCCAAAATGAGAAACAAATTATTACCAAATCAGAAGAGGAAAGCAAAAACATCACAACCAAGTCATCTCTGTTAAACTCCTTTCCAAGCTGGGCTGCTCAGCACTGCAGAAAAATCTGTTGCAAAACAAAAGGACAGGAGTCCTGTCCTGACAATTTCTCCTTGCTGTTATCCCTACACAGGGAAGGTAGAGGGATAGGGCTAAATATAAATGTATTAGCTGAGAATGCCACTTAACAGCTTTCCTTCCTATCAAAGATGTATTTCCTTGCTCACACTGTAAGAAAACACAATGACAATGCACTGACATTCAAATTTATCAATTACTTTAAAACAAAAAACCACCAGAATCTGTTCTGGTGACAGAAGATAGCTTTCAAGCAGCCCCTAGTGAGTTACCTAAGAAACTCGGAAATGGAGATTTAATTAATACACCACAGTTACTCTCTGAGCATGAAGTCAAATTTCCTGTTTCTTTGGTATATTGTCACAGCTCCTCCTTTGCACCATTTCCCAGAACAGACCAAGCAGTGCTGTGTGCATGTTGATGTGTGTGTACAAACCCTCGTGCTGAGTGCAGAGCACACACATCCCATCTCCACCCTGCCTGATGTTTAAAAACTGAGCCCCATGTGCACTAAGGGCACTCAAAAGAGAAGAGTCCAGTCTGAAGAGAAGTGTGAATCAGAAGCATGGCTCCAGTTCTCAGGGCCCTACCAGATCTGCTAACACACCCAGCCAGATTCACCAGCACTGGCAGGATCCAATCCCACAGGGCAGCCTGCTATGATCCAAAGGCAATACCAACAGATGGAACATGTAATTGCTACACTGGAACTTTAATCCAACCAGATGGCTCAGCAAGGAACTCCTTCCACAAAAAGCTCAGGTGTAGCAGATATGGCTCCTTCTATCCCATGAGTTCAGTCCAAAAAATTGTTCAGGGCCCCACAAACGGAGCTGCACTGAGCTCAAAGGCTCCTCACCCAGTCCTGGGAGCAGAGCTTCTTTCTGAACTCATAAACCCAAGCATTTGTCATGCACAGGCCACCACTTGCCCATTAATTTATGGAAATGGATAAGAGGGATGAGGCAGCAGCTGCCAAGAGCGGCGTTGTGCGTGGGAGGCAGCTCAGTGCTTCTCTGACAGCAGACTTCCTCAAGGCTTGAAGCCTTTGGAGGGATGGCATTCAGAGCCTGCAGTGTGTAGGCAGCTCTGAGGAGTGACATTTCTGAGGTTCACAAAACACACACACACACACAATTGGACTTCAAATGTTGAAAATGCTGCACTGTTTCTCTGAGCACACAAAAGTCTTCATTTGTATTAATATGGGACCAAAGCAACTTCACAAAAAGAGGAGAAGCTTTTCCTCAGGGTGGAAGGCAATGTCTCTGAGGGCCTCTGCTGATCTCCCTCAGGATTTTAGGATTTGAATTCATGCCAACACACGCTGCCAAAGGAAAATAAATTATATTGATGGCACTGCAGCTCGAAGGCCAAGTTTCACTAAAAAGCTATCACAAAAAAAACTAAAAGCTGGGCACTGAAAACAACAGCACACCAGCATGGACAGAAAACACACCAGTCCTCTGTAATGCAAGTTAAGTGAACAATCTTCCCCCAGATAAGAGATCGAATCACACTGCACAGAAAATACTCTATACCATCATCTTCTGAGCTAGCAGAAAATATTTGTAGAACAGATTGATCATTACATGCTGTAATGATTTTTTTAATCATTTTTTCCCCATGATACACCCTCAAGTGTAAGAACATGGAATGCTGCTGCCCTCTAGTGCTAATCCAGGAATGATTATTCCATACATTTTCCCAGCCACTGGGGTTAAACACCAAAACTGAGGGTTCCATCTAAAAAACACTGTTCTCTGCACTGTGCAATTCAAAAACACTGCACTTCTCAAATGACAACTTTTAGACAGAAGAAAGGTTCAGTACCCCCCTTAGAAGTGATCTAGAGATCTGTTGTTGATGTGTGCTAAAAACTTTCCAAACTAAGCAGAATATACTCTTAAAGCTTCCAGGGCACATCCATTTGAATGGATTTATTTCTACAGCATTTATTTCTACACTAAAAAGAACTCATCAGGTTAGTGATATTAGTATGGAATTCCCCACTGCTGGCAAATAAAGCCTTGTGGAAAAGACCAGCCAGGGTGGGACTGCTTAGGCAAAGAAACTGGAGGGTGGCTAAGCAGCCAGGGGCAGGATTTGGGAAGAAGAGCCAAGCTTCAGACAACTCCGTTGCACTGCTGCTCATTTGCATATGGGATATAACAAAAGCTCAGCAAGGCCACGGAGCCCATCTGAAAACACCCCAAAAGTGAGCAGCTAAAGCCACTCAAGTCACCAAGGTGCAGCGTGGGATGGCAGCCGAGCGCGGGCGGGTTTGCGCCGCTGGCAGGGCTCCGGCCGTGCCAGGAGGTGGCAGCAAGGCTGCAGGGAGCAGAGCCCAAAATCTGCCACCCAAAATCTGCCACCCCCACCTGCCTCTGGGACACGGGAGGGCTGCTCTGCACGGCCACTGGGGCTACTCACGTTAATGCCAAAGTCTGGGGATGTGGAACTCCAGATGGCCCCAATGCTTGCAGCAGCCAGCATTGCTTCCACTGCGTGGATGCTGTTGGGCAAGTAACCTAGGGCAGAGGTGGAATGGTTAGAGATGGAACAACACCAAAAAAAAATTATATAATGCAAAAAAATTATACAGTTCAAAATCCTAGACCGAAACTTGAAAGTTCTCCACATAATCAATGTTGTATCTTGAAGCCAAATCAGTTACACAAGGAATTAGTAATAAATTTATAAAAATATTTGTATCGAGGTGTTTAAACACAGTATCACTCCAAATTCACAAACGTTCCTGCTAATTAATAAGGCTTTCAGGATAAGAGGGCAGCACGCTGAATAGAGTAACTGGGAGAGAAAATTAGGGGATTGATTAGGGCACACAGGGACTAGGAACACAGCAGCATGCAGGGGAAGAGAACAAGATTGTGGGAACAGCCATCAGAGAAAGGACCAGTATCTGAAAGGAAAGGTTAAAAACAGCTCAAGAGCAGAGCTTCAGCTTCACAAAGCTAAACGTTGTCTGGTAGACACTGCCAGAACCTTGAACACAAACAAGCAAAACCAGTGTCTCAGCTGATAAGGGAGTAACAGAGTGGGACAAGCCCTGGAACATTCCCACACAAATGTGGCTCCTCAGGTTTCTCTCATTAGCTTGCAGCAGAATTTCAAGATTTAAATTAGATTTATCAGGAGATACAGAATAAATCAATGTCAGGAAAGTCAGATTTTAGCTTCAGTGAGCTCAGTTTGAGCAACTCTCCAGAAGGTGCTGGGTGGCTGAGTCTGACTCTGCACTGCTCAGAATCCAGCCCACCCATGAAAAGGTGAAACTGGAATTCACAAACTACACTGGGCTGGATCAAAGACCTGGAGTTTCAGATCACCCTTCTTAAGCAACCAAAAAGATGTCCAAGTACTTAAAAAAAAAAAGAAAAGCACAGGATGGGCCTAATTGCAGTACTCTGACATCTAATTACAAGTCCACAATTGAAAGCAAAATTTAAATGGCAATAAAAATGCTTTCCAACCTGTTCAATAGAACTGAGATCGTGGACTGCAGGTGCACCACAAGTATTTACAGACAGCAAACACTCACCAGTGCCAGGCACTTCCCAAACAAGGGTATTGATGGATGCACATTTCAGGACAGGAACTAAGATCACACATCTTAACAGCAATGTTAATATTACCAAGTAGGAGGGTACCAAGATGGATTTTCGTGAGGTTTTTCTACCTAGTAGAAAAAAAATCCATCCTTTTTCAACTTTGTGAGAAGTAAATTTTAAATTAAGTCAAACTGAGATTCTTCCTCATTCAAAAATCAGTGAAATCAGTTTCTTAAACCAGCAGTGCCACTGCAGCTACTGAAAGCTGCTGTGCTTTTGGGAGCAGTAACTTTTAAAACAGCAACAGTTTCTGGAAAACACACAACTGTGAATAAAAGCCTCATGCCATGCTAAGATATAAATTACACCCTAGAACTGCCTACAGCTTACAGTGATTTGTTCAGTGAAGTTCTTAAGCACATCAAGTGCAGCAAAAGCTCATGCCCATAAAAGCCTTATTTATTTTGCTATTTTTCCCTTGGGGTCAAGGTTTATACAAGGCACAGTATCCCAAAATCTCAGTACTTTTTCTTGCAAGACAAATACTCCTCCCTAAATAATCTGAAATATCCGAACCAGAACGGACCAAAATGTCATTTTGTGTGACGAAAGCAGCTCTTTAATTGATGCCAAATATTTCCACTGAGCATTTCTTGGATGGGATCATCAGGGGGCCAGAGTTCAAGGAAAACTGGAAGATCTCTCCCTGTATTTTGGAGCAATTACTTTGCCACAGCTGACAAGCTTCAGTTCTGTTCTAAGCAGTTCTTTTCACCACTGCACTCAAAAAGCCCTCAAGTCAAGACCACAGGTCTCTGCTGGTTATTGTGAGCCAGACAATTAAATCATTACTCTCATTTGTCAGCTGCCTTTGAGGCGGTGGCTGAGTTTTGGAGGATGCCAGCCAAAAGTGCCCAAAGGTACAGAACATGCACAGCAACTGACTCTGCATTTCTGTGCCTGCACCTGATCCTGGAAGCCTTGCTGCTCTCTGGGATCTCACAGATTTGTCCCAATAAAAATATGGCTCTGTTCTGGCTGGAGATCCCCAAACACAGCAGGGTAAGAACTCCCATTCCTTCTCTCTCAACAGCTAAATGACAAACTAATTCTTTCAGATTGTCTTTCACACTAGTCTGACAGTCTTTCAGATTAAAACTGGAGTACTTAGAAGTAAGTAAAATTAACTTTTTCTTCCTCCTACATGTGAGATTTTCAAGCTGATCACAACTGCCCTGCATTTGACTGTGCCCCTCGAGACACCAGCACACTCCTCAGGGCTCTCAGTGGGCTGACAGGTCCCCAGTGTCCAAAACTGCAGAAACAATAATACTGCTGACCTAGAGGATGAAAAAGGCAACTTCTTTAGCTGGATTAGCACCAGGCAGGAGTCACAGAGCAGTGACCTGAGTACAAAAGCTCTGTGTTACAGAGGAATACTGGTACTGCTGGATTGAATATTTATCATGTTTGCTCATATTGAATTAGAGCCTCCATGTTCCTTGATATAATATTTCAGCTAAGGAGCAAAACTAGGATTTGTCAGCATGGAGAAGGCTACAAAAGCTATTCCTCTGTCCCTGCATCTTCCCTTACTCCTTTCTTGAAGGTATAAGGAAAGTGGAAACTACCTTCTGCTACCAGAAAGAAAAGGATCTTCCTCCTTTGGGTGAACCAGAAAGCAATGGAATAAAGGGCTCAAAACACAGGAGCTGGGAACTCATCAAGCAGGAATATCAGAGTGTGACACACAAGGGTCCCAGCAGCACTCCTCCTGACTTAGAAAAATGTATACAGCCTCCATAAAAACAAAAATGAAAGCTTTACCTGACATAAAACCTGTGAAATCTCTAAGCAGGACAAGAGGCATTTTAAAAACACTGTCTGGATTTGATTTTTTTTTAAGAGGCACTTACAGCCTGATCTGCTCAGGACTAAGTGCCTCAGCATTTTCTGTCAGTTGCTATTTGCCTAATCTAGCACACACCAAGATTACAGTTACATGTGTTCATTTACACTGCAGCACTTTACCAACACAATAGGTTAAAAAAACCTGAAGCCCAAAAATTTGATATAATTATGCTGAAAACTATGACAAAAGTCTGATTTCTCAGAGTGCTAAGAACACATTCCATGCAAGCACCTAATGCCTTCATAAAGTTAAATAAAGGTTTCCCCTCAGAAAAAGAGGCACCCAAACACTGTTATGTGCATGGAGGGAAAAAAAAAAAACAAAAACAAAAACAACTGAACTGGGGCCCTGTATCAAAGGTTTTGTCTGAGCCTTGAAAGAATACATCAGGAAGAAGGAAAATAGGGAACAGCAACTAAAATACCTCCTCCATGTCTTGTATTATTGAGCTACAGCAGCTCTCAAGCTGAACAGAACTCAGACCAGAGTCCCATTTTCCCTCCTCAGCATTTCATAGTCCTGCAGGACTTGCAAGTGGCCACCCTGCCTAACACTGCTGTGGCCTGAAACCATCAGAACCCCACTAATCTCCTTACAGAGCCAGCCTTAAACCCCACGTAAGCAACCAGGGCTAATGCAGCTGCTGTAGATAAAATAGCAGCTTTGGACACTAATTCATGCATGTTTTGCTGAGGGAGTTTGTGTGTGAAGGCAGGGGGAAGATCAGATTTGTTTTTAACTGCTGACTTGTAAAAGCTGGCTACAGGGAATAGAGTAGAAGCAACTTCTCCAGAGAGGAGAAATAGCCTCCCAGTTGTATTTTATTTTTATTTTAGTCATTGTTGTTTGCCAAACAGATGGCCAGTGGGAGACCAGGAGTCCCCCACCTGTGGATGTGGGCAGCTTGCAGCAGGTATTCTGTGCCTCTTCCAACTGTTCCAGCATCACTGACAGCACTGCAAGACATCCTCAGAGGAAGAAACATGTTTCACAACACATCTGCTTCAATTGTGATCACTATTAAGTGCTCTCAGTGATGGAAAGGGAAGACTGGAATGAAATCAAGCTGAAAGAAGTGCTGACACCACTGCCTGTCCACCCACACTCACCCACCTCCAGCTCCAACGTGCAATTAGTGTCATGATGCAACCAGAAATTGTACTGAACAAACCAGGGGGTATGTTAAGTATAATGAGGAGTTAAAGCAGTCCTGTCTTGGAGGCAGCAAAGCATGGAGATGAAACCCACAGGAAAACAACAGTAATAGTCTCATGTGTAATTCTAACAGCTCAGATTTTAAGAGAAAAGTGTCAACAAAGGGTGTCAGAACCTGACAGGCTGACTACATGTTAGGCAGCTGTAATGAAGTTCATAGAATCTCTCTTTTCTATTTAAAACCTGATTTTTCAGAAGCAGTAGAAGCATGCACTGTGTTACTACTACAAACCACAGTGAGACTTGCCTTTCCCTCTGCCATCTGCTCTACATTTTGGGACAAATTGCATCTCCGTGGATTCTGGCAAGTTTTGGAGAGCCTGATTTTTGATACAAGTGGGTGTAGGACTCCAGCTTCCCCAGCCAACACTTAATGTCTCTTCCCCAGCTCAGTCTGGGAAGCTTCAGTCCTCTGACTGCAGGTGAGCTCTTCAAATGACTGCCACTACCCTCTGGCACAGCAGAGAAACATAGAAAAATAAGCTGAGACCCCAGAGAAGTATGTAAAGTGATTATATCAATAACTGAAGAAAAGTATCAACTATGCTTTTTAATTTAAATGAGAGGTAAGCCAGCCACCAAAACAAGAAAAAAATTCAAAAATCAGCCAGCCTGCAGTGCTAAACAAGACAGTCATTAACTAAAAGGAACTGTACTAAAATTATAATAGCATTATTAGCAGCACAGGCTACAGCTATATTTCAAAACCACTTTTTCTCCAGCTACAGAGATTCTCCCTGCTCAAGAAATGGTCAGATATGAACATGACAGCATTAAGGTTGAAAACTGAGATAAAATTAGAGCACCTCCATCTCCATTCAGACAAACCTTCTCAACTTCACTGCATGGTTCATACCTAATTAAGGATTCAGCTCTAATTCCATGTTAAAAACCAAGCCAGCAGCTGTGATAACTTCATGTTTGGCTGCCAGTTCCACAGAGCATACTCATACCATATGCAAGAAATGAGCTCTGCTGAGTAGATTTACATTTCCAGGTCATAGTTGTGGGTCTAAAATTTAGTTTCCAAGACACAGATTCAAGTTTGTAGCACGCAGAAAACAAATCAGCAGTTTCACCACTGTGGGTTTGCATCACATAATTTACACACACTTATTTAAGATAAAGGCCAAGTGTTGCTCAAAGAGCATGAGATTCCAGCAGCACAATGATGCAAACACCAGAACTGCCAGGCAGGAGCCAAGGAGCTTCAAGGATATTGCAGTACACTGACAAATTAAAGAGTTCCACAGAGCACACAAAACAGAGGTGAAGCAGCTCAGCTGGAAGATCAAACCCAGCAATTTAGAAATTAATGTAATTACTCCTTTCCAAGCCTGGACTGCACACTGGGCAAGCTGCTCACAGGACAAAAACCTGTTTTTACAGAAAGACACACATGACAGTCCCTTGAGAGGAAATGCTGCTGCAGCAGATGTGAGCTGCTGAAAGGATCCCAGGGCTCTAACTCTGATCCCTGCACTGGTGACCTGAAGAGTTGCTGTCACCATTCTGGTGGCAGGACAAGCTGTGCCCTGCAGACCTGCAGCTCCCAGAGCACAGGGGCCACAGGGCCAGGAACTGCCTGTGGCACCAGGACCACCATTTCCCACATTGCCCTCACATCCAGGAACTGCCTGTGGCACCAGGACCACCATTTCCCACATTGCCCTCACATCCAGGAACTGCCTGTGGCACCAGGACCACCATTTCCCACATTGCCCTCACATCCATCTGCCAGCCTTGTGACTCAAGGCTCAGTCTCCATCACCTCTGCTTCAGAAATTCTCTGTGGAGAGCATTTCTGAAGCAGACCTTGGTGAGTGAAGCATGTTCCTTCCCCCTGTGGTGCCAGAGAACCTGCAGGCTAACCCAGGTTCCTTCCCTCTAGAAATGCATTTCCTCCAAATGTAAATACAGCAGCACAAGAGCCTTTTCTTTAGGATGGTTATGTGAAATTTCCTGTGAAATGCTATTTCACAGTCATGTTGCTGTAACTGACTACTCACTTGCACATTTAAAAAAAAATTCCACCTCTTGTCCCTTAAAAAAATTACTCACCTACAACTCTGTCTCCTACTTTTACTCCCATCTTCCTCATGGCTGCAGCATACAAAGCTACAGCTTGCCTCAGTTCTTCAAAAGTAACTTTCTCAATTTCTTCTTTGCCTTCCCCTGAGGAAAGAAAGCAATCAGTCAGAAATCAGGCATTGCAACATGAGTCTAGCACAAACAACTAATCCTAGAAGAACAGAAAGCAATTCTAAGAGAACAGATTCCACTAATATTTATATTTTTGCTTTTGAAGTTCCTGATATGCTGCACCAAAACCTCTTCTTTCTAATGGGAATTAAGTATTAATCAGTGGTGTTTGTTCAGTAGGAATGAGGACATTTCTAAAGATAAACACATCTGCAGAAAACAAACTGTTCACTGGAGAAAGGTGTGCTCTCAAGAAGGATTCATGGCAAATAGATTGCACTCAGCAAGGCTCATTTCTAACATGGTAAGAACCTCATTTTCCCTTTTTGCTCAGTTTTCTCAGCAGGCCTAGGAAGCAGCACAAGCTGCCAAGTTCAGGTTTTATTACAGCAAGTCACTGCCTAGAAAATCATGCACATCCAGGCCTGACTTTCAACGTGCTTTTGGAACATTAATCTGTCTCTGCCAAGGTAGCACAAAGCAAACAAACTAAACTGGACTCAACTCAGCCCTGAAAGGATCTGCAGGGTGCTCTCCCTATTGTACTGAATGTCAGGTGCTGCATAAGCTGTTAATAAATCACTCGTGAAACAAAACCAAACGAGGCTGTTGTGAAAAGTGAAAATGTGTCACCTTGGAGTCCCCCCGTGGCACTGCACCCCTCAGTGGGGCCTGTCCCTGTCCCACAGCCAGCACTGCTCATGGACACACAGGAGGGCACAGCAAAGGGGAGCTGCACCCCCTGCTCCTTGCACAACAGCTGCCCTCAGTCTGCCTGCCTCCAGCAGGGAATGGGGTTTTTTTTACCCTTTTTGCCTTTCTTAGACCTTCACACCAATAAATCTGGGCCTCCACAGGGCAGGGGAGCAGGTCATGATGCAGAACAAGCCAAGTCCCTGTTACATGAGGCTCATAAACTGAGCAGGGACTGCCAACAGAGCCTGGGTTCCCACAGGACAACAGGAAATGAGACACTGATCTTGCTCCATGATTAAAGCCCCAGGAGAAGGGAATCACAAAAAAGATTCACTGTGGGAGCCAGTGGCAAGTGAAATTGTTTAGGAAAGTTGCATTTACATTGCTATGCCCCGTGACATGGCTCCCACAGAACCACCCCCAGCAAACACAAACCTGGCCCAGGCCCCCAAACCAGCACTCTGACCTAGCAGCAGGGAGTTATCAAAAAATACTCTGGCTTAAGAGGTCTTAAGAAGATTAAACACAGTAGAAGGTCAGGAAAGAAATGCAGGTGGAAGTCTGTTCACCCCAGAGAAGCCAATTGTTCATTCAGGCATTCAAACAATCAACTATGAAATAATTTTGCTCCTTTTGCTGTCACCACCTGTGATGATGTGACAAAGCAGCCTCTGATACACCTCATGACTTCCTAACAAAAAGATCTACAGAACAATGTAATCACATGGCAAACCAGGCAATTCACTGCATGGATAATAATTCCTGTAATAACTTGAAGAGACAATATTTAACTGCACTTCCTCAAGTCCCATGTTTAGCTTTTAACAGGAACAAATCAATCACATCAATTCTACAAACATTTAGAGTTGACTCATTAATCAGTGCTTGGCTTTCAGGTGCTCCACAAGATCCACTCAATTACACTGACTCTTTTTCTTCACTAAATAATACATAAGAAGCTTTTCTAATGGTCTCAAAAATCTGAAAGTGATGACTCCAACTGCTTTAAAGCCAGCTTTTGGTTACAAGCATCATTTACATCAGACTTCACCAGATCAGATTTTACTAGGCTCAAATCTTCAGCATAACAAAAACTAAGACTCAGATTTAATCTTCCAGAAAAGTGAAATTCCAAGTCCTCCAGGCACATAACTGTTGTTTCTGTGGTGCCAAAAGCAGAGTGAATTCCTGCCTAAACCCCATGTACTTCTCAGTACTCCTAAAATAAAAGGCAAAGGAAGAGGGTGGGAAGGACATTATCCAGCTATGGTGCCAAAATACTTCTGAAGGCAAGCAGCAGGTGAGTGCTTGTGACAAATGTGAAATAATACCTCAAATGCTGAGTGGTGCTAAACAGAGCACAACCTGCACCACCTCAATGCAGCTGAGCACATGCTAAGAAAACTCCACTTAGCCTGCCAAGGATCTTCTATATCCATATTCCCAGAGCATGTCCTGCTGGTTTTGTTTGGTTTTTTTGCAGAGCTGTACCACAGATTGTGCAGTGTTACTTTATCACCCTTTTTTTTTTCCCCTCCTCACCCAAAGCAGTTTATTTCCACGTTTCATCAGGCCTAGTCTTGTGAACAGCAGGGAACCACAAGGCATTAATTTTCCTTACTTGCTGCATACAGTGCAATCTTGTCATTGTCCTTGTGCTTCAGGAGATTCTCTGCATAGTTCAGGCGGCTGCCCTTAAACCACTCTGGCACATCTGCAATACTTCTGGAGGTATCCACCACCTGAAAGAAACACACCACTCATTCCAGGAGAGCTGGAACACACCTGCCTTCTCACAGCCCTGTACAGAACTCAGATCCTTACTTCCAAGCTCTTGATTAGGCAAGAATCACCTTTCTCAGCTTACAGAGGGCAAACAGACACTGATCCTGTAGTTAGAGGCCTGGAAAGGTTAATTATTTGTCAACTGTCACAACACAGCATTACAACAAAACCAGGGAAAGTTCCTTGCTGACAGTTCTGCCTTTAATACATAAGTAAAATAAATCATTGTGGCTACACCCAGAGCAGGAGATGCCCACAGACCTCTGGAACACTGGGGGTGTGCCCCTTGGAGAATCCAAACAGGGAAAAAAAGAGCAGGAAACTGGGAAAAATGAGCTACAGCACATTTGAGCTCTGTGCCAGGCCAGGCAGCCCAGCCTCCCTCTCTGCAAGGTGAGATCCACTCTGCCCCACCACGAGCCCCAGGGTACAGAGACCAACAGCAGGAACTCACACAATGGAAATGCAAAATATTTCATGGTATAGCCAAATGGAACTGAAGAATTCCAGCTTTTTATCCAAGTCCTCAATTTTATAGGATTAACAGGATCTGACAACCTAATAAACCTTGATTAACTCACTCCCCACTTAGGACTAGGACATGCAAAGAATTGAAAAATGCACTGAAAAAAAATCAAAAAATGTGATATGATTCCAGTCAGCTGGAACAACTTCCCCCATCTTGAACTAATTAAGCCTCTAAGTATCAAATGACCCCTTCATAAGTCACAGTTAAGACTAACTTTAGTAATACTGATAGGTAAAGAGCCCCTTAGCATTAGCCAGAGGTCTCAATTCCTTCCAAAATGCCCCTCTGCTTAATGATTCAGCCTTTCAGCAGCTCATTTCTGCAGAAATCTTGAAATAGAAACTTCATTTCATAGTTGTGTTTTTGAAAGCTTCAGTTTATACCCCCAGGTACTCCCTTGTGGATTGCACATGCATTACAGAAACAGCATTCCTTCAGCCCAAGTGAAAGGCTCTTCTGAAAGCCAAGCAAGCCTCAAAACACATCCCATCCCAGAAACCCCAGAGGTTTTGTGCTCTGAGAGCAGTGCATGTATTACTGGAAGCAATCTTAAAATTGACTTTTAACTTAAAACTCATGTGCAAGTGCACTACTGCATTATTTTATTTCTAATGTATTTTCTAAAAAAAGAAAACTCTGATTTCTTTGCTCCTAACAACTGGCAAGAACTGAGTTACAACATTTATACTTTATCAACTCAGGCTGCACAAATGATTTTTATACTAGCATATATTAGTGCAGCAATTAGAGGCTGCTCTTAAAACTGACTCACTTCTGACTTCCTCAGCTTGAAGAAAAGTGAGCACAATGTTTTCAACATTTTCCAGGACGAGATCCAACATAACTTTTATTTTTTTTGAAGTGAAAAAAGCCTTCACAGAGCTTCTAAGAGCTCCACGGGCCCAAGGAGCTGGACTCATACTCCAGGACTTTCTCACCTGTGACTCCCAGGTAAAATTAATCTTTGGCAGTGCTACTTTGTTAGATGAACCACCTGATCCCTCCCTTCGAGGCCCCTCCACAGGGCCAACAGGTGTGAGCAAAAGGAGACATTCAGACACATCCCTCATTCAAAAACAGCTGCTTGCAAGCTGACATTGCAATGGCAGTGCTGCCCTGCCAGCACAGCTCTGCCCACTGAAGTTGCTCTGCTCATCTCCCAAGTGACACAGATGTCAATTGCTACAGTGACACCAGCATGTCTACACCACATTTAAAGCCTTTACTAGGATTAAATCAAATCCTGGCTGCTTTTATTCTATGTACACAAGGTTTCATTGTTTTTCTTAGAACAACCTGTGGAAGTAGAAGCTGTTTCACTGCTTGGGAACAAAAGAGTCAACTCTGTTTCATTCAGAATTTTATTCACTTCAAAACAATGTTTACTTCCAGCAGACAGCCAGGACCAAGATGTAAGACTCCAAATCAAACATCTCAGCCCTCCAGCTACCACAGACCAGCTCAGTTACTCTGACAGCTCCCAGAGTTTGAGCTAGCACCTACAGAAAATGTAAAGTTTCAGTGTTTAGAGTGCTCAGCCCACACACTCTGCAGCAGGCTAGTTCTTACACTCAGGCTGCATTCACTCTTCTGAAGGGTGGGTCACATTAAAAAAGACACCTGAGCACCCAGTCCCATGGCAGGAAGAACCACTTGATCTATCATATCAGTACAGGAACCAGTAAAACAGGAAAAGTCAAAAGAAACTTGGCAGTCCCCTCTGCAGGACTCTGAGGGCTCTGGAACAGATGGACTCCAGGCATTAAGACAAGTCCAGTCCTCCCTACTAAACCCCAGGAAGGCTCCACTGCATCAAACTTGGCAAGTAATTAGCCCAACATCTTGCTCAGATGGAAAACCAGAGGGTGCTGTTGATACCTACACCAGAACTGCACAAGGGCTCCATTGCAGGATCTGCAGAGTCCCCTTTCTTCCAAAGGGACTCCATGGCACTGCCTGGTGTTCCACCCGTGCCTCTGTTCAACCACCACCATTCCCTGAGACACCTCAGGCCCACACCTGACTGCAGAGCTTCCATAACCAGTTCTAACCCTGAGCTGACTCAGGGAAGGCAAACAGGCACTTGACAGAAGGCCAGCATTCACAAACCAGGATGCCACTGCCCCAGCACCACCCCAAGGCAGCAGGCAGTGCACTGGCAGAGCCCCCAGAGCAGCCAGGAATGACAAGGTGTGCAAGAGCACACGGCCACAAGCACAACAAAACTCGAGGGTTCCACTGTCCCAAAGTGTGCCAGCAACAGAGCCCCACCTCCCAGCACACCAGGAAATTCAGTGATTTACACAAGTGATTCCTTGTATGACTTGCCAGAGTCCTCAGAGGGCCAAAGGCCAACTGTAACATCAGTTTATTTCCCCTGTGTGTTGCACCTGCTGTAAGAGAAGCACTGAACTTACCTGGTCATAGAGGCGAGAGCAGATGATGTTGCTGTACCTCCAGAACTCTGCCCAGAAGTCTGAGTAGGACTCCACTGACCACTGGTACAAGTCATCATAGTTGGCTGGAAGTAACAGATATGTGTCAGCATCATGCAGGGAATCACAGGGATCTACACAAACTGCAGTTAGGGATACCCTGGGTGAAGCAAATTTGTGGCTGAAATAATTAGGAAGATAAATCTGATCAGAGGGGGTCACTTCTGCTCAAAGCAGGTGACTGCAGAGCCGACCTGGACACCTGAGCAGGTGGCATCACCTCTCCTCGTGTTAGGAGCCACCTGCCACCACAGAGACAGTGACCTTTTCCAAAAACTCCCTGCACTGCCCACACACACTGCCCTGCCACCAGTGCAGCTGAAGATGAAACCAGGCCTGCTTGTTGACACTTGCTGTCCACCAACAGGAGAGTTTCACACAGCAGAAGATAAACGAGGCTTCCTGACAAGGGACATTTGCTGTAAGGGCCCACTCTGGGGCCAAAGGGCTCTGACAGCTCAGGGACACAGACTGGAGGCACTCCTTATCCAGCTGGGCTATCGACATCCCTGTCACAGGAAGCACACCTAATTTTCAGTGAATATGAGGTCTGACAGGCTGCAGCTCACCTTTTCACACTGAAACAGCATGAATGAAGTCAAACAAGATGTTTACTGGCTAGATATTAAAACCATCAGCTGCCACTAGCAAAGTGGAAATAAGCAGTTCAAGTCTTACCTGGTTGTGAAACACATGAAGGAACCTGAAGCATGCATAACAAACCCCACAATTCAAATTAAATGCTGAAATTTAGTGTAAAACAGCTTCAGGTATGAATAACTGAAGCCAATTCAGCAAGCTTGGAAGTGGCATTTCCTCACCATGCCCACAATATCTGAAGCTGTGCCAGCAACCAATTAAATGTTTCTGCCATCAGTGACAGCAAATTCCCTGCTCTGCCAACTGCTCCCTATTCCATGCTTTCAGCTCAGCCACTCAAAGGCATCCTCACCCATTATCTCTGGTTTTTTCAGCCTGCTATCCAGCCAATTGCTGCAAAAGTCATCTTTGCAATCTCTTTCCTAGGAAGAGGACATCTTCCAGCTTTTCAAAAGAAAAACTTCCAAAACCATCTCTGCACAGTTATTGTTATTCACACTTAGCCACTACTTAATGGCTTCCTCACCCAGTCTCTGTCCCTTCCACATCAATCCTCTGCATCAAAGTGAGATTATCCCCTAGGTGTTATTGATAGAAAAGGCAAAGCCTCTTCTCCATAATGCAGAATTTATCTACACACTGCCCAAATCCCAGCCTCTACTCACCTTTTCACACTCTGAAGTTACTCATCACTATCCTCTACTCCACACATCAGCTGCACAGAGACAGGATTTGACACAATAAAATTCAAGTTTCCATCTCCTCCTTCAAAATCCAATTGTACCACCTGCTCCAAATCATTTGATACGTGCAAGAAGCTACAGGTCACTACTAACTTGGTTTCTCACAGCACAAATAGTTTGTTCTGGTTTTTCTACACAGTTTGCTCCAAATAAGCTTCAGCCTGCAAGTCCCTCAGGGCAGGAAGGATTGTTATCCAACAATCAAACAGTGCACTTTGTTACATTTCCAGGGCCCAGCAGAGCCATTGTCTAAGGGGCTACATTGCCCTCAGCTCTCCTCAGAGAGGGCACATCTCCATGTGACAGGGAGCATCCATTATTTGTTGTGAGTAGCACTCATGCCAGCGAGCACCAGTGCAAACCTAATGGAAGCTGACAAAGGTTTCTAGGCTTACACAGGAACAGAGAAAGCCACTTCCAAGTGGGATGAAAGGAGTTCTAGCTGCTTTAGCCATAAACACAGGCAGCCCATCTGAAACTGCATTTGCTGTTCATCCCATGTGTACCAGTTACATCACTCCAGGAGCTGCCAGAATCCCTGGATAACTTGGTTCCCCATCCTGCAGGAGAGTTAGGTCACTACACACCTGGATTCCAATGGGAAACCACCAGCAGTCCAAATAACGGCCCAGCTTACCCACACAGCAATCAGGGTGAGGAATGTTGGCTAGACACGAGCTGCCAGAAGCACCACTGACACTGCTACCACTCCAGAACGTGTCTGCTCACACCACCGACACCTACACCAGAGTGACAAACTTCCAAGCCACCTGCCAAAACTACTCCTTTCACCCTCCATCAAAAAAGTGATTGCAGGAAACCTTCACAAGCAACCTGGGCACCAAATACTCAGTGAGAATGATATAAAGCTAGTCAGAACTGAAGGGTTTGACCTCCACAGGCACTGAAGTTTACCCAGTCCAGCTGAGCCCACGGAGCCAGCACCACTGACTCCTGACAGCCTGGAGACACAACCTACAGCCAGCAGTGATAGGGAAAAAAAACACCACTGTGAGTTAGAAATACCTCTGGACATCAAACCCTGCTCAAAGCAGGCCTCATTTCAGAGGCAAGAGGTTATTTCCAAGTCAAAGAACCACACACCTCTGCACAGCTACACAGGTATTTCTGAACAAGCACAGAGCAGGGACTGCAGCTCAAAAGCTGGGGCACATGCACAGCAAAACCCCCTGATCTTGCTCCACTGAACAAGCTCATGCACCGTCATTCACCCCCCAGCACACCTGAACACTACAACACATACTCTTCTTAATGAAATACGAGCATGGAGATAACGCCAGCCGCACACGGCTCTGCTACTGAAGCACCACGCTAAGGCTCACACTGACCTCAGCGATGCCGCCTTCCACATCCCTCTAAAGCCCCAAGTCACTGCAGTGCCGCTCCCGGCCCCAGAGCTGCCCGGGCTGCCATCCAGCCGCAGCAGCGGCGCAGACAAGGCTGTTTTCCTTTCCCATCTGTACATACCTCACACCAGCGGATGCTGCCCCGGAGGCCTCCGGCTGAGGCTCAGGCAGAGCGTCCCGCCCGCAGCTCCGTGCCCGCCAGCCCCGAAGGGCAGCCACGAGCACCGAGACCTGGGCGGCACAGGGACGGCGTGGGCCCTGCCGCGGACCCACGGTGCAGCCACCCCGGGGAGGCAGCGCCTGCCGG
>VXBQ01001215.1:30133-46131 GCA_013400175.1 Phainopepla nitens | reverse complement strand
GGTGGTGAAGGGCTTCGGCAGGGGCTCCAAGGAGCTGGGCATCCCCACCGGTGAGCGGGCGCGGAGGGCACACCTTCCCGGAACAACACGGGCGGGGTTGTCCGCGGGGCCAGGCCCAGCCGTGGCGTGGGGGGTCCGCGCCGGGTCGCGGGAGCTGGGCCGGGCGTTCTGCAGCCGTCGCTGTGGCGGCCCCGGAGCGGAGCCGTGCCGTGCTCCTGCCGAGCAGCGGTGGGCAGCGCTGTGACTAAGCTCGCCTGGCCCCGGCGGCCGCCCGGCTGCCCTGCACAGCTGCGCGGTTGTCGTAACTTGCGCCTCCCGAGAGCGGCCCTGCCGTGTTCCCTACGGGCGTAGCCGCCGCCCCCCCCAGGGGTTAGAGTCTTGTACCTTCCCGTGAGTTATTCCCCTGCACCCCAGTCTGCAAAGAAATTTCCCTGAGGGTTGATGTTTGTTCGTTTTCTCATGTAGTGATCGTCACGATGTACAGGATGTGGATAAGTGTCACGTTCTCGGTGCACTGGTGTGTCAGCCTGGGAGAATATCCCTTCGCATAAACCTCCGATAGGAATGAGAAAGGGAGTAGGCATGGGGAATCGCTGCAAGGAAGAAAGTTTAGGGGAGTAAAGCAGAGTTTGAAACAGAGCAGGTGGGCTTGGCCTACAGAGAATGTATTTTCCTATTGCCCATCTCTGTTTCAGTTGTCTAAATTCAGTCAGATGAATACTGCAAGAGAATTTTGACCTTACGTAAACAGACACTGAAGCCATTAGTCATATTGCACTATGTCTAACAGACATTAAACCTGACATTAGACAGGTATAAGACCACACTTGTGGTGCTGGATTTCTGACATCTGTTTCTGAGAACGAATCACATTTTTCTCTTGATTGTTTATAAATGATGTTTTGGTGTTGGAGAACAGGGAAAGGAAGCTGTTACTGTCTGTGAGCTTGAATAAAAATTTGGTAACCGTCTGTTCTCTCAAATCAGTTTGGTATCTTGCATGAAGAGATCTATTCAGCTGCGAAATAGAGGTAGGATAGTAACTTTGAGAGACTGTTAAATCCAGTCAAAAGGAAATTTTATTTTAGTGTTAATGTGTAGTTTTAAAGGAAATCTCAAATCCACAGATGCCTCTGAAAGGGAACTTGTGCAAAATTGACAGATGACTAAAGAATTATCACATTTGTTTCTACGTAGTTTATTTCATCAGTAAATATTTTACTAATAAATAGTTCTGAGATGCTATTTTATAGTGCAGAAGAAAATTGATTTTTTTTTTCTAATTTTTCATCCTAGTAAAGCTGTGGTAATTGTCCTAAGAATGAAATGTGTTCTGGCTGTATGTACGATGTATTTATTAGTTATTATTTCAGAAGAGAAAGAAAACTATACAATACAGTGTCTGTGTATGTAGGAGATGTAATAACTCTGGTATTGCTACAGTAACTGAATTTTATGAAGCTATTTTGTACTTTGCCAATGGTATATCACATTATTCTTATAGTCACCAGTGTTGTTTGTGAAAAGTACGTAGGCAGAGCTTGGCTTTTAAGTGTTTGAAGATCCTGTTACATAATTGACTTACACAAAGTCACTCACACTTTATAAAATTTTTACAGCTAACTTTTCTGAGCAAGTAGTTGAAAGCTTTCCATCTGATATCCCTACTGGTATATACTATGGATGGGCCTGTGTTGGAAATGGAGATGTGCATAAAATGGTTTTGAGCATAGGATGGAATCCCTTCTATAAGAATATTAAGAAATCAGTGGTAAGAATTTTGCTTTTTGTGGGATTTTTATTGTAATAAAAGACGGAATGAATTTTAACAAGATATGCAGAATTTGATTGATGCACGATATCTAGGAATTTTTGCATCATTAGAAATGCATTTATTATCTATATAATATTTGTATTCTGAAAAGAATATAGTCTCTGTAACCAGAGAGTATGCAGATGAAGTTGAATATTTTCTTTTTTTTCTATTCCACCATTTCTTAACTACTTCCAAAATTAAAATATAACAGTACTTGAAATGATGGCTGCTTGACTTGCTGATAGCAAATTTATCCTTAATTTGGTAAATGCATTGAATTTACTGGTTATGAGACCCCTGGCATAAGCTGGAACATAATAATCATCTGTTATTCTCTGCAATATATCTGCATTTCAGATAGGAGCTGTTGGGACAGATTGATTTGTAATGATTTTTTAATTAATTCTTAAGTGACGAAATCCACACCTGAGATTCTGTGGCTTAATGTACAGAATAAATATTTGACAGCATGTAAGGATGGAGAAGTTAAAATCCTGAGCTCTGACTCCTGTTGGGTTTTTTTGCTGTCAGGTGCTGGTGCTTTTCCTGAGTCTTGCAGGGCTCTCTTTTATTTGTTGAAAGCAATTTTATTTGTACATTAATCTCTACTTCAAAGTGTTTGTCTTACTTTAAAATTTTTTTGCAGATAACTTTTCTGAGTAAGTAGTTAAAAGCTTCCCAAGTGATAGCTCTGCTGGTAGATGCTATGGATTGCCCTGTTCTGGAGATGAAGATGTGCATAAAAATGTTTTGAGTGTCAGGTGGAAACATGTCTTAGTCTGGACTTGCTCTTCAATTTTATCATACAGTTCCCTCAGGAGATATTTCTAATAGCTCTCCTTGAGCCAACTACTTCTAGCAAAGTCTTTGTAGTTTTTTGAATGTATCCACTTGTTGATGAAATTAACATTTCCTGCCTTGGAAATCTTACCTCTGAGAAATTTTGAATCATTCTCCTGATGTCTAGGGGTGTGAGTTTGGTTTCTTTTTAATTGGTTTGTTGGGTCTTTTTGTGTGGCTTGGGGGCTTTTTTTTTTTTTTTTTTCTCTTTATACACTTTTTATTCTTTAAGGGAGTATTTTTTTTTTTAAATTCCATGCAGAGTGCAATTCTTCCTAATACAAACTAAAGCCCTAGCCTTTTAATTTTGGATTATACATGCTGTACTTTTTTTTTTTTATCTGTTGAGGAGAATTTGAATGTTGGATATTAAGCCTACATGCATACAGAGAGGGAAGTAAACTCTTAAGTTCATAATAATTGTCACTTCTCTTCTTTTAGGAAACACACATTATCCACACCTTCAAAGAAGACTTTTATGGAGAAATTCTTAGTATAGTCATAACTGGATACATTCGACCAGAAAAAAACTTTGATTCCTTGGGTCAGTATTGGACGTCTCCCTCAAACGAGTTTCTTTTTTGCCTTACTCCTGCAAGTTCTGTGCCTTCACTGTACCTCCTTCCACCATGAGATGTTTTATTGGTTAACCTTTGGAATTTCAGTGAAATGTTTTTGTAATTTAAAAACAAAAAAAACATACCTCCACATCTTCTTATGTATCACACTAAAAACCTGCACTTTCCTTTCACTTGTCTGATGAGTAATGTTAAAATCATGGGCATGTCATAGAAGTCAAGTGTACTAAATTCTTCTTAACATGCAGTTTTGTTCGTATTGAAACAGAACTGCTAATGTGTCTTTTGGCAAACGAAGAGAATAATGCTGGTAACTGGTAAAAATGCATCTTTAGCATGTTAAAAAAAGACATTTTAAAAGCAGAGAATTCTGCCTTTCAAACCTCATAGTTATATTCTACTTCTGTGATTGTTGTTTGATATTTTGTGGTGCCTTATTTTCTCTTGTATTCAGAACACAAACCAACTTTTACATTTCCCTATTCTTACCGTTTTCAGATGCGCTCATTTCGGCAATTCAGGAAGACATTGAAGAAGCAAAAAGACAGCTAGATCTACCAGAACATCTTAAACTCAAAGAAGATAACTTTTTTCATCTGCCAGAAGGCAAAATAGTAAACAACCACTGAGGAAACCCATAGAGCCTTTTTTCTTTCTTTTTTTCTTTTTCTTTTATTTTTCTTTTTTTTTCCTTTTTTTTTTCTTTTTTTTTAACTTCTTTTTCTCATTTTCTCCCCTGTCGTGGAGCTTTTGTATTTGCACTGCTCTCATAGATACTTTTGTGTCATATGTCTGTTAGGTGACTGAGATCAGAACCAGCCATACAAGATAATTTCAGTTTTCTTTGGTTAAGACATCATTAGTCCGGTTACACAAAAGAACCAGATGGCGGTACTGCATCATTATAGACAAACCAGGTCTTTAGAGATCTGAGCACATTCAGAACATGACCAAAGTTAGTTGTAACCTTTGGTTGGCTCATTTAATGAAGAATGTCTGTTTTTAACATAATGTTCTTCCAGCTTCTTTTCCCATTTTTAATGTCTCCTTCTTAGATCTGGGTTTTAGCTTAGAAAATGTTGGTATTGATTGACTCAGAAAATTCCTGTGTTTAGGTATGATTAGATAACAATAGCAAGATCTATTCTCTATAGTTCTTGTTTTTTTATAAATTACTTTGCTGTTGTGGTTGAAGCCGTTTCTTTAATCAAAATTATTTATTTTAAGTTTATTTGAAATGGAAGAAATTGCTGCTGCTCTTGTTGCTAGAATATGAGCTCTACTTTTTCACACTGGACTGAGCATATGATAACACATGATTTGTGTAGTTTAATTCTGAAGAGGTGTTTCACCTAATTTCAAAAACTGAATAAAAGTGTGAAAGCTGATAAACTTTAAGGTTCAGGTGCAAAAGATGCAGAAACATTATAACAAGACTTCTGCTCATTGCACCTTAAAGGGAAGTAGTTAGACACAAATTTGCATTTTATGTGCTGCTGGTATTTTTCGTAGGAAAATCTTGAGGTTATTCACTGCACTGGCAATAAAATGTCTGACTTCAAGGTTGGCGTTATTGTAAGGCACAGAAAAATCTCATCAGTACTCTGCACTAAGTGCAGGTAAGAGCCAAGATTTTGGCAGACCAAGTAGATGAATACACAAATGAAAGCCTTTGGGGATTTATTGCATAATATATCAACACTATAGTGAATGTTGGTTATTTTTTACAAGTAGTTGCAGACTGTCCTACTCTGAAATGTGGGGATACAAGTGAGGGTTGGACTAGGTGATCTCTGAAGGTCCTTTGTAACTCTAACTATTCTGTGATAGATAAGTGGAAGGAGTACTGTGAGAGTTGATGGTAATTTGAAAAATATTTTGAAAGAAGTATGTAATGTGTGATTCAGTATCTACTCTTCTTTTCCTCTGATAAATTTTTCTATCCCATGGTGAACGGAAGCAGGTTAGCTGCAGTGACTGTCACATTCATCACTTCTTGACATCACCCTGTTACGTGTCTAGGACCTCTTCTGAAATTCAAAGTACTTCTTTATCTCAGCTATGATTCTGAGCTATGATGTTTAATATGGAACGCACAATTTCTGTATGAAATGTGAAGAATTTACTCCTTGTCCTATCCTATTCTAATCCTGCTTTTCACTCTAGAATTTAAGAGAGTTTTAGCAAGGTAGCTGTTTGGGTTTTTGTGGCAGGTGCGTCAAGATGATAGTTTCACTTCATATAGCTTTAAATTCTAGCCATTATCATGGGCAATTGTTAAGGAAGAGGTCTTGAAGAAATCAAGGGCTCATGTTTGCTCTTTAGGACTTCAGGAGAAAACTTGATTTTGCTTAAATGAATTGTTCACCAGTGCTGATAGCAGAGGCAGATACAATACATTTGGAAGAGAGGGATGTGGGACATGGGACAAGATACTTTCTTTTAAAGGAGAAGAGAAATAATTTAGTGGGCTTTTTACTATATAACATGTTGGAAACTTTATTTGTGAAAAGTCTGTAAAAGAATTGTATTGCAAGATGGATGATAGGAATTTTAAAAAGGAGAGATGAAAGGAGAATTTTTTTTTTACTAAGAGTTTATGCATTCTTCAGATTGTAGTAACATTAAAATCGACTATTTTACTACTCCTTTTAGAGAATAAACAAAAGCCACCCCAGTCAACAGAGTATGTTGTCAACAATAGATTGTTGTTCATCATGATACTGTAGCTAAACACTCATAGCTGCCTTTAAAATTGATTTTTGCCAGTAATGTCTTGGGTCTGTTGTGGAAACTACGGTGCCTTAAGCTGGTTCTGAATAATACTTTTCTGTATCTGCTAATAAATGCCACTATCAAAAATTCAATTCACCATTGGCTATAGAACTGCTGTGCTATGGATGGAGAACACTAGCCATGGGAAAACCTGAAAGACTTAGTTTGCTCTCAAATCCTCACTGGGGTATGATGTATGGATACACTGAACTAAGAAACTGCTCTTTATGTGTTTGTCTTCAAAGAGAGTGTGTTGGTCCATCCATTTGGCCATATTATTTAAGAGAAAATGTTATACATACTCTTTAAGCTCCATACATAATCTTAGTACAGTGTAAACTTTATGAAGGGTTATATTTTTGTATTGCGTACAAGCAGCTGTATTTTGTTTGATGTTGTTGCACTGTACCATTACTAAAGGAAATGTAATTGACAAAATTATCCTTGTTGTCTTGGATTTCCTTTCCTTTGCCACTCTAGCAATGTTAATTGTCTCAGTTTTAGGCAAAGCTTTATGGGACTGCCTTATTCTGAACTTTTTAATCTTCACATGATTTTGTATTCCTCTTTGTTACTAAAGGTGCAATGATTAAATCCCAAATGGGTTCCACAGAACTCTGTCAAAGTTACAGGGTGATCATCAGGTCTTTGGGAGAATCTAACACAAGAGAAGAAAATCCACTCAAGAATTATGGATTAAAAATTAATCCTTCTCACAATTAATTATTTTTAAAGATAAGTCTTAAGTGATTGACAGCTCTGGAGTGGTTTATTATCAAAAATGTGAAGGAACTTCTAGGCTCCTATTTTAAGGCTCAGTCTATTGTCTTAGCCATCTGGCCATATTGACAACAAATAACAGCACTTTCATGCACTGCTGTGTAAAAACTTTGTTCTTCACAGCGAGGGGCTGTAAAGAGTATCCTCTTCTGTAGTATTATGTATCCAGCAATGCTAAAAAAAGTTGCTTTGTTGTGTCCTTTTAAGGTAGACTACTCGCTGAGTGCTATTTATTCCCTTTGGCATAGTTTGAAAGTGCTGAACCACTTTAAAGGATAAATGGAAAATTTCTGATGTAAATGCTCTCTGCTTATTTCAGTCCTTTGTAGCCCAAGAAGATTGGAAGGAAGACAGAAGAATAAGTCCTTTTTGCCAGTGTACTTCTGGACTATGTTTCACTTCACAATAAATTCAAACTGTCTGTTTGTGATGAAACACTATTTAAAGCACTGGAATTAGATTTATTAGGTGTTGATGATGTATAGAATATTTCCAATATTTTTCATACAAATGAGGAATACTGTGGAGGTACTTGGTGGAAGAAGTCATGTCATAAATGCAATTCCATTGGGAAACATACCTACAGGATTATGACCAAAAACATCAGCTTTGAGGAATACAGATGCACCAGATGATACCAACAAGTCTGGGTACAAGAACTACTGCATTACACATTGCTTACCAACTATAATTCCATCGTAGTAAGCTACTGGCACCCATCTCAGTGACATTAGATATATCTTGTTTATCTGTGTGTGTTTTGGTATTGATTGGCATGGTTCTTGGTAAAAGTGTGAAGGCATGCTTTGAGTGAATGGTTGTAGTAGTTGCAATGCACTTGCATACATACTGGCAAAGGATTTTCTCTCTAAAGAGCGGACAGAAATATATTCTCCCAAAGCAGTCTGAAAGCTTCTGAAAAGTCTAAAAATAGCTTTAGGAAAACTGCTTCTAGAAACCATGCTTTTGTCATGATTTTTGTTGTCTGAAATCTTGAGCTCAGCATGCTAGGAAAGTGTTAAATACAGTGCAGTAATTCTGTAAGAAAGGCAGCATAGAAAATCCATAAAGTAGTAAGAATTTCTCTAAAACACTGACTTCCCTCCTATTCACACTCATCTTCCTTGTCCCCCCGAGAAGTCCATTTTGAAATATATCTTGAACTGTTGCCATCCTATCCCGTATATGCTGTATCTTCATCTCCAGTCTCAATCACTTGATGTTCTTGTAGTAGTTGCTTAAGTGGGAAGGAAAGACCTTGGACTGATTTACAGCCTCTCATACCCTCCTTCATTAACTGCTGTGGCTTTGCCTTGCTTTATTCTCCAGGTACATGTAATAGTTCCAAGTAAAAGGAAAAGCGAAATCAGCTGGTAAGAAAGGGAGTGATTTGGATTTTCCACTCTGCTGGTAGAGTGGATTATAGTACACAGTGATCTGATAACAGCAATTACAAAACCTGAAATTATGTGAGGTCAGGTGGGAGGAGTCTTTCTTTTAAATGACCTGGCAGAAGTGTAGGTTAGAGTACCATTTTTAGTGTTTTGGAGGTACTGTCTTACCATTCCAGTATCGCAGTTGTATTCTCGTAGCTGTGATAGTATAAGGCTAAAGAAAAGGGTATTGATGGGGCAGCTATAGGGTTTTTTATTAGATTGAGAATAGTCAGAAGCAGAGAGGCTAACAGGACACAAACACAACTTACTTCTGACCTTAGGCTAGAAACACAAAACACTCAGGAGCAGGCCTGAACCTGCTTTTCCCAATGGTATCTGTTTGGTTTAATCACATCTTTTTCACTCTGCAAATCTATATGCAAGATGCTGTAGCTGTTTCAAAGCCAATGCGGTGATTGTGGCATGATGATACAGATCGCTATCCATTGAAATATGTAGTTTCTAGTCAACTGTTTTATGAAAAGCAAGGGTGTTTTAAAAAATGTAGGAGGAAAGGTGACATGTCGTGAATCAGCTGTAAGTAAGCCCAGCCTATTCTGGTGATGGAGCAGAGGTGTTATGTTGTGTGCCTTCAGCTCAGTGTCACACTTTTGCTCTTTTCTGCTTTTCATTTTTAAATGTCAGCCTCGTCAGTTATAAAGCCCTTAAATAACAGTACTGCTCTTCAGCAAGGTCATACCTTGGGATTTTTGCTACAGTCAAAGCAACCTGGGCTGTCTGCCAGTTTGAAGGCTGTTTGTCAGTTTTGTCTGCCCACAGCAGGGTGAGCAGCAGCCTTCTTCACTGTACAGTGTCATGTTAGCTGGACACAAGAGAAGAACAAAAAGAAGAATATTAAGAGATAACCTAACCTTACAGGAATATTCGCCATTGTTCACACTGTGTACAGGAGTTAAAAGTTCAGTGTACAAATCCCAGGAGAAAATGTCTCCAAATAATCACCTCTTATCCTGGTGTCTCCTGGACTTTGTATTCATCTGCAAAACAGCCTGAGTCGCGCATTTCACCTGACAAACTTTTTCTGTATGCACAAGGCACGCACCCAAATGCTCCCTTTCCTAGAGAAACAGGTAAGGCAGTATATCACAACACAAAAAAAAAAGTCATCTAACTTCCCTTCAAATACACACTGAGCACTTTTGTCTTCACAAAGAATCACATATGAGACCTCTAGCAGGAGAAGGTCAGTATTTAAAAAATATTGATCCTAAGCATGGTCTTGAAACTTTGTGTACCCACGAAGCAGATTTTGTGGGTGTTTTGAAATTTGTGAAAAAGCTCTTAGTGAACTGCAAGGATGGTGATGGACTTTTGCCTTTTTTCTTTTCCCCTGTTACCGTCATTCTATCTTCTGCCCTGAAGATAGGTCCCACAGAATTTGCGGAGTCCTGGCAGGGTTCTTCACATAATGCGCATAACAGAAGAAAGATGCAGACTGTCAGGGCAAATATGGGATATGAAACCCAGGCCAAAGGGCTGAGCCTCTGCAGACACAAGCAAGGTGTCTGCTGTTGCAGCCTGTGCTGCATAACTGAGAGTCAGAAAGGAAGAGTGAGCAATGGCAAAGGACTTCAGGAGGGTTATAACTCTCTTGGTCTATAAACTATACTAAACATTTGTTAATTCTATTTGATAGGCTTCATTGACTTTTGGGCATTGTTTAAGGAAATAAAATGAGACAGACGTTTGTTGTGAAAAACTCTTGTAGGCTTAACCAATTACATTCATAGGGCCATTCTCTCCTCTAAGCTGACTGCCCAGCTTTTTTATTTTCTCTTGTCAGCACCAGTTTCTCCTGGCAGCTGCCACTAATTGTGGTGCAGGGAGGCACTTTAAAGGCAAACAAAAGGAGGTGTCTGCCTCTCACGGTGAGGTCTGAGGCAAAAGAAGAGTGGATTGGGACACTCAAAACTTGGAAGTTAGTTTCAGTGAGCAGCAAGAGCATCCAGGAGCTGGACTGCACCTCTCTGGGGTCATCCAGCAGTGGAGTCACCTTAATGCAGAAGTACTGGAACAAGATGAGCCAGAAGATGTTAGCTCAAGGAATGGGTGTAATGTGGCAGGAAGGAAAAGCAGTGCAGTAACTCAGGTCTCTGAGATTGAAAACAGTCTCTGAGTCACTGAGTCTAGGTGCAGCATATTTACCTGGATGTTGGTGAGGATGTCTGATTGAAGAGCTGCTGGCAGATTTTTGTGAGAGGTAGAAATCAGGATTGTTAGAAAGGGCTGCAGGTGGGGCAAGTGTCTAGCACATGGGGGCCCAACACCTCATCCCAACTCTGTTATGCTTTTTGTTTTCCAATACTCCTTTCTGAAGGGCTGAAATCCTTTTCAGCTGGGCATACCAGCCAGTCAGGTACTGAGGAGGAAAAATAGTGGCTACAGAACCACAGTAACTTGACCAATTTCCAGGTCTCCCTTTTCAGAGATAATAGTGCAAATACAAATTTAGCGGATCTTTATCATCAGAGTGTTAGCAAAATTATCGCTACTACCCTAGGAAAAAAAAAGTCAGTATTATTCAGCGTGATCTGTCCTATTAACTCATCCTGCCATCTGATCTTAAGCCAAGTGCAGGTGTAGGGGTGTGCCTCATCTCCAGCCTCTGGGGGCTGCAGAGACCACCCCCAGTGCTCCATGATTTTTTGAAGAAAGCTATGACTAGGCTCTTTGCTGTATCGATGTAGTAGTTAAATATTTTGGTATAGATTAGTAGTACCACTAGCTATGCCAATAGTAAGCGAAGAACTAGAGACACAAAGACTTTGTAAAATGCCTTTTCCATTTTCCTGTAAGTTTCATCTGGCCTGGGGAGAATGATAATTTTGTTCTGCTTTCCTTAGATGTTTTCAGTGGAAGGATGGGGATGTCTTGCAAGGCTTCTTGCACTGGCAAGGTCTTAAGAGTTTAGATAACTTCTTTCTCTCACTGACATACTGTCTATATTTCATTTTTTTTAATCTTTCTTGCTGAAGATCCATTTTTCTACAGAGCAGATTAAAACGTACAGCAGCCCAGTCTATCTCAATGTCCCTTGGGGTAGAGTGTAGTCCACATCTCTCTCAAGCCTCTACATGTACCTAGCTGTGCTAGGACACAAACATTTTTAGCTTGCATATACACATAACACTCAAAGTAACTTGCTGATGACCTCTCATCACTCTCCTGAGATGCAGAAATTCACTGTCACCAGACTTCAAGAGACTGTTTTCTAGTTTCATATTTTTTCATGACTATTATTGTACAAATCCTTACAGAGTACCTATGAGAAATGGATTTGTAGAGGATTCTAAAGGCCTGACTGAAAGCTCACATAGTCCTGTACATCTGTATGCAAACTCTGAGATAAGGTGTGCTGGATTAGAAAGGCCATGGAATAGAGAAGACATTGTTCAGAGAGAGATTGAACTGGAAACAAGTTCCAAAAGATGGCCTTGCAAACAGACCAGATATTTTGGAGAATTAGAACTGTGAAAGATGCATTGTAGCAAGACAATGGGGTAAAAATTGGTTTGTGTTAGAAGTATTAGCAGCATTGTGTGGCAAAAGCTAATAGGCTGAAAAACATTTATAAGGTATTGTAACCAGGAAATTCTTATAGAATGGCATTGCATGTAACATCTTCTGTGTCTCACCCATCTGTGAGACTGATAATGGAATAAAATCTTTTAAAATGCCTCTCAATTGCCCCATCTCAGTAGAGCTGGGGTTTTTCCAGCAAATAATAAGAATAATATTAATTCCTCTAAGAATATAAGGAATATTCTAAGAAAGATAGATGTTCGATCTTAATTTTAGTGAATAGAGCAGTATTCACATTTTCCATTCTTCTATCCCCACTGCCCTGTAAATCCCAAGATTTACTGTTCATTTAGACATTGGCATGCTCTGAAAAAGTGTCGCGCAGTTGATGGTATATTGGACAGCCATGTAGTTTTAAGGAATGTATTTCACTTTACTCTAAAACCTTAGCTGAAGTAAAGACCCCTCTCTTTCTCGTGTCTGCCTGCAGCTGGACGTCCTCCATTTGGTTGTCAGTGATTTCTAAAAATCTATGTATTATATAGTAGTTCTCATTTTTCTTCTTTCTATCCATCTACTTTACTCTGGTTTATGTTTTGTTTAATTTCTGCATAGTTTTAAAAATTTAACCCTGGTTACGAGTGTGAGGAACTAAACCAAAAACATGACGGAATTGCAGTTAAAATCGACCTTGATCCTAATAAGGTAATGGTTGTAATAAAAAAAGAAAAAGAAAACAAACAGAAAACAATAAGATAGGCTTCTTATGTTGTTAAATTGAGAAGAGATTAACTACTGCTGCAGAATGCAATTTCAAAAACATTTGAAGCCTTGCAAGTAAAAATAAAGATTTTTTTAAATGAACTATAGGTCCCCTGCCCCTTGCTTTTAATATTTGCTCCTTTAGCAGCTTCTGTTGTTTTCTGTAATAGTTGCCAGTCACCTGCAGAGGGGAACATACACAAGCAAGTGGTCTTAATATGTTTCATGAGTGACAGCCTTTAACGTTACAATCAGATATAAATGTTTAAATGCCTCAATTTGTGCACTTCTCTTGCCAACAAAAGAAGTGGAATTAAACTTCCTTCTATTAAAAAAAAATTTTTTTTTGCATGTCTAAAACTTCATGGAATGAGCAGTTGTGATACAAAAGATTTTCCTACTGAAACGTGTGCAGGGTATTACTTCTAGTAATATACCTAGAGGTTCCCCCAAAACAGCCTCACAAAGTTGCAAAGAAAATCAGTCATGAAAAGGTAAGACACTTATCCTTGGCCTTTGAACCACTGCTAAATGAAAACAGCAAATGACTGGGTTTAGTCATATAAAGATCTTTAACTTCTCAGTTAAAATTTTACTCAGGAAACTATGACAGGTTGCATAATGGTGCAGGAGAACAAATTAATTAATAACAGAGTTTCTTGCCTTCATGCAAAGACTGCCAGTTTGGCGATTTCATCTCTCCTGTTCTGGCCTATCATTCACTGGTCCTTGCACAAAAACAAGTCTCACGTAAAGACAAATGTTTACTCCTGTCTTCTTGTTGAACTGTTTTGTTGTAGTTTTTTCTGCTCCAATGTCTACTACCATGTTTTACTTGAGGATCCTGCAAGTTTCTGTTTAAAAAGTTCAGTCTGTAGCTCTTCTGGTTGCAAGTGAAATGTGTAAAAGTCCCATGTTTATGATGTTTGAATCTGAAATTTTTATGAAATTACGGATCAGAGGCTACTGTAAACAAACCATATTCTATAAATGGAGCATTCACTCCAGATGAACAACCCCATCTTATTAATGTTATGCTCTTATGGATTTTTAAAGACAAAAATGTACTGTTTCAGGCCAACTGAGCTGGTTTTATCAATATGTGTACTTTCTTGTTGGTTGGTGTTTGCTTCTTTGGGCATTTCTATATAGTTTTCTTTCACCTAAACTTAAACACCTTCTCTTCAAAAATCCTGTTCAGGCCAGGCTCTGCCTTAGTGTCACGTTGATTCTTATGACTTGGTCATACATCCAGCTCATCTTCTCTGTTTCTGAAAACCAAGAAACTGATTACACTGTGCCATTGCTTGAGCTAAGGTTTAATTTAAGAAGCTACTGTTGTGCTCTGCCCATTCAGTCTATTCCAGCACTAAAACTATTCATAGTTCTTGGAAATCTTAGGTACAAAACCTGGAAATTGCTACAGAATTTGTTAATGGGAAGACAGTAACACCTTTCCAAGTGGTGACAGAGATCTCATTACTGCAAGGTGTAGACGGCTTGGTCTGATGGCACTATGAATGCATTGTTTTTTAGACCACCTTTTTTTTTTTTTTTTTAGGTACCTCCATAAAAACACATAAAATGGGTGACAAGGAAACACTGCTAATCCAATTTAATGCAATGCTGAACTGGAAAAATTAAGTTCAGTCCCCAGATCTGCCCATACCTCCTGTAATAATCTTCTATCCCTTGAAACACACCTTCAATCAGTACTGTTTTCTGAGCTGTGAATTTTTTCTGAACACTGCTGGGATATATCACGGTCTGATCACAGATATTTGTGTTGTAAATTGTGGAATTGTTTGTTTTGTTGTTTTGGTTTGTTTTTTTCTCTGTGCAGGAATATATCTTGCAGGATGACTCCAATTTCATACTAGAAAAAATGATACTGGTCATATCCTGATATTCTACTACAGTGCAAGCTAAGAATAGATTCATAGCAAAGGAAATCATCACCTCTTTCTGCAACAGCAGTTTTCTTTGAAGCCTCCTAAGTGAAAGTTGGTTCCAAGTGGCTGGAAAGATTTGTCCAGATTACAGCTGGAGGTATTCCACCTGCAGGCACATTTGAGACAGAACTCAGAGGAGTGAGTCACATGGAGAAAAAGAATAGCATGGTCATGTTTCAGTGTTTTGGGTAAACATTTATGCTGTTGTGTGCCTACAGCAGTGCTTTTTTAAAGCTAGGACTGCCACATTTGGTATCTTCTGCAGAGCCAGATTTTATGAGATTTTTTTTACCTTTTCTGCTAGGATCATAAGGTTATTCATTCACTCATAAAAGTGCTTCAAATGTGTACTGCTGGTTTATGGGTTTCACCCATCTATTTTAAGAATGAATCTTGATTCCCGTACCAACAAGGAACATCTGCTCTTTTTTAGACTCTGCACAACAGAACAGTAATTGGATTCAGAATTAGATACATGACATGAGTCATGTGTGTGTGTAACAACAATAAAGATCAGAAAATACTTCCTGACTATTGCAGGAATGAACTAGAAGGATTAATACACTTCATCAGTTGTGCTGCTAAAATAATCTTAATTGTCTTACTGTAAGTCAGAAAAATGAAAGTCAACCAGGAAAGTCTTCTACAAATCCACTGTTAGCCAAAAATGGTATAAAAAACTACAGCCAAACTCCCTCACTCACTTTGGCCACCTACTGCATTAAAAAGAATACAGTACGTACATACAATAAAATGAAATTACATGCAATAAAAATTAAGATAATGAAGAGTGGAACTAAATAATTAAAACTCTTCTGGTTAATTCTGCCAAGTTTCTAAGCTGTTATGTGATACGTTTCTGTGATTCGAATTTATAGAATAGAAAAACAACAAAACCACATACAATCAATTCTTCTATTTTATCATTATGTTTGAAATGAGAAGGTTGAGTTTTTGTCAAAACTGTAGAAGCATAGTTGAGTTTGACCTACATACATGCTGGAATAGGAGGGAGGCAGAATCACTGGGCACTTCTATGCGCCAACACAAGGATTTGTAGTATGCTTTGTCTTTCTCCAAGTTGTAGTGATAATAAAAATAACTTTGAGAGAGGTCCATTTACCTTCAACAGGTGATTTGCACATAGCATTCACTCAAATCCAAAAAAGAAAAGGATTTCTGCTCCATGAAGAAAATCTCAAAATTGGTGACAAATATAATGGGACAAAGTACACTTGAAATTAGGTGGACTAAGAGAAACTGAAATAAATCCTTCTAGAATGGTCAACTACATGCACACGTCCTGTCACACTTTGAAGCACTTCAGTGAGCATTTTATCTGTTGTTTCTTTAGGTGTCTATTTTTCATGTAGTAGAAAGAATAGAAATACTTACATTTTTCGAGGCTCATTCAAATAGTTTTAGTGATGTCCAACAACCTATACATCTAAGCATTCCTAAAAATCCCTTGCTCTTAATCTCACAGAGATGTATATTTTATGGCTTCAAATACCTT
>VXBQ01001215.1:0-28535 GCA_013400175.1 Phainopepla nitens | reverse complement strand
AAAACAAAGATAAACAACATAGAAATAAATCCTTTGGCTTTTTATCACTGTATGAGTCACTGGCATGGTAAATGCAGTGGAATTACTCTGGGCTGTTGCAATTAGAAGTCTGGTCTGAAAAAACTAGTTTCAGCATCCAAGAAATCAGGTATCTGTAAATGTATATATGTGTATACATATATATATATATACAGGTAATACGACTTTTTTTAAATGTGGCCCATAAAATTTAATGCATTTTTATGTCTTTTTCTTTGAAGACTGCACCTACTAAGGATTTTATTTTAGTTTGTCTGAAGCACTGTTTCTTGGTAACATGTCAGGTGTTAACAGGAGTCTGAAAAATGCATGCCTCCTGTGATATATCTCAGGGAAATTCATAAGAAAATTCACATATTGCTCAAGTCTAGAGTCCTGGGGAGAAGTCTGTACCTTTGGTTTGAATCAATTGCCCATGATTTGGTCTAGTGCTATTCAAGATTCCCTGCAAATAAATGCCTACCTAACTACAGGTACCTTTGCAGAAGGTACTGGACTTTTGAGCATATTTGCTCATCTCATGCATCCCACGGGGCACTAAGATGCCTCAGTTTAGGTAGGTGGTGTAGCCCCTATTGTTAGGAGATAGGTTAAATTCGCCTTCTGTGCTTTTGTTCTCTGTACTTTCAGGGCTTTTATCCAATGCAGATGTATGCATATTTATTAATATTCTTAAAGTAAGTAGCATGGGATTTGAAAAGCTTGCAAAGAGATGAACGATTTTAATTCATGTAAAGTAATTACTATCATCAGTGAAGATAAAATTAACTGCATGCGTGGGTCAATAAGTGCAACACAGGCTACTGAATTGTTAAGCAAGTTCAAGTTGCCACATGCACTGAATAAGGCAAGAAGTCTGCAGAAAATTGTGTGCTATTATGAGATTAAAATTGCTTACATAACGCATACTTGCAAGTGGCAAATTCATATTGTGAAGAAACCTTTTTAAGGTGGTTCTAAAGATTAACTCTAAAAAGTCTCTAAAACCTCTTATATTTTAAATGTAGCCATATTTGGTTTTAAGTAAATAAACCCCCAAAGTATAACAAGAAACATATCCATTAATTGGTTTCTTTTCACATGCCATTAGCTGGAAACAATTTTATTCTTGACATATGTAGAACTCATAAACTCATACCACAGTGCTATGAATTATTTATTGTGCTGTAATTATTATGCTCAATTTCCCTTCAAAACATTTTGATTCCTTGGAGTATGGTATGACCCAATAAGGAAATATAAAGGAGTTTAATTTTCCTCTGGTGAAATCCAAAGGGAAGTTTTTTTAAGAAATGTGATTAGATAAAATTTAAACATCCCGCCATAACATCTCACTGTAGTAAAGAAACATATTAAAATGCTGTGTTAGTGAAAAAAAAAAGTCATTTTGATATTACAACTTTGAGACATTATTCCTTTTAATATCCAGATAATACAATATTACATGTATGTATATTTCCTTTAACTCTGAATCTGACTAATATACCTCAGGGAATTACAATGCATTTTCAGTTGCGTAAGCACCAGGGAAGTGAAATTCTTCAAATTTTTGAAGGAAAAGAAAGAACTTATTTTAAATAAAGCATTTTAGATGTAAAAGATTGTTGGTGGTTTGTGTTTTTTTTTTTTAATCGTAACTTTTGAAGGGTCAGTTGTTTATTTAAATTTAATATTGTGCAGTATATAGTAGATATATAAAATTATAATTCTTATTATATTATGCAGAGAATAGTATCTCAATTCATTTTTAATAGATGTCAAATATGAAAATTTACTTCTGTGTCTTGGCTCAACATAGGGTAATATAGGATGGTCAAGGACTTTAACACTTTAAAAAGTTTGACCTTCCAGAGAGGAGTATCTACTCATAGGATTGAGTTGTAAACTTGGAGAGCCTTGCGATCAGCATTAAAGCCAGATTTCATTTAATGTTGCTGTTCTTTGTCTTCCCTCTCATTGATTTCTCCAATTGTCTTCTGTATGTAACACCACTTTATTAAGTGGTATACCTGGCTCAAATTCTAAAATATTAGCTTTTTAAAATTCTATTGCAAGAATAGTTGTTCAATTTCTTAGTTTTCTTCTCACACCCTCTTTTTCTGCTCTGTGGAAAAAAAGAGGGGAAATGACTCCATTGAAAGCCCAGAAAGCAACGTATAACAGCAGGTGAGGATGAAAAGGATTTAGAGGGTTAAGAGTTATAGGTACTCATCCTTCTCTGCACATGCATGGGACATTTCTTCTGAATCTTGAAACCACAGTAATTTTGTGGTGTAAGAGACTAATTTCTCAACCATCTGCTTAGATCCTGGTAAATGTGATTGTTGTCTTGTGCTCTATTTTAACTTTTTCTGAAGAATGAATGTTGGGAAGGAATTAAATGTAGAGAGTAAAAGGGTGAAAGAGAATAGAAGAAATAACAGACAGTAAGACACTAGTCTGTAGTACATCCCCTTAATACAAATAAAGGGTGAAAATGACACTTTTCTCTGAGGTTTTGGGAGCTTTGTAAATGTTGTAAACTTAAGTTTATTGCTAATAGCAGTTATTTAGGGATAGTTCTCATAAAGTTTAATGTTCTACACAATGTTATATGTGTGCATATTTATATAAACCTTTAGATAGTTTTAAGTATTTTATTTATAGTAGCCGGTTCAGACCTGTCTCAATATTATGTGATGTTCTGAAAATTGTTGGCATTTTGGAAATAAGGTGTCAGCTTATGAGTTCTAGGTAAGCACTATTGTTTGATGTGTTAGAGGGCCATTGTAGAAGGAGTTAGAGAAACCACTATATTAAAGAGTCATGAGTAACTGATCCCTTCCTTTCTTGATAATAGGATTCCCAGAAATTGGCCAGGACATAAGAAGTTTACTGCCTCAGTCGAATGAGATTTTTTTTTTTGGATACAATAGAGTCACATCATGTACTCAAATCATTAAAATTCCTTGTACCTTCCTCAAACCTGTATTATGTTCAGTACTGTTCCTAGTCCACAAACGGACAATTCTTAAAAGTAAGGGTTTTTTATTTGCAGCTCTGCTTCACTCACTCCAAGAAACCTTGGAGTTCCTCCTATGTCTCAGTGGAGATGTCAGTGTGCCCTAGGTGCACCTGGTATGCTGGGTATCACATGCTGTCCAGTTCTGCACACACCTACTGCCTTTCAGACCTCAAGCTGTGTCTGCTTCTGTCACACACATTCCACATGACTTGGAATGGCAGAGGATCATGAGACATAGGTGGTACCACCAAGAGTTTTGGACCTTTGTGTTCATATCAGAGTTTCTTTGTTAGTTAAATTGTTCCTTACTTTGGGTGATGAGCTCTTGTGGCGTGGGGCTGCTTGTGTTCTGTGCTCTACAATGTGCCGAAGGTGTTTGGATCAGTTACCGTATGTCACTGCATTGTGGCAGAAGTAGCAGAGGCAGCAGTGGTAGCAAGAGCACTGGGGAAATCATGCAAGTCTGTAAAGGCCCTAAAAGGGATGAGGATTAGCTTTACAGTACAGACATTTTATTAATCCAGGCAAAAAGTCACATGAATCATACAGAAGGGAGGTCTTCCCTCATATGGGTGCAGACTTGTTTCATTTTTAAATGAAACCAGATATGTGTACTTAAGGAAAGTACAACCAACAGGTATGCTAATGTTATATTCTCTGATCCGATTCTGCCTTTGGGACTTTCTAGGTCCTTTTAACAGTTTCTAGGTGTTCACTTCCAGTAAAAGCTAGAAGCTATATTAAGTTTTGTCCTGTTTTCATGAGAACCCAGCTTATGGAATATGACAACTGGTCAGTAAAAGAAGAGATAATGTACCATCAAGCATGATTTTTTTTGCAAATGATCTATGTAAATTCTGGTGTAAGTTGTGGAAAATAATGTACACTAAATACTACAGATATATTTCACCACTGAATGTTTATTTTCCATAAAAGTCTGAAGTTGAGCACCACATAAAATACTGCAATTAAATATTTCATTGTATCATTATCAAACATTGAACTGAGGTCTACATGCAGTGCTTGTGCAGTATTTTGCTTATGTTTATGATGGCTCATTTTAATAATGCCTACGTCATTATTTATCTAATTATTTATTTGTTTTAAAAGCAGAGTCAGAATAATGATGTGAGTGTGTAAAATATTCAGCTAGGTTAAGATAATGGTGGCTTAGGCAAAAATAATTTGGATCAGTGAGAAATGTAAAATACAAATTTGCGTATGTGAGGAAATAATATGAGCACATGCAGTGCAGCTTACACAGTGCACATAATTATTGTGCCTGTGTCTTCGGAAGCTACAGATTTTATGACAATAAGAATATCTTTGAATGTATTTTTAATATATTAATTGTATTTTAATACAATATTAATTGTACTTTAATACATTAATTTGAATGTATTAATTTGAATGTATTTTTTAGAACAAATATTGCATAGTGGCTCCTGCTGAAATGGTTTCAAGAGTATATCTGAATTTTTATCTGTTATGGATTTATTTTCTTTCTATGCTTTATAAACCTATTTCACCAGAAACCACCTTCTGGTATATCTCTCTTGTCAAAGGAATATAGGAACATGCAGGTTTATCCATGAAATACAGGAGTTCAGATATAATTTCTGGATTAAATCCTTCATTTGCCAGATGCATTTTCTGATGCTTGAAAGTTGGGGTAATTTGCAAAACATCTGACAAAAGAAATAATTCAAGTAAAGTGCAATATCCCTTTTCAGTCTATATCAGTGAAAATATGATGTACTTACTGAATAAAATAGGCCATAAAATTTACTATACTATTTCTTCAGTTAAACAATTATCAGATTCACAAGTGCAGTGAAATCTAAATCTAAATGAATATTTTATTTCTTATTCATTTGCCTACTGAAGCAACACACAAGATTGCAAGTTTCTGTTTAAAAATATGCATTTTCTTTTCACTTTCCTTTGGGCAGTTCACCACAAAAATCAGTAGAATACGGAACACTCGATGACGCTCTGCAGAGAGCTGACGGATTTTGTGGTACTGGCTCTCCTCTGATTTCCTACTGCTAAACTTAATTTAAAACAATAAACTTGACAATATTAAATGCCTTCTTGTCTTATTTGTCTGTATAAATAATTGCTATACAGCAATCATTCAAATGCCAATTCATGAACAAGTTGTTCTGCACACAATAGTTGGCATATACGAGCAGAAGTGAAGTAAAAATAAATCTCCTTTCAAATGTTGTTTATGTTAAGAGAAAAGTTTAAAACAGACTGTTCACAAGCATTGTTATTACTTATATGGTGTTTTCAACGTAGTGAACATTTTCTTTTCATTCCCACACTGAAAAGAACCACTTTTTGGTTCTTGTTGGAAGGAAGTAAAAAAAACTCAGGTGGAAAACATAACAGCCACAGAGTTCCCTGGTTTTTTTGCATCCTTGTCCCTGTGCCTCTGCTATTCTTTTAGAATCAAGTAGGAGACATTGAGAACAGAAATCAGTCTGTCTGATTTTCACAAAAACAGTCAACCATCATTGCAAGTCATATTAGAAAAAACCTACATACAGACTGCTGAAAATTTTTCAAGACTAATTTTGTTTTTAATCCAATTTTGTATGAGAATTTCAAGTATTTGTTTGTCACTCTTGATTAGGGTGCCTCTTTCTCAGAACCTAGAGAAGGGAATTAATTTTCTTCCAAACAAGAGATTGTGACTTCAGCATTTATCCTGCCATACTCCTCTAAGAAGTTTCAAAAAGTAAGAACTTTATTTTCTCATTTTTATTTTTTTAAATAAAATTGAATTTTTCTCCTTTAATAAAAATTTGCACATGTTAATTAGTATTGCTAGTAACTTTGTTTACTTTGGCTCCTCCTCAGTTACCTAAAAAAAGCTTTAGTCAGAGAACACAAAAATGCAAACAGGTTTAATCAGTTCCACATATATAAACCTTAGAGCTCAGTATAAATTTGCTCAGTCTAGTGGAAATGTAAAGACAGATCTGTTCCAAAAGCTTTTCCCAGAAGAGGCCACTTATGTCCTGAAGCACCATAGATAGTACAACCTATGCTTACTGCATGTGAAGATATATTTACTTATTACAGTAATCTATTAGGGAAAAAATGGATTTCTAAAACTCAAAATTCTCAAATTTGTGCCTTTTACACAATTTTTCAATATTTAAGGTAAGGTTAAACTGCCAAATGCCTCTCAGCATTCCTTAACAGTAGAAAACTGTGAGCTACAAACTTTCAGATGATGTCATGTGGAGCCCCTTCCTACCCTTCGCAGTCCACGCTCTCCTGCCTGGCTGCAGATCAGCCCGGGGAGTTCACAAAGGGTGTAAACCTTGCACTTGTAAAGAGGATGTTAAAATAAAATTGCATCCCAGTTCTGCTTTTCTACTTTAAAACAGGTGAGTGCATTTTAATTCTCATATTAGGAAATATTCTCCATAAAACTTTTATCTTGCTATCTGTTGTAAACAACCTGGTATTTCTTTCATGCCTTGTCAGTAACAGTGAATAAGAATCGCTTCAAGAACAACCACATCAGGAAAATGTTTGAAATGGATCATGTCACCCTTTCATAAGAAGACACTCTTATGAGTAGAACTACACGTGTGTTTGCTTTGTCATCTATTGACTAGAAAAAAACACTAGTTAAACTACTTTGAAGCAAAATCCAACAGCCAAGTTATTAATTCCATCCAGGATTCTTAGGTATGGATGGGTCCTTATGGATGGATCTTCCTTAACAGAAGATTAATTCATCGTATATTTGCTAAAACTCATCATAATAACAATCATAGGAACAGTGATTTAGGCTACTATTACCTTTTGTTTTCAATTGTTGAAACTATTTGTAAAATGCATTCTGCATTACATGATTGAAAAGACCAATTTTCAAGTCAGATAGAAGATAAACACAAGTGGGAGACAACTGATTGTCTTACTATGATTGGGTACACAAAGCGTGGTTGGGCATAACTTGGAAAAAAGTCCTCAACACGCTTATAAAGTCCTTCTCCATTAAAGGTGGTGTAACTTTTAAGCACAGTGGCTGCCATCCTTGTTCTTCCTTCATAATCTTAAAAAAAAAGAAAAATAGTATGACAAATAGGAGTGTATGTAAATGTTTTATAACAACTGGGGGGACTTAGTATTACACGGAACAAATAAACTGATATTGTGAAATATCTGTCCTGTGTTCTCAGACATCACTGAGCATAAAGTATATGATATTTTTTTAATAAGCTATATGATTTTTTTTTATTATAAATGGTATTTGAAGACTTTAAAAGTTACTTTCAGTGGGTTTATTCAGTTTAAAAAATGTCACTGATGTGACAGAAAAAATATGGTTCCTTTTCCTGAAAATAAATCTGCAGTTAGTGAACTGATGACATGCTGTAAAGTTTTTTATGACAATATTTAAGACTCAAGTAAATATAGAAATATGAAAGGCTATGCTATCTAGATTTTCCTGACACTACAGCCAAAAATTGATGTGAATCTTGAGGCATTTTTTTATGTGCTATTTACTGCCTGGGGTACCAACAACCCTTTTGAGGAGCTCCTGTCGGCTCCAGCTGTAGATGATAATGAGAGATGCCTTGAACATTAGACTACAGTTTTATTTGCATGCACTGCATGACTGCCACCTGCTGATCAACCATTCAGATGATGGCCTTTTGATTTTATTTTTATGTATCCTCTTGCTTTGAACCCATTCTCTTTCCTATCTCTCAGTGCTGTCTCTTGACAGCTTCTTCTTCATGTGACTAGTTTCTTTTAATACTAGTCTTTATTTGCCTTCAAAGGAAATGATGAACAGTCACTCAGCACCACAAAAAGCTTGTCTTCCTCAACCTGTTCCTTCAATGGCTGCATCTTTCTAATTTTGTAATTTGGTTTCCTACAGCTCGTCAGCATGGTATTGTATATTTTTATGAAGGATCATATATGACTGAGAACATTCCAACCATAAAAAAAATATATGTGTTCTTGGACAGTACTAATAAGATAATGGTTTCAGATGTTATCTTTAAATATAGTCTGTTTTACCATTTTTCAGATGAAAACCTGTAGCCTAAGAGAAGTTTTGTGTAGTTCATACCTTTGTATTTCTCACTTCATATTTCTCACTTCTGTATTGAAAATTTTCAGTTATCCCAATGTTTTCTACATTCATTACAAAATTTCAACACATCAGGTTTATAAAATGCAACATTTTGCTGAAACTGAAATTTCAAAATACTGTGGAAAAGCCTGAATTGCCAAGCTGAAACCACTTATATCCTTACATGTATTTGTGCATGCAGTTGCAAGAACAGAAAAGTTACAGTAAGAAATTACTATCTTCATTTTATATTCTTAAACTATAGAAAATGTCCTACTTTTTACACTTACACCATAAACATTAACTTCTTGGACAAAATCCATTATACCAATGATCTCTGCAACTTCTAAAGTGGCGACATTTTCTCCTTCCCACCTGTTGAAAATATTTACTATATGAATATAGATGTTAACTTACACGTTTTTAATTCTATATGTGACAGAGGACTTCTTTTAATGTGGGCTACATTCTTAACTGAAGAATATAGATGGACAGACAAATCTTTTTCTGGTTTAGTGCCATCTCCTTTGAGATCCCAGTGATACAAGAAGTGCCAAATTTGAAATATTCTACTATGTTGGAGAAACTTTGGTGGACTTGATTCCTGTTCTTACTGGTTTTGTTTAAACAAAGTTGACATTTATCAGGTTTGAGTCTGACCTGTGTAATCCAGTCCTGCCTATGTGTGATTTCTTCCAGGCTCCCTGGATTTACTCTTAACTTTGTGCTGTACCTGAAAGTGTCTCCCAACCGGTCAGTGAAGTTGAGAAACCCATCCTCATCCATCACTAGGAGGTCCCCTCTGTCAAGATACACATCTCCTTCCACAAACATATTACACAAGAGTTTCTTCTCTGAGGCTGCTTTATTTCCAACATATCCAGAAAATGGGGCATCCTCAGTAACTTGAAAAACTAGAAGAGCAGGTTTACCTGCTGGCCATGAAAAGGGGATGAAAATAAGCATATATAGAGTGAACTAGTAAGGCATAAATTACCGTATTAAAAATCATTTGAGCCACATTTCTTCTATGCATCTTACTGCTACATTTCCTTAGCTATTCCCTGAACAGAAGAAACAGGAGGGTGGAAAAGGGAACATCATTTTGCTTCCTTCTCTTCCAAAAATCTGGGCCACAAAGAAGAGATTTTTGGAGTGTCTTGTACAGCATTTACCTGTTGAAAAGATTATTTATCTGTCATTTGAAAAAGGTGATGGTAGTCAAACAATACATGTAGAGGCAAAATATATTGTGCCTAAGATCTTGTGCTTTGAGGTTTTCCAGAGAATAGGGATGTTACTGCCCTAGCACTAGTGTGCTGGTGTGACAAAATGAGTTGTAAGCCACAATGTGTCTGGGCCCCCGAGCACCAAAGAGTCCCTGGGGTCTGAAGCATATCCCTACTGGGCATCACTTGTTGCTGCCTGTCTAAGTTCTATTTGTAACAAGGGCAAAACTTCCACTGACTTCAGAGGAATTTATCTAGAATACCCTTTAACTGTTTTTTAATTATTCCATATCTGTAGTAAGTACTGGTTTTTTTCTCAGTGTGCTCCTGAGGTTAAAAAATAATTCCATCTTCAAAAGACTTTTATATTACTGCTTCAGCAGATGTAAGGAGATGTTTTCAAACAAATAGTTTTCTTCATAGCCTCTTAAATTAAATCCTCTTCATTTTTTTGAACACTCAATGTGGAAAATGGAATGAAAGCTCATACTGTCTTTCAGAAGAGGAGCTGGCATTGCTGCAAATACAATACATAATTTATAACAAAAGAACCACCAAACAAAAATGGCGAATTTAAAAAAAGGGTTGCTCTAACCCCAAGTCAATTTTACAGGAGGATCCTCTAGTCCAGTTTGTGAATTTACTGTCATTACTGTCTCACATTTCATCAAGTGACAGCTTCAGAGTTATCTAAAATATATGTGTAACAACCTGCAAAATTTTTCTAGTTGTGTCATGAAACTGGGAATTTTTTCAATTTCACTTAGAAACCAATGATTTTTTGTCCAGTTTCTAATATAACTCTAGTGAGGAAGAAAGCTCTTCTCAATAAAAAAAGAATAAAGATTTTTCTTGGTTTGGATATTATCAGCAAATCATGTATTATCAGAAATAATAGAAGATTGTTACTTTTTTTCCAGTACTATTACCAGAATATGTTGTTTTGTTAGGTTATGTTCATGTCATATTATATTATCAAAGATAAACAATAATAATTGCTGATTTGATGACCACTACTACTGTATGTCATTGAGATTGGATGTTACCATGACCTATTATAATTTAGGTCATCTGTACAAGCCTCACTTCTACCTTCAGGAATTTTATCTCTATGATATTTAAATCTACTTACTAAAGCTAGAGATGTTAAAGAACTTTTCCCCAGAACTGCTAACTTTGACACATGGATTCATGCATGTGTACACAGGCACATGAATATTTGATGTAGCTTTGATAAATGCAGTGCTGTCTTTTGTGAGACTCAGTTTTCAGGATTTTTTGTCAAAGATATTCTCAGCTAGGAGGCTACTTTATTTTCAGTCTGGGTGCTTCAGCTCTTTGAGCTCTTTCCAAACTCCTTTTAAGTAGGAGTTTGGAAAGCCTGGGCAACTCTAAAGAAACTATTAGAAACTAAATAGATAAATCTTGGTTTGTCACTAAATATAAAAATATGATCCATAATTTGAAATTGTACTGTTCCTCCTCAGAATTTCAAATCCGAAACTTAGAAAGCATCTTTAAACATCTGGCCTCAGAGCACAACATATCTGGGAATTATTGCATTAAAAAAAAAGAAAAAAAAAGAAACACTAAAAAAAAAAATCTGATTTTTAGGAATAGGAACAAATATTTCTCAAGTGAGAATAAAAATATTATGGGCTCCGAATATTACTAATGCTCTTAGATGACTGTAATTTTTTCATTTGTGTTACTTTATAAATATTTGGATATATTATTGTATATATTAGCAGCAGATCCCTGTTTGGATCTATTTTCCAGTGTCATTTTCAAGTTCAAGGTGTATGTCAAAAATCTGTCTCTCAAAGAAATACCATCATCTAAATTGAGTTATCTGTTAGTTAATAGATAACTACTATTTTTCCTTACCTATGAGTGCTTTCGTACCCCTTCCATTTTCATCTTTTACAAGTTCTTGTTTCCAGACATCATATTTCAACAGCTCAAAAGAATGTAGAAACTAAAAAAAAAAAAAGCACTATGCACTATGCACACTTAACAAACATCTCTCTCTTACTCACTTTCTAGCTTGGATAAAAATTGCTTTGAATTAATGAATAGTCTCTATTGACTTTTTAAGACTTGAGGCAGCCTGAAATAAACAGACAGTATTCTAAGATGCAATTGTCAGAAAGTGTTTATATCACAATAAGCAACACTAAGTATATGTATACAGATAAGTGTTCATCTCCTTTATTGATAAAAAGAAGCCCATTGTCTTAGAGTAGGGTCAGATTCAAATAATTTATACGAAGGATAAAGTGCATTTGATCAAACTGTCAGTTTTGGTTTAAAACTACCATCCATTTCTAAGTAGAGGCTTAATATCACTGGAATGAAAATCAAGATGATTCTCTGACCGAAAAATCCAAAATATAGTTACAGGCATCTCAAAAATTACTCCAGACAGTTGCAAGTGGAAACTTACAACTTAATGACTTAATTAGTCTTTCCTGCCTCAATCCTCCATCCACATGGTTAAGATTGCTAGAAAACTGAAAATCCTGCGGAGTTGTTATCATGGTCATGCCAAGGCATTTTTGGCATCTCAGATTAAAAGCAGAAATCATTTAGAAGTCATAAATGTGGTCTTGATCTTACCTGATCTGAATCTTTAGTATTGCTTGAAGGGTATTTCATTGTAGTATAATGTTCATGATTCACAGAAACTGTACAAATTAGAAAAGCATTTGAGACTGTCAGGGCGTTTTTATGGTAGAAACACTGAGAGTTTCAACATATGGTTGTATATGTAAATTTATAGCTTAGAGGTTTTCAGATTAATATTTTTCTCCTTTATTTGCTGAGAATTTTCAAATTTTTTTGTTGTTTTGTTAATCCCATTTCAAAGGAAGTGTGACACTAGTTTTAATGAGTGGAGGTGCAGTCAAACAGCAAATTTATGTCAGTTGGCTTTGTAATAGATATCTCCTGATTCATACCAAAAGTCAAATAAAAACTAGTTTCTGGTCTCATCATTTAATATATATGGGTTTTCAGAATGATCAGTAAACTTTAACAAAAATTGTCCTTAATCAGCCCTGTGGGTAGTCACATCTACACAGTCAGTTTGGGTTTTTTTAAATATATTCCTGGGAAAAAATTGGATACACATGCTTCTATGTGCTCATTGTGTACATTTATTATGGCTTCCAAATATATGTACAGAGAATAGAGTCAAGGAAGGGGCTAAGAATAAAGTTTCTGTTTTCATGAACCAAATTTCATTGTATCTGTAAAGAAGGAAGCAGTTTCCTTCCTATTCTTTATAATTTCTGCCTTTCCCATGCGTTTAAATTTGTTTCTTTAATTATTGTATAGTTAATTAGTTGATTGTTTGGTTGATTTGATAACCCTTACCTGTGAGAAGATGCCAGCATGGCCCACAGCTCCTATTTTATTAGTGTAGCTCAGGAAACCAAGACTTCCTTCTGTGGTCCCATAGAATTCAAATATTTTAATTGGGCCAAACCTCATCAGAAATTCTTCCCATACAGAAGGTCTGATACCATTTCCAAGAGCAATGTACACTTCATGAACTCTGTCCTTTCTGTAGCTGCAAAAAGTGGGTCTAAATACCTAAAAAGGATCTAATTCTTTCTAACAGAACAATTTTCATTTATGAACTGCGATCTTGACTAAAATTCTTCACAGAATGGTTTTACTTTTTTTAAATCAAACAGAAAATCATAAAAAATCTTGGTCTGAGGTTGAGGCGTTTTTGCAGATTGAAAAGTTTATTTCTGTAGTTCTTTGAATTTTCACTTATAAAGTCTGTAGCTAGGATGCATATTACAAAGTTTAAAAGATTTTAGTTGTAAATAAATAGGTTTTAAGGAAGTACCATTCCCATAGAATGGAAGTTCCTTTCCCACCAAAGACAGAAGCTTTCCATCTCAATTTCAGAACTGAATTGAAGAATTGAAGAATTTTCACAAAATTGTGCCTTAGAAAACATTTTGATACACGATGGTTGATTCCTTTTGTAATGATACTTGGTAGAAAATTTTGCACATCTGCCATGTTTCTTACGGAACCTGAATACGCAGCAGAATAACTCAAAGCTGCTTAAAATATCTCATATGATCAGCTTTGATTCTAATCTTAAATCCAGATTCATCAGAAGATTATAATACAATCTACAGACAAAATGTAGTTGCTAATGTGTTACTATTACATGTCAATGATGTAATTATTTTGGTAAACTATTCAAAAGTTTACCTACATAAGTGCTTTCTGTGTGGTAACAGACTGCTCAGCACCCTATCTACTGGACTCTGAGAAGTCCCCACTTTTTTGGAGGCGTAGCTGGGATTGAGTAATTAAGTTGCTATGCATATACCTTAGATATTGTCTGCAAATGGGAGAGGTGATAAAAATGATAAAATTACAAAAGATTTTTGGTAAATATAATATTTGAGTTACCAAGCAGCTATTCACCTAACACTAACATGCTATAGCCTTGTCAAGTTAATGAAACTTCACTAGAAAGTAAATGTTACCTAACTGAATGCATCCACCAATGCCAAGAAGAGAAGCACTACTGTGATACGAGGGAAGAGTGACATACATAATATCCTGAGAAACTGCACCACATTGAGTAAATGCTAAGGAGGCAACCAGAGTTCTTAGATGAGTGATTATAGCAGGTTTTGGGAAACCTGTCAAAGGGAAAGAGCAAATAACTATAAATGTCCTGCACACATTAATAATTTTGCTATACGAAGAATTATGTTTTAAATGTACAGAGATACTTGTCTCTTGCTCTGTCCTTCACTGTTTTATATCTCCTTAGTCTGTCAGCTCCTTCACTCTTTCTGCCTGTAAAGCTAGTCAATCATAGAACTGTAGAGTGGTTAGAGTTGGAAGAGACCTTAAAGATCATCTGTGTCTGTTTTGTCTGGGGGACGAAGCCCATGCCCTTCACAGGAGTGTGCAGGCCAGCTCTGCATACAGGTTTCCCTTGCTAGAAAGTGAGAATGGGAAAACTCCTGAAGACCCACTGCATCTCTCAGCTTCTATTTGCAATAGAAATGACTTCTACAAAGTTGTTTGGATTGACCAGTGGATGGATTTCCCCATTTCTTCCACTCTAAAAATAACTCCCATTTCAGAATCAAGAGCAGATGTTCCACCGTTCTTCCTTTCTGAGCAACTCTTGGAGACTGACTCTTTTGCTTTATATTCAAGAAATTAATTTCGGCCACAGAGTGTCTATGTAGAAGTTCAGTAACTGGAATTACAGCCTTGTTATCCCGTGGCAAAAAATGGCTTAAAGTGTACTGTACTTCTAAATAAATTAATTCCTCCCTGTCTTGACTTAGAAATTCAAGTTCTGTGTTTTCGTGTCTTGTTGCTAGGTTTATACTGCCTTAATTTTCAGAGATTCACTTTGCTAGGGCATATCCTCACCTGAACTTCCCAGTGTGAAGATATATAGAGCTGTGTTTCTTGTGTCAGTGACAGCTCTAAGATGAGATGGAGCAGGATTATTGGACACCTTGTCTAGTTTATCTGGGAGAGTGTGAACATTCTGGGAAGGAGAACTGGTGCTCATCAGCCAGACAGCAACATTATTTTCCAAAAGATTCAAAATAAATTCTTTCTTTATTGATTCCAAACAATCTGCCAAGTTAAAAAAAAACAAACAGACAAAGCAAAACCCATGCTAGTTATTAAAATAAGTAAAACTACAGACCTACCTAATTACCAGCACTGAAATTATACATCATACCACTGCATTAATCTACCGCAGCCATAGGAGGGCAAACCTGCATACTGGACAATGAAAAAATCATCACAATGTTTAATCTCCCTATATTTCTCATGTGGCTTTAATTGTAATTGGTAAAACACCATGAACTTAGTGGGTGATGCTAATAAATAGGATTTAATTCAATCACATTTGTTTCGAAGCTTGGTGTACATACCAAATAAAAAACCCTCACAGGTTCATAAGGAATCATGGCAGTATTGCCAACCTGTATGGGAAAAACAGGAGTAGAAAATTAAATAAATTGCCTAGTATTGTATAATATGCAACGAACAGGGACAAAACTGCAGCTCATTGTGCTGTTTTCTTTGCTCCAAGCAATGCTACCTTTTTAAAGCAGTTATAAAGTAACATAAATTTTCATGTAGGTATTTTGAGCTGAAGGAAATCATAACTACAAAGGGAATCTGTGTCTTCCTGTAGTCAGTGAAGTTTTACATAAGTCACATAAAGCAATAAATAGAAATGGAAATTAAATTATGCTGGAGTATCTCCCAAGGCTGTTTTGTTGCTGATGTGTGATTATTTATCCTGGTACTCTGTCCAGTACTGGAGAGTTTCAGATTTAAGCTTTTTATTCTACTAATTAATTGCATGGGGCTTATTTTGTGCTTTTACTCTTGAAATTTAAACATTATCTCTTTTCTCTCCCCTTTAGACAGCACTATCTCTTTCCTTACCTTTCCCCCTCCTTTTCTTCCCCCACTTAAGTGTGTGCATATATAAAGAGCTTGAAGCTTTGAAGGGCTCTGATTTTCTGCTTTGGATAAAAGCAGGAAACAGTAGACAGTGAGTAGTGAGTGAAACACAACACAGAACTTACCTCCTCCTGTGAGCAGTGCTTTTACTGCGCACGAATTAATGCAGTGCAGGAGAGACCTTGAGTGGATATTGATGTTGAGAAAGCCCACAATGAAGCCTGGCTTGGCCAGCCCTAACGATACATGCATGAAGTCAGGTCCATTACCCATCAGCAGAGCCACAGTGTCACCTTTTTTCAGATTCCCATACTGTAGGAAGGCTTGTGCTACCCTGTTACTCCTCCTGCCCACATCCTGATAAATGTACACCGTCCCTTCATAGATAAGGAATGGCTGGTGTGGATTTTTCTCCACTGTCTGCATGAAAAGGTCAGTTATGGAGACAATTCCATTTTTGCCCACTTTTTTCTCTTGCCTTTAACCTTTTCTGCCTCAAGAACTAGATCAGATCTTCCCAGAAATGGAGCAGAAAGATCTTCAGAGAGACACACAGCACCAGTATTCCTCCAGCAGTTGTCGAAAGCCATGTGCATAGCATGCTTGGAGCAGGGCAGTAATAGATTCAGTGATCTCAGACATATAAAATACATACTTTATAATAATTAACGCTGGTTTTAAGACATAGACAAGAAGTTAATAAGCTAATTACAATTTCACTAATTAATTGGAGAACAGTTAAAAATACCTTATTGGCATTTACTAGAATAAAAAGACCTACAAGAGTACAAAAAAAAGAAAAAAGGATTTAAGAGTAAAAAAAGGATTGTGCAGGATTTTTAACTTTTAATCAAAATTATGTCTAGATTTTTTACCGTCCCATGGCAAATCCTAAAAAAAGATGGAAACAATTAAGCATATACTATCATATGTATAATATGAAAGTATCTTATGTATGATACACCTGTAAGATGCACTAAATGTTGTTCTTTGCTGCCTAAGTTGTATTTTCTGGTCTGATAGAATTTGAGACCATTTGAGACCAAAAGTTTGAGCAGTCTAATGAACATACAGAAACTGCAGGCAAAATCCTGTGAAACTTCTGCATCTTCTGAAGTATGCAGTTTTCACCATAGGATTTTCTGGCATTTGCAATAAACAGTGATTAATAATTTCACAATATTTATATTATTTACATTTTTTTACAATAGCATCCTGCAGTCTCAAACAAAATCATGCACAAACACATACTGAGGTTTGGAAAACAACCTTTATAGAATAACAATTATTAACTTCTGATAAGTATTTCAGGCAAAAATTAATTGTCATATTTTCAAACAATCATAGCGGAGGACTTGTGAAGCTCATGCAAGATCCCTAGAATGTAATATGTGTAGCATTGACCAGCCACCATTTTAAAGTTTCAGCCATGATTACTACAAATATTTCAAATGTCTTATGTGACAATCTAGGATTCAGGAACACTTCAGCAGACTGAGAGTCTTTTCTAAATGGGGAGGCCTCCACTCTGTAGTTTAAAAGTATTTTTCTGACAAGCTGTACTTTTGGCATATTCCTCAAGCTTGTTTACAATTTAAACAATATTCAATGAATGTACTTGTAAAATTCAGTGGAATTCTTGCAGAAAGCAAGATCTTCTATGTACCATATGTATTGGTATGTATTGTATGTATTGGTAAAAGAGCAACTTAAAAATGAAAGCATTGTGGTATTAATTACACATACAGATGAAGTTAAAGCATCTAAGGCACAATGTTTTAAAAATTCGAAACTCATCAATTTCTGAAGTCTTTAATTTGTGAAGGGACATTCTTACTTAACTTGAAATCTGTCAATACTTCTTGATTAGATTGTGTTACCTATCAGGTAAAATGTCTCATCTTTTTATGTTAAGAAACAAAGTAGCTGCAAGTTTAGTCTTACAATAGATGTGCCATTAGAAGACCTTGTGTTTCACTTCATATGTCTCCTTTACTGGCTTTCTGCCTGTCTCAGAATGTTATTATTTAATGGTCAAGGGCACAAACAGAAGACCTCCTGAGTGTCATGGCTTGCCTATGATTTGGAAACCTTTACTCAGCCTTCTTTGTCACTTGCAAGCATGCAAGATTCACTAAAATGAATCAACCAGTAAATTTAGCTCCAGGCAAAGTCAAATTGACAGACTTCATAAACTGAACCAATAAACACACAATCTTAAGAGAAAATAAATAAAAGGGATGATGATGTTAGACTAGCTTTCAGCCCTAGCTTTCTTTTAGCATTCATATATTACTTCTATTGCCAAAAATAGCCATGGTGTATAAGTGAGAATTCAAAGCAGAATAAAACAAAGGAAAAAAATAAGCAGGCTACAGGAAAAAAATAGTGTCAGGATTGGTTTTGGCTCACCCTTTTCATACTTGAACATGATTGGAAAGGGCCATAAATTCTTGTTTTAGAATTGTTTGAGCAAAATACTGTTTATGCAGCAGAAAACGAAACAAAAAAAAACAAACAAAAAAAAAACCCACCCAAGCAAACAAAAAACCACCACCACCACCGCCCACAAAAACCCAACAAAACCGAAACCAAACCAAACCAAAACCCCCAAAAAACAAAACAAAACAAAATAAAACAAAAAACCAAACCAGTCAACCGACCAACCAAAGAAACAAACAAACAACCGAAGAAAAAAAAAAAAAGAAAATGTAGACCATATAGAGAAGCAGTGAATTTTAGGAAAGAGTGACTATTGTGAAAGAGCATACAGCTCTCTGAGAGAGACTACAGTTCTACAGCCAGCTGCAGTGCAGAAATCATACTGTTGTCATCACTGTTTGCCTGGAATGAAAAGCCTGATACTTTCTTTTGATTGCAGTGTTCTGGCAATACACTCTTAGCTTGCTTCTGGTTATTGCTTATAAGGTTTCTCCTAAGCACAAAAAGACATGCACAGGAAATTAAATTACACTCCAATGAAGGGGCTGCTCAGAACAATGAAATATTTTCTCAAATTTAGACAAATTCAAAACACATTGGAAAAAAAATTCACACACTGTGAAAAACAGATCTTGATTTTGCTGTAAATGCAAATCAGTTGTTTCCAAGGAGGTATCAAATGCATGATTAATTTGCCACCTAAGCAAATTCTTTGTATCCTTCTTACTGTATCAGCTACTGGGCTACTATCAAGTTCTGGGATGGTTTGGTTGGTTTTGGTTGTTTTGTGGCATTTGGAGTTTTTTTAGAGGCTGTCTGTCAAAGTATGAAATCTGATTGTGTTATCTCTTGTTTATGTTATTTTCACCAAGTTTCCACAAAGTGGAATTTTTTTGTATATGTACTGAGATTTTTATCTTTGCATGGTCAGAAATAAACTTAGTCCAATAAGTCCATAAAGAAATACAGATTCATTGAATGGTTTGGGTTGGAAGGGACCTTAAACATCACCAAATTCCAGCCTCTCTGCCATGGATGGGGACACCTCCCACTGGACCAGGTTGCTCTATCCAGCCTTGGATGCTCTAGGATGTTTTCTCAGGTTGTCTCTGGTAAATTTATTCTGAAGTCTTGGAAAGTGCATTTGAACAATTATCTCAAGATAACAGAGTAATTCCTTTAGCCTTATTTTAATTAATGTGTAGTCTGGTTATTTCCAGTCCTTAGTCTTAATCTGTTTGTCTGTTGAGAGCGCTCTATGCCAAACAAGTATTATTCCAATGGAAACTGATGGTTAGCTCTTCTCAGCTAGAACTCCATTTTTCTTTGTCTCACTCTGATCTGGCATTATTCCCTTGGAGAAAAGGAGAACAGGAAAACGGACCTGCCACCTCAGACACAGGGTTACTACATGTCGGCAGCTTTGCCTGCACAAGACGGGTAACTCTGGAAGGCAAGGAATGTACTGGAGGGAGCAATAGCACAGGAATCATCCAGTCACTTAAAGAGCCAGCAGCACTATCCACACATGTTCTCCAGTCCCAGGGGAACGTAAACAGCCCTATGTGTGGGGCTCTATGCCTTCATGTCCTGGCTCGCTAAGGCATCTGAGATGTCTCTGAAATGCCTGAGAAACAAAGACTTTCTGTAGCTATCCTCATGGTTAACATTACAATGACCCTAAAAGTTTCTCTCATATGAGCTTTGCAAGCTGAAAATAGTATTTTAAAAGACTTAGTGTCCTGAACAATTGCCACATGACATCTGCTTTGAAAATTGAAAGTACAAAATTTCAATTTAATTAATTACTTAATTGGTCACCAAACACACTAGTTTTGGTCTATCATGGCTTTTTGGTGACACAAAGTCAGAAAGCAAGAAAAAGCAGGGTTTTGTTTACTTACTCTCTCTGCTTTGTTCATCTTTTTTTCCTTGTCAGCTGTTCCTCTGCAATCACAAGGGTTGAAAACATTTCCTTTTAATGAAAACTGACATTCTTAAGTATCTATCAAGTATTCTTTTCTATCTCCTTATAAAATGAATTAGAATTCAAAAGGAAGTAGTCAGTGATATCAAAATACATAATGGACTATTTTTCAGTACTTTCTGGCCAAGAATTTAGGTAAAAATTCTGTTTTCTAAGTAATCTGTCAGCCTTTTCAATGAAACAACAGGCTACCTTTGCTAAAAGCAATCTAACCAATAGGCAGAAAAATCTGAGTTTTGAAGCTCACCATAGTATATAATTAGTAGGAATAGACTGAGATGTTTCTCTGATTGAAGCAGAGCTTCAGAAAATTTTAATACAAGCAAACCAAAGGATATCTCTAAATTGACTTCTGATGCATGCAGTGGACATTGTTTGATGTAAAATAAGAAATTATCTATACAAGAAAGGCAAGTATTATAATTTAGCCGAGTTTATGCCCTACATTCATACCTCATACTTTATATGAGTTTATAATTCTTTTTCCAGCACTTGAATGATAAATGAGAGCATTTGCTTACCAACCTTTTTTTCTGTGTATTTTGATTAACATCCTGTACACAATTAGATCCTTTCTGCCTCTGTGTATCACTCCAAGCAGATGTTCTCCTGAAGCTCCACACCTATAGGGTGTCACCGGTGACTGTGTGCCTAGACACACAGGTAAAGACTCTTTTCTTTCTCCTGGATATCACAGGTCCCCAGTTATGGAGCTCCTCGTTTTGCAGCTATCTTGAAGCATGTGAGTGAGAGGGAATCAGACACTGTATTATGGAACAAAGTGTATTTGCTGGCTGTATTGAGAGTTAATTGTTAAAAGATGAAGAAGTCAGTTATGCACTGCTGGTTTATATGCTTAGAAGGATGATAATCAGCAAGACATAAGGTTGTATCAAGAGAAAGGACTAATCTGAACTTATTGTTTCATTGCAACAGAAGCAACTTAGAGATATTTCCATATGCTCCTAAATACAGTATATACAGTACACAGCAAACATGTCTGTAACATTTATCTGACATTGGCATGTAGTCTCTGCAACAGGAACAAAAGTCTTTTATGATTAACATATTTTTTAAGTTTAGTCATGCAAATAACAGAGGAAATCCTTGTTATACAATCTAAATGCTGAAAAAGGACACTACAATATGTGGCACTGGAAGCCTACTTGATTGAGGAATAAGACAAGATTATATTAATGAAAACACATACACACTGTTGACTGACAGTTTAAGTCATGTGGACTAACTTCCTAATTTCTGAAACTCAAAAGTACAAGCTACACAGCTTTTAAAAAGGTTGCTCAAGACATGTGGATTGCCTGATTCCTGTTTGTGTATTTTAGAATTTTTTATAAGACATATCTTTTATATACGTATGAATATTTCCTGAGGCATAATTATGCTATTCAGTTATTTGAAAATCTGTAGGCCATTACTTTTACTCTCCNAGCTTACATTATTTAATTAGACTAGGATGCATTATTTAAGGTTCTGGACTTTGTTCCATTCACATACTAAATATTTTATTTTGTTTACTTCATCTGGAGGACATAATTTTGAGCTGGTCATACAGCACCCTGGCACTTTATGGAAGGACTGGATTATTATCCTGACTGGAGAAAAAGATTAAAGACACTGTAAAGGGAAGAAGATTACTATGGAGCAGATGGCCAGAAAACATGACTTATTTGTTAGAGAAAAAGAGGAACATGAAGAAAATAGCTTGGAGTAAGGGTCAAGCTGAGAGAAGATTTGGGTTCTTCCTAATAATAGGAGTAGTGTTTTGTGATTTTGTTACTGGTTTTGTTCCCTTGTGAATAAATTACTTGAAAGGAAGTGGTTTTTATCATTGAAAACAAGAATAACAGTGGGAAGTAAAAAGTAAGGTCAAGAAGGAGGAAGAATTTCAGCTGAAAAAGATTTACAAGATCAGCAGAAGAGAAAGAACACATTTTTTCTGTAGCATAATGGCTATGAATCTTTCCTAGCAGTCCTAGATTTCAGTCATTTGCCTAGTGGCAAACTGGACTTGCATCATACATTCCAGTATGTGTCCTGCAGAAGACTAACAAGTATAAGCAAAGCAGAATTGTACTACCTTCCTTAGTTTCTTACTTAATATCTCCAAAATGAAATTATTATTACTGGACTAGATTCTTTACATAACTTAAATTCTTTCACAGAATCACACACAGGTTGAGCTTGGAAGGGATCTTTGGATGTCATCTCATCAAGGTTTTCTGGTTCAGCAGAGCCACTTACCCAGAATCATCTCTAATCTGCTCTTCAATATTCTTTCTCCTGTCACAAGACACTGCTGGAAAGAGCCTGGATCCACCTTCTTTACAGCATCCTTTTCAGGACCTTTTAGGTTCAGGCCTTCTTGCACATTTATCAGATCTTCTCTTAGCCTTCTATTCTCCAGGCTGCAGTGTCCTGGAGGATAGCTTGCTCAGCCTATCCCCTAAGGAGAGATGCTCCAGTCCCCTGATAATCCTCATGGCCCTTTGCTGGTCTCTGTCCAGCACGTGCAGCTCTCTTGTACTGGGGAGCTCAGAACTGAAGGCAGTGCTCCAGGTAAAGGATCAGCTTCTTCATCCTGCTGGCAAAACTCCTAAAGCAGTCCAGGACACCACAGGTGGCAAGTGCACATTGCTGGTTTATGATCAGCTTGGTGCCTGTCACAACCTCCAGGGCTTTGTCTGCAAAGCTGGTTTCCTGCTGGATAGATAGCTGCATGTGCAAGTGCCTGGGAAGGCCTTTCCTCAGGGACAGGACTTTGTGCTTCCCCCTTGCTGAACTTTTTGGGCTCCTTCCCTGGCAGAGTGTGGCCCTGAGGGGATGGAGAGAGAAGCACCAAGTTAAGACCCTGTGTGGGAAGGATCCGGCTGCTACAGCCAGTTTGCACCAAGCAATGCAGGCTGGTAGGAGAGCAGAGCCCCAGGATGTGGGGGCACAGGGTATGGTGAGGATAAGGACAGGCTTGGAGTGATAAGCACTGGAACACAGGCTGGGCCTGAAGACCTCTGTCTGGAAACTCTGCCTGGCATCAAGAGAGATGCAGGTCTGAAGCTGGGGAGCATTTGCCTTTGGGGGAACAACAAAATCGTACCTGACAAATGTAGAAGGACCCAGCAGCATTAACATGCCACTCCTCCTGGACGGAGGCTGCATCCCCTCACCCCTCCTCCCACGCTACTCATCCATGGGGGCCAGCAACACATGCGGAAGCAGAGGGCATGCACCAGGAAAAGGGGGAGAAAGCACAGATGGGGATAGCAATGTCAACAGTATTGTTAATAATACTTAGATTATGTATTTTTCATCCATTTAGTTTCCTTGATAGACTACTGAGAGCCTTCTGCCTGACTTGTGGGCTGGCAGATATTCCAGTTACTGGATCAGCCCCCAGCTCAATTTTCATTGTTGTTTGGGGCATTCTTCCAGTACTCCTGGTGGGTTGACCTCTTGCAGGACTGGCAAGAACTTTGGGAACTGCTGGTCCGCCAGGTGAATGGTGTCTATCCCAGCTAGAAGTGGCAGGACCTGGCATGGCCTGCCCTGGATCCTCATGAGGCAATAGGTTCGCCCCGTAGGTGGGAACAGGGGCACTGCGGGCACTGCCGTCACTCCCACGAAGAGCGGTGGTAGAGGTGCTGGAGCGCTCCTCGTCAGCTCCAGCAGGGCTGCTGCAGGGCTGGCCAGGGCTGAGAGACCCTCTTGGTGAGGCAGCAGGATGGGGGCATCCAGGGGGCTGGATGCCCCCTCAGCAGCATGGTTGTCCTCCAGGACTGGCAGACAGTGGGCCTTCCTGCTGCACTGCTGCACTGCAACATTGGTCAGGTTCCCTACAAAACTTGCCATGTGGTTTTTGAGGCTGAACCTTGGATGCTGCATCAAGAAATCTATGTTCAGCCCTAAGCAGCACTGGGTGAGCATTATAAAGTCCTTCACCATGTGCAACTGTGGATTCTCAAAGGTCAGTTTCAGCTTCTGACATACCCAGAGAAGAAAGGACTGGAGGCAAGCTGGGTGGTCAAGGAAAAGGGATGCCCAGGAATGCAACTGGAGGCCACCTGCAGGAGACCTGGGGCAGATGGTACTGCTCAGGCTGTTGTGCTGCTACTGCAAGTGTGTGGGAGCTGGATGACCATGAGGTCCTCCTGCCTGGTGGCCAACAACTGATGACACTGCAGAGGGTGTGACAACATGTTCCTCAAAGTTATGATTCACCTGCACCAAGCACACCATGGAGGGAATTTCTTGCAGAGGGGGCCCTTGGGCTTGCTCTCAGCCTACTGTGGGATGCCTGGATAGGCAGCATTGTCCCAGCTGTATAGGCATGTAGGACAGCAGTTGTCCAGCTCCACGGCCATGCTCTGTACTGCAGTGGGATAGTGGGAGCTGTTGAGTGCTGCAGCAGAGCATGTCACACGAGAAACGGATGAGTTGTTGCAATCATCATCTCCCCTGGGGAATGGTGGAAGTATCCAGGTCCCTCAAGAAATAAACCCTCCCAGCTTTGCAAGGTAATTTTCCCTTCCAGCTCACCTCTGCTGCTAAGAGCAATCCTGGGTGCCTCAGCTGTCTGAACCTGTCAAGGCTGAGGAAGTTCCTCTGATGGATCTGGCACTGGACACTAAGATCAGCAATAAAAAAACTCTCCTCAAACAAAGGCCTTGCTCAACACTCCAAACCTCAACAGTTGACTCAGCTGGAGTCCAAGCATGAGCTGACTGGGTGAGATTCGGTGCCCAGGTAAAGCAGTAAGGTCACAATCCATCACTTGGGGAAAGTTATTAGCCAACATCACAGTCTGTCACTCAGGGACATCTCAGTGTTGCAAAAAATTTGGTCAAAATAAAAAACTCCTTAACACCAGTATATACCACAAAGCAGACATTCTTTGCTTGGCTGGATGCACAGGGGGATATCTCCTACAAACACTGTGTATGCTGAGTATAGGAAAATTTCTGTTTATAGATTGTATTTTGCATACATACTCATGTTGATTTTTCCAGAATAAACATAAATATGATAATTGTTTCCCCAAAATAATGAACACATTTTCTCTCCCCTTTATTCATGCGTTTTTCTGTCCTATTGGTCTCTTTGGTGATCCTTGCTGGTGGGTGACATCAATGTTATAGCTGACTGACTAACACCAGGTGAAACTGGCAGAACAGTGGGGCTGGTGGACTTCCAGTTCTCCTTCTTACACAATGGGCATTATGCAGTTCCACAGGCCAGTGGATTTTGAAGAATAAGCATTGTGTTAGCTCACTGGGTGTAGACAGTTTATCATCTGGCAACATCAGTACATCCCTTGGTGACATCAGCTACCTTGGAGACACCACTGTCCAGCACTAGGTAACATCACAATGGGCCATACTCACCCAGTGCTCTCTCCAGGAGCACTATGGCTCAAGAGCACGTGTCTGTGGTTGCTGTAGTGCCACTGCCAACATCACCCCTCTATCTGGTCTCGTGCTTCTTACCAGTGTTTCATAGCAGCCACCAAGGCCTCATCCCTATGTTCCAAAGCCCCATCAGGTCTCTGTGACCAGGGCAGACATTTCTAGGCATATCTGGCAAGATGACTCCCTATATAAGAATTCGTGCCCCCCTGAAAAGCTACAAGACAAACCCAGCAAAATGGTTGTCAGACAGACAGCTGCTGGGGACACTCACACTAGAGCTTCATCAAGCTCACATCCACTTGCAGCTTCTCAGGACGCACAAGCAGTGACAGTTCTGGAAATGTGAAGAGGCCACCAAAGGCTGAGTCACCCTCTGTCTTACCTCAGGCAATTCTTTCCAGATGAAGCGAGAATACACATTTAGAAGCTTCCAAACAGGTGGATATGCCTGATTGTGTGCAAATGGGTGAATCAATTCTATTTCAAAAGGAAAAATCTCAGCTCCTTCCTTTGAACTTTGCAATATTATTGTGATTTGTTTATTCAGTTTGCAACAGAGGTTTTGGGGTGCTCAGAATGTCCAAGGAGGCCTTCTAAACTCTGCCGAGAGACCAACAGTGCAAAATGATCTATATAGTTAAAGACAAGATTACCTACCATATCACATGGCCATCATCCTTGTCCACACAGGATGGGGTGGGGAGCGGATTGCTTTTCAGAGGTTACAGCTGTTCCATTTACAACTTAGTACAGTGTGCTACAGGGAATTTACTATTACAGGCCTCTTATTATTTGTATGTCCCCAGAATCTTTATTTTTTTTCATGAGACTTTCAATACAAGTTGCCTCACACCATCAAGAAAAAAAAGACTCTTGGATGCATTACATTATCAAAAGCCATCCTCTAATTCGATTGTATATTTATAACTTGCTGTATGTGCAACATGAACACAGAGAAAAGCAAAAAATGCAAACAAATGAAGGAAAAGCCAAAGAAGCATATAATTTCAATGATCACTCTTCCCTTGCCCCAAGTACACAGTAAACTAGGTAAAAAAAAAATCACATCAAGTAATGCATTCTTACCAAAAATCAAAGGAATACTTTAGGCTGCATGAAAGAAGAACAGCTCAGAAAAGGAGATAGACAGATGGTAGAATTTGAAGTCATGGTGGTTTTGGTGGCCCTGTGAACTGAGAGGAATGGGCACTCTTTTCCTGTTTCCAGGTTTCTTTGGTCTCTGTTGCAGAAAAAAACTGGAATACAATTAAGATCATATCGGAACAGAAGCATTTTATCACTACAGCTATAGGAGAGAACACAGAATAGCAGAGTGACCATTGCTGCCGATAGGAACTCTGTCCAAAGGAGACAGACACAGAGCTGATAATACCTGACATGCAGGTTACACAACTTCTTTGTCAAAACTGTGTCAGATAAGCAAGATATGGTAGGTAACAACAGAGATTTAAATCCTTCAGATAAGAGGAGTCTATGCAGTACCTCCATTTACAAATAATCTACTCCTTTTATGAATAATCCACTCCTCTGTAAATAAACACTGCTGACTGGCAAGGTCCTTAGCTGCAAATGTGTCTTCAGTAGGAAGACCTGTAGAGGCCTATGAGACATTAACTATTTTGCTTCCACAACATTGGATTCTTTTTTCTTCCTTTCTAAAAACAGCAAAATCAGAGAATGTAACAGGAAGTCATTAGATATATTATGCCAACGACCGTGAAGTCTGCAACATGCACAAAATGCAGACAGGAAGCTAAGAAACAGAATACCCCATTTGTGTATCAAATGATATCTAAAAAAATACGTGCTATAGCTAAATCACAATACTGCCTATGTTACACAGAACCACATAGATTTATTAATTTCTATTATTCTGAAAGGATGTTTTTTATCTAGTAAAAAAAAAAACCCTGGACACAAAAGGATGTAAAACAGTTTACTGTGATTTTTTTTTTCCTCTCATCTGTAACAATTAAAGACAAAGAGGAAAGAGCAATGAGTTTGGAATGTAAACGAGAAAAAAACATCAGCTGTGAAATAGTAATACATCACAGAAATTCAAAGAAATTTGTTTGCTTATTTTTTTACTTTGGTAAAAGGAACTTATTAGGATAATTTGAACTGCTAGCAGATTAAATCTGGAAATTTTTCGAAGATTGGAGTTAGAATAATTTGATAGTTTCTCAGGAGAAAACTGATTGTGCTCATGGTTTAGGTTTCCTTCAGTAAAAATACAGAGTTTTCTGGTTTTACCAGAATCTTCTTTCATCACTCCAGCCAGAGGAGCCAGCAAGGGGAGGAATAATTCATTTCCCAGGCAGTTGTATTATGTCAGACCTGTTACTCATTTCTACAAGGCAAACAGTAAGCCATGCATTTTAACTGCATCAGAGTAGCAAAAGCTTATCTAGATAGAGCTTATCTAGATACAGACACAAGAAGTCCCTAATTTACCCAGTACGTGTTTCGTAGTTGACTTCAGCAACTCAAGCCTGCAATCCATTTCTATTTTCTAAAGCTGTTTCAATATTTTCAGTTGGTGTTTCGCTCTAACAGCTAACAAGTCTCTTGGAAGCAACTTGTCCCAGGATGTTCTTGATTGGATATTATTTGTTTATATTAAACCCACCTGGAAAAATTGCCCATCAAAATTATGACAACTGGTGTAAACTCCCAATTCATAAAATGAAAAACTGTTTATGATGCTTATTACAGATATTTGTTTATACAGAAAAAGCAAATCTGATTTTGCCTTATGTGCTGGCCTCAGTCAGGTTAGAGTTAATTTCTTCTC
>VXBQ01001203.1:0-33587 GCA_013400175.1 Phainopepla nitens | reverse complement strand
CCCTCACCGCACATCAAAAGGACAGATTCTTCTCAGCATTTACCCATGCCTGATCTTGGCCACACAGCTGCTGGGGATGTGGCACTCCTTGCCAGAAACCTCGGATGCCACCAGCCACCACTCCCCATCCCTGTGGGATAGAGGGATGAGCCATCCTGAGAGGCTGAGGCTGCAGGATGGGGGAAAGAGACACACAGGATGGATGCCATCACCATGGCCTCAAAGGCTGGACACTGGCCAGGAGTGCAGAGACTCAGAGAGAATGCGGAGCTGCTCTCCTGTCCTCAGGTGTTGGATGAACTCACAGCTGCTGGGCACTCACCTGCCTGAGCGGGCAGTGGTGGTTGTGAGGTGTCAGCAGATGCTTCTGGGATGCTGAGTGGCTTCTCCCAGCTGGGCAGATTCCCCATCCTTGGGGTTCAGCCCCCAAGGGCCTTGGCCTGTGCTGCTACTGCTGTCTGGAAGGGACTTGGTTCTTGTGGATTCCCCAGGAATTCCCCACCTTCTGTCCCAGGCAGGGCATTGCTGCAGGGTGATGACAGCATGGTCCAGGGCAGGGCTCTGGGCTGTGGCTGAGCCTGGCAGGCAGTTCCCCAGGGAGCACTCTGAGGAAACCATTGTCCTATCACCATCACAGAACATGTGTGGGAGCTCCCCAGGACGAGGCATCCACAGCCTCATAGTGGTGAGCCTGCAGCCAGGCTGACTCCCTGAGTGTTGCCATCCCACCCCAGCCCCATGTCCCACAGAATGTGGGGCACCCATCCCACATCCCAAGCTGCTAGTCCCCATGGAGATAGAGCAGCTGCAGGAATACCTCTTTCAGTTCCTTGACCACAGAGAGCTGCCACCAGAGCTGTGTGTGTGACCCAGAACTGTCCCAGGCTGAGCCTCTCTCCTCCCCTGCCCTAATCCCTTCCTGCCTTCTGAAGTGAACTCTACTTACCTGCCCCTCACTGCTGTCACCATTGTTTGGGTGCTCTCATGCCCAGGCAGCCATTGGCCAGCTCTGCCCTCCTTGCATGGAGGGGCCTCAGGGTAGCCAGGGTGTCAATCCCTGCCCTTGCCAGACCCTCTTGGTTTGCCCTTGGCCCTGCTCTGGGGCTGGGTGTTCATGTTCAGGTCCTGGTGCTGCTCCTGGCAGTGCTGCTCTGAAGGACTGTGAGGTGCTGGGGGCTGCGATTGCTGCTGCTTCCTCTGACATGCACACACTAGAGAGGGTTTCTCCTTCTCACTCAGTCACAGGTCACTCATCAGAGCCCCTCAGGGCCCTGGGTATGGGCACCAGGCCCAGCAAAACCCCTGAGGGCACTCAAGCCACTGTGGGCATCATATGGGATTTGTGAGTGGATGTGGGATGGATGGGTAGCACTTGAGAGTGAGAGCAGGGATGACAGGACTCATAGGATGAGGCTGGACAGGCACCATCCCCAGGGTGGTCTCAGGGAAGGGAGTGTCCCCAGGGTGCCTCCTCAGTTGTAGCAGCACCAGGGCCCTCAGGAGGTGCATGGTGCTGGATGTGATGGGCAGGGGTGGGGAGGTGTGATGCTCACAGACCTGCCCAACACAGTGCTGCACCCAACACTGCCCCATACCAGCACAGCCCCACAGCCAACACTGCTCCATGCCAGCTCTGCCCCACACCAGCATTGCCCAGCCTGTCTGTGCCTGGCCTGGGTTGGGTTATGAGTGGGAGCAGCCCCAGCTCTGTCCCGTTTCCATCCTCAGCCCTATCCGGGCCCAGCAGCTGCTGTTGGTGTGAGACCATTCACTGCCCAAACTCTGCGTGCTATCATTCACCTTTCAAAGCAAACACTGCTTGTCTCAGCCAGCACCATCCACCCTCCCCTCAGCCCCCACTGCCCAGTCCCCCACTCCCTCCAGCTGAGGTCAGAACCCTCTGATGTACACATGCACCCTGCATGTGTACACCTTACAATCCAGCCCTGAGGAAGGTCCTTGGTATTTGCTCTCAGCAGCTTCTCAACTCATGGCCCAACTGAGCAACACAATTTCCTGCTGTGTTCCTGCAGTGTGAACAGATACTCAACAGGTCTTTTGGGCCTTATGATAGTGTTGGGTTCAGGACCCCCTTGAGCCTGCACTGAGCTCAGTGGTGCTGTTTTGTGAGTGACTGATAATGTTTGGGAGAAGATTCATTTGCTCTTGGAAGTGATGGTGCAGCCCCACTGTGGTTCTTGGGGATGTGGGATGCAAAAGCATAGTGCAGGGACAAGAAAAGCATAGCAGGTGTCTCAGGTCAGAGGAGGGGCCCAGGAGCCCTCTCTTCCTGCTGGCCTAGGCACACCTGGGGCAGCAGAAATGCACCATCTTGTGCGCCTTGATCTGGTGGGGAGGACTAAGGCTTCAGGGAAAGTGAGGCACAGCCACTTGGTGTTTCAGGAGTTTAGACCAAACAATTGTTTGGAGGAGCAGGAGCTCCTGGTGGCCCCAGTCCTGTGTCCTCCTCAGTGTTGTAACTGATGCAGCTTTGCTATGGCTCCACTCTGAACACCTCCAAGATGGACATCCCTCCCCACTGCTCATCCCACAACCTCCCATCCTTCAGCCTTAAAAACAAGGAAAAATCGCAGCATCAATCCTGAGCCTTTGCCTGTTGCTCCTCACAGCATCTTATGGAACCAAGAAGAGTTTGATTCCATCCCTTTTGCCAAGGAACATGTCTAGGTGTGAGGGGGCAGGGGCTGGCCGTGGCTCAGCCCTAGGACTGGTGGCAGCAGAGCACTGGGTCCATGGATTTCTGGGTACTGCAGAACCCTCTCCTCCACCCCCTCCTTCCCTCAGCACTTGAGACTCTGCAGCCCCCATGCAGAAACCTCAGTCCATGGCTGTGAACTGCATTTTTCCATCAGTGACCTGGAGCTGAGCTAAGCCAGACTCTCCCTGTGCTGCTGTGAAGGAGCCACCAATACAGAAATCTGGGATCTTGGGCTGGACATGCCACTGAATGAACTTGTCCCAAGGTTTTGAGCAATTGGGAATTCAGTCCTAAGGGTAAGCATAAGAAAACTTTGGCTCCATTTGCCTGCCCCTTCTGTTGGGCAACCCAGTTCCCGAGAGCAGGGAGAGGTCAAGGAAATTCCACCAATGGAGGTCAAGGAAATTCCACCAATTCGCAAGGTCTTACTCCAACATCTGGGCTGCGCCTGGAGAGGTGAGAATGCACATTTGTGCCCTGCAGCCCCCAGCTCACACTCAGCAGCCAGTAAGGATCAGGATCCAAGCCCAGGGAAGGCTGTCCCAAGCTCCAGCTCTGTGCCTGGATTTCGTTGGCGTAGTTCATGGCACCCACACGAACACTTTGTCCCTTTACTAAATCAATTTTGCATCTTGAATTCACTTTTGATTTTTTGCCTTTTTAGCAGGAAAAGCATATGCTAACATATAAACAAATATACTTTTCCCAGTTATCTTAAGGACAATTAAACCTTTCCAACCATCACTACAACGCTTGCCTTGCTTCTGCCTGTGAGCCACCATGACAACTGCACTCTCTGCTAAATCATTCCTCTTCCAAATTGCAAAAGTCTCATCTCCATACTAACCTGGGTTCCTGATCCAAGAGCAGTCTGGAGCTTGGAGCTCTCCTCCACATCATCATGAACAGCACTTGAGCCAGGATTCTGCTGCAGGATCATTTTCTCTAACTCATTTCACTGTCAATAAAATACTGTGTTTCCTTTCTTTAGGGCTGTATTTCTGGAGGCAGGACCATTCCTGGGTGCAGTCAGCTGGCATTAGACCCCAGTGCTCCACCTACACTGGCTCCTCTTCTGCACATGGTGCTTTGCATCCAGCAGTGTTGAACTTCCCACCATGTCCAGGGGCTGGGTTTCTTGGTGGTCTCCTGTCTCCTACAAACTTCTGGTTTTGCTCATTTAATCCCCTTCTACTGCCACTACTTATTCATTGATAAAACTGGCCAGTTTTTCTCAACTTTCATCCAGTTTGCAATTCACGAGAACACTTTTGTCTTATTTCTGCAATGACCTCCCTCCAGGTCCCAGGGGGCTCTCCATGGCTTACAGCAACACCTGACAGTGGGAACAGAAGCTGGGTCTGGAAAGCAGCAGGTGAAGTGTGTTCCACACGGCTGCACATTGCTTCCCTGCACCCAGGTGCAGGATGGATGTGCTGACAGACATCCTCCTGCTGCCCAAACTGCCCTCTGTCCTCCTGTGCTGTGACAGCGGTTAGCTGTGTCATGTTTGTGCAGCATGCCAGTGCAGAGCACTGCTCCAGGGACAGCAAGTGGCTCTGAGCGCTGCCTGTTGGCATGTGCTTCTCGCCTGTGCTGCTGCAAACCTGTTGTTATTTCCTTTCTGGACGTTTCTAGTTGTATTTTGACAGGGGCCAGCTCTCCAATGCCCTTGGACAGCCTTCTGCCAGGGGTCACGGGGCCGCCAACCACATTATTCTGGGGCAGAGGTGCCCAGTCCTCTCCCTGTCCTGGGGCCAAGTTTGCTGCATGCAGCACGAGGACTGCCAAAGCCCCCAGGAGAGCAGGGTGTGCCAGGAGAAACACCAAGAGCACACAGCGTAACAATGAAACTCAGTTATAGCTTTATTCAATAACCCGTACAAAGTCCCCCTCAGGCAGAGCCTCCCGGTCCCATTCCCTACCTGAAATGGAGCAGAACATGAGCATGACCCTGGGAGGACTGGCACCCATTGGGTCAGGGTTGCTCAGCAGTGAGGAAAGGATGTTTTGCTTATCAATTGAGACTTGAAGCAGCTGACCACTCATCCCTTTTCTCCAATTAACACCAGACCCTGGCCTGTAGCAGGCATCAGCTGTCCACCTTTGGTGACTCAGCCACGTGTAAAAAGGTAGCACAATTGTGAATTCCACAAAGACAGTTACTACTACCTGCACAGAGGTAGTTCACTGCTCATGGTTCTGACCCGACTCACAGGAATGTGTGATTGCTGGCTGTCACATTCACTGGTTTCCCTGCCCCCTACCCTGTGCAGATCCTGCCTGGGGCAGCAGCAGTGGGACACAGAGATGGCAGTGCAGAAGATTGTGGGATCTCCACCTGGCAAGAGGCACTGCTTCCCCTTTCACAACCTGCTCAGTGTAAAGATTCCTCTGCCAGGGTAGAACAGTGACCATGTATCACTGCATCACTCTTCTGCTGGGTCAGCAGAGGGTTGCAGAAGTGGTCTAGAGCCAGAGCTGCTGGAGTTTAATCCCTTGTACTGGGTTAATTGTGCATCTTGTTAGTGTAGTTTACTGGTTAATCGCTTTGCTTTTTCAGGAGGCTCAGGTAAGAAATCACTCTGCTCCTTCTTAACATACATACACAGGTAAGACCAAGACCATTTGTCTTTTTTCAGGCTGTGTGGCATGTGAAACAGCCCTGGAGATATACAGATCTTTCTTCCAGTGGGTTCTGCGTCCCAGGTACAGCTCCACACTGCATTGCCTGGAGTGCCACATCCTCGTGGTCTTACTTTCCCACATCCCACCAATGACCTACCAACTGCACCACAAGGGTCCTTTAGCAGAAGCACAACTAGAAAGCAATTCTAAACCTCACAAAGCCACAGAAATTATATTTAAATGAAGAGGGAAGACAATGGCTGTCATCTGGATTGATACACAGCACAGACAGGAGATGGCATCAGCATGTACAGTAATGGGACTTACTAAGACTGTGGAATGTCAATGAGTTTTAAAGAGACTCTGATGCCAAGGGGATACAGAAAAGATCAAAGTAATGTCAAGTGCAGACTACCAAAGAGGTGGCTGCTCGGATGGGCATGCACAGGTTAGAGAGAACAATTAATGCCATGTTGGATGAAATGCTAAATTCTGAGTGGGTTCAGTGGATTGAGTGGAGCTGTCTGAATCCAGAAGAAGGGCTCCTGCCTAACAGGATACTTCCATGGTTTGAGGTGCAGCCTGAAGGTCAATTCCTTCTGGAGTTCCAGCACTCCCTTCCCCGTGAGTGCTGGCATGAGACCGGCTGCGGCTGCTCTCACCAGAGCCCACGCTGGAGGAGGAGTGGCTACGGGAACGCATCAACCGCGTCATGCTGGCTGCTGGCACTGCAAGAGAGAACAAATGTGGGACTCAGACAAGGAGGCAGTTCCTGGAGCCAGGACCACAGTCACTCAGGTATGTGTCACTGGGTAAGCACAGAAAGAGCTGTACCCTTCAGAAGAAAACTCATTCTTCACTGCCAAAATTAAGTCTCTGCATGTCTAAAGCAAGATGTTTAAGGCCCAATTTCAAAAGGTCCAAGGTGAGCAAATGCCAGCAGTGTAACTGATCATCTTCAAGTGCAGCCACAGCCAGTGTCTGTGCAAACCAAGGCACCTGTGGCATGGACGACCTTTTGAAAATCAGTCTCATCACTCTAGAAAACCACAGAGCTGAAGTCATGCAACAATCAACAAAATACAAATGAAAGGTGGAAACCCATAGCACATACGGTACAATGATCAGCCCACCCACAGCAGGACATGCTGAGACAGAGCAAAGCACCCAGAGAACAATTCCACTCAGCACACAGACCGGGGCCGAGGTGGATGCACGGTTGGAGGTACCTGACTCAGTGCTTAGGTGGCTGAGCTGCACATATGGGACTGGAAACAACATGAGACAAGGAAAGGGATGAATACAGGAAAGAGCCAATTAGTTGTGATGTGTGACTAGTGGCTGCACTACTCCTGGGACCCCCAGCTACCTTTCCTTCTGTTCCCAGCTCATACACAGCACTCAAAGCTCCCAGGATTTGTAAGAACAGATGCTAATGAGCACCTCAGGGAGATGCCAAGCTCACCTAAAAACCCATCAGGGCCAGATCTCTTCAATGTCTTTAGCTGAAAATCACACTGCACCTGGTGACATCAACACCCCACTGCACATCCCACACGTGCTCAACAGAGATACTGTTTCCCTGGGGTACACTGTGTAACTCCAGATACAGGATAGAAATTCATGTCTTTGGGATGACAGCATCAGACTCATGCTACAAGTCTCCTTCAAGGCTATTACCTTCACTTGCAGTGTCAGAAGAAGTACATCCAGCTGCTTCAGCCCATGTACAGCAGGCACAGGAACAGCTGTTAGAGAACTGGTTTCTGTATTTCTAGCACTGCTCAGCTGGTGTTTTACTTCTACCTTGTTATCCCAAAGAGAACTGACCATGCTCCACAGTGTCCCACAGTCTTGCCCATGAAAGCTGGAAAAACTATTCTGGGACCAGCTACTAATTCTGGAAGGAGAAAATTGGCCTGTCCTTCTCCAGTGCTGCATGTCCTATTGACAAGAGAGCTGACCCCTAAAGTGCTGCTGAAGCCCTTGCTCTAACAACAGCTGACTTTAGTAACACCAGGAACACAAGAGACATGAACATTGGAACACTCTCAGTGAGGCTGAGGGACCCTCCTCACACAGCATCTTCCTCTGCAGGATCAGGCTCCTTTGGCCAACATTGCAGAACATGACTGCCCTACATGTTTGTGTTACCTGCAGAGCCCTGAGGAAAAGGACAGGTTCTGCTAAGCCCTGACCATGAGCTGGCAAAGCTGTGAGGAGACCACTGCAAGTGTCCCAGCTCTCACAGTGGCCATGCTGAGTGGTTAGCCAGTCACACAAACCAGCCCCTTCCCTAACTCCAGCTTTTGAAGGCTGATATCCACAAAAGGGAACTCTTGGCCCCAGCAGGCAAGAAAGAGTTGCTGTAGTGCACTGAGCAGCCCTTCTCCGTATGTTCCTGAGTGGTAAAGCCCTTCTTGGAGATAAAGAAGAAGCCCTTCTCCTCCAATTGCTCAGGAACACCAAGAGCTGAGGAGCTGTTAGTCTGACATGCTCAGGTGACAGTGCCTCCAAGCATGGGGAGGACATGCACTAGTGCAAAGCACAACTCTCTATGGGCTTCTTGGGTGCCTCAGAAGTCACCCAGGAACCTGTTCTGTCATTAGAGTAATTTGTTCTGGAGTTCTGCTTAACCCTGGTGAGTCTGAGAGAAACAGGAACATCTGAGGAGAAAGGGAGGAGCTCTCTTACCCAGACTAGTCCTGGAGCTGCACTGCTACCTCCTTCCCCTTTGGAGAAGGTATGCACAGATTTGCTGCTCTTGGGAACACATTTTTCTGGACTGGCACAAAGACAGACTTAAAAGGTTTTACCAACATCAGCAACCAGAAAGGAGTCACCAACACATGTCAAGGAACAACATTACTTTGCTAAGGCTTGTCAGCACACTAGTTGATTTTCCAGCATGGATGGATCCCCTGGTAACCACACTACCTCACGGGTAGTGACACAGATGCCAGGGGGCTCAGATGGACCAGAAAGTTTGAGTTCCCTTCACGACAACCCTGCTCCAAACTACAAAGTTGTGTTTGCCACTTACTGTAGCCCATTCCCTGCACAAAGTACTTGAAGGCTTCAGTCAGCTTGCCAGGCTGTGGAAACAGAGAGGGTGGCTTTAGTGCAAGCAGAACAAAGGACTCTGTATCACCCAAATGCCATGGGAGAGCCAAGGTGTGTCTCACCTGAACCACCTGGGGCAAGCCCCCGCAGTCGGCCATCTGCAACAGGAAACAAAAGGCAGGTTGAGCTGTCATTCCTGCCCAGGAGGACAACCCCAAACTAGGAAAGCACTACCCACTCACCACGGCTGTGAGAGCACCACACTGCAGTTTCTACCACCTCACCTCTACTGCCAGAGCAAGGCCAAGGTGATACACCTTCAGGGACCTGCTGCTGAGGGAACCCTGCATCTTGGAGGCCATGTCACCAAGTGATCTCAGGCCACACTCCAGAAGCCCAGCACCTTCCCAACCACCTCTCCCCCAGCCACTCTGCCCAAACCCATCACTTTGCACTTCGATACAGCCGCTGTCTGGCACACTGCAGGGCCACAGGTGAGGGTGGGAAGGACCAGTACAAAGCTAGGAAAAGCATATTGTTGCTGCAGAGAGCAGGGGGGAGGCAGGGCATCTCTGTTAACTCTCAGGGATCCTCCCTGCCAGTTGAAGGTGGCCATAAAGCAGGGACTGGGGGATGCCCTGACAAACTCGTCCTTCTCAGCTCAGGCTCCATGGAGGAGAAAGCACGGCCCTGAATGACTGTCCACAAATTTCTCAAAGCCAAATGTATGGAAAGCAAAAATCTAAGTGCAGCTGAGCAAATATAGTGTCCTTATGTTGGCCAGAATGATTCTGGAGTGATACTCACCTTCAGAAGGGTAGTTTTGGTTGGGTCAAGACGTGAATTGCATTCAACCTAGAAAAAAGGAGAGAGGGACATGGTGTCACAGAGAAAACTTGAAGACTAAGATGTAAAATGTGGGGTAGCTGCACCAGAAGCAGTGGCTGTCTTCAGAAATGGGAGCTTCTTTGGAGCTAGCAAGGACTGAGCAAGAAGGCAGAGATCATGCAGGAAGTGAACAATGAATAAAAGATCCAGGGGAGAATGGCAGGTGTTCCACCTAAAAGACCTTGAGATGACAGGTCATGACTTCAACTGAAATCATCCCCTAATTTTGGGATGCTCAATAAAACCCTGGAGCATCTTCTGTACTCTGACAGCAAGACTGGGAGGGAAGGAGACTTCTGTGCAATGCAGCATGAGGGAGGTCACTCAGTTGCCTGGCCAGACAAGGAGGCCACAACCACCTCTTCTCTGTAAGAATGCTGCAAAAAGGGAATAGGCAGATGCTCTACAGGAAAAGCAACCTCAGCAGGGGAGGTTATCCTGGGCTGGGAACCTGGGCAGCCTGACAGGCACACTAAGATGCAGAAGACTCTATCTTGTACTATGCTGTGGCCAGTAAGCAATGGGAATCTTCAAGGATAACACCCTAGAAAAGTCAAAACTTGCAGACTTAATCTCAGCCTTCCAGATCAAACCGACCAAGGCAACAGGCCATGGCCAGAAAATGCTCTCCATGCATGGCTCCTAGGTTCAAGTTACAGCTTCAGGAGACTCCAACACTCTTCCACAGTTTTAGACAGCTGCTTTTGTTCACAACCCCCTGGTCTCCCCACAGTCCCTGGCTGACAGGGAGGAGCAACATTCCACCACAACCACACTACCCTGTGCCATGTCCCGTTTATAGCTGTGCTGGGAGGGAAGTGGGTTACGGGTGTCTGCAGAGCACAGCAGCTCTCAAGTGCTGCCTTCCTGATGACACAGTGCTCTAAGAGAGCTCTACACTGCTCCCCACCACAACAACTGGAATCACACTCAGTTATTTTTAATCCCCAGGTAGCCCCAGTGTAACAGCAAAACAACAGCAATTCGAGACTTCAGCCAAACTGCAGGCAGCAGCCTGGCAGAGCTCAGGGAAGCAAGCACAATCCTGAATAGGGTCCCCTGCATCACCTGTTGAGCAGGGTGCTCACTTAGATTCTGCCATCCTCACCCTGGAGTTGCCCTGAGCCTTGGCTCTCCCACGAGTAACTGGAGGACTCAAAAAGAGCTTGGGACAAAGAGACACTGTCTGTAACTAATTCTGAGCAAGGTGAAAGCACTGCAGGGTTGCTAAGTGACTTGTGTGGCTGATGTTACAAGAGGAAGGGGTTCATGGATACATACCACTGCTTCCACAGCAGGTGAGTTGTCACCAACAACAAGCAAGGTGGGGCACCTGGTCAAAAGCCGAAACAGAGGTGTTACTCCAAGCGCATCAAAGGGGTTTCTGAGAAGTTTGAGCTCTGTGAACCAACACTCTCATGAAAGGTTAACAAAAAAAGGCTCAGCAAAATCCCTGCCTGCCATCAAACCTCGGCATTTTGTTGTAACAAAACATTCTCCAGGGCTTGCAGATGCACCCAGACTGTCCTCTCCATGCACATCAGCTGTCACTGCTGTTGGACACATGTGTCTCTGACTCTGCCTTCTGGAGAATCTGAATGTGCTCTTAATGAGAGGACTTCCATACACCTCTGTCCCATTGCAGCTGACAGTCCTGTACCACAGCCTGGGACTGCCTTGGACAGTCTTCCCAGTGCTTGGGCTTGGTGCAGTTCTTGCTGAGAAGCAACAACATCTTTTCTGCTGAAGAGACTGCACAGTCAGCAACTGAGATAGGCTGATTCAGACAACTTACTTGAGTGTTTTTGCAGTCGTTTCATTGACACCAACAACTGGTCTCTCAATTTCCAGGTCTTTACGACTGAAAGACAAAACAGAACAATTCTCCATTAAATCTGCAGAGGAAACTGGTTACCATGGGGGCACACAAAATCCAACCATGAGTGCTGGCTCCAGCAGCCAGGCAACTCTGTGCATCATGCCCTGAGTAGGAGCCCCAGCAGTCCTCCCCAGAAAACAGGATCCATCCTCTCATGGCATTGCTGTGTGCCCAGAGATGAGCTACTGAGGTGTGACAGGGTCTAGGGGCAGACACAAGGGCTAGGCTTGGCTCAGGGTAACAGCTGAAGACTAGGCTTAGGACAAAAGTCCTCCTAATAAAATACCCAACAGAATAATACATATGGCAGCACATCTACTGAGCAGGGAAGCTATGGGAGCTGCCTGTCAGGCAAAAGGGTATTCTGTACCTGTTGTATGAGGTGAGGAACAGTTGCAGGTTATCTTGGTTAATGTCCTGCGCAATATGAAGCCTGTATGTTTGGATCAAATCTAGATTTGCCTGCAGTTCCTCCTGTACAAGAGCAGAAGAATTGAAAAACAGGAAACATACTTTTCACAAGTAAAGAAGCAATAGTCATAAAAATACCAAAGCATTGAAGTGTGTCCATACATGTCATTCCCTGTGAACAGCGACACAGAGGGCAGTGACTCCAGACTGCATAAGGATCCCAGAGACATGAGGTGTTTATGTGATGTGATGTGATGTGCTGGTACACGTCATACTTTGTGACTATACTTTTACAACTGGCAGTGCACAAGCTGCTGCAAGAGTACAAGTATCCTGAGAAGGGAAAAGTTAACTCCCAAGCCTCAGTAATGCTTATAGAGATAAAAATCACTCTGTGTTAGGCAAGTCTTCCACTTACACTTAATGTTTAAGAAACAAAGAAGGTAATAATACTAATAAATGTAATAAAGTAAAAAAAATACGTAAGCTGTAAGACTGACCAAAGGAAAGTTCAATTCCAGCACCCAGTTCTAAAAAGAAACTACATTCTGAGAGAGCCAGAGAGAGCAGGGAATGCAAGGAAGCACTACATACAATGAAGGGGCTTGACAGTGAGGCGAGTACAGGATGTGCACAGGAGGAAGCAGTGCTGGAGAAGGAAGCATTTCTTTCAGTGCTGCTGTGTTGTTGCAAGAAGACTCCAGGTCAGGGACTGATCTGCTGTATGGCATATACAGTGTGCATGAGCACTATCCCTGTCATTGCCCAGTAAGCTTGCTGGCTGAGAGACAGCTAATCTCAAACAGAAGGCATTGCTGTATCCAAAGTTTTCAGGAGGGGCTGGTTTGCCTCTGCTGAAACTGAAGGGTAAGATGAAGAGCAGAATGCAGCTGTTCAACAACTGGACAGACAGAAGATCCCACTGCCAGCTCCCACCTGACCCGTGTTCTACCCACAGCTGAAAGGCTTCCATGCTTGCTACAGAGAACTGGCTGCCACTTGTTTCTGTGGACAGTGTCCTGGGCACCACAAAGGAGCTCTATCACCAGTGCATGGCCTAGAGACAGCTAGGGCAAGAGTGAGGATATGTGTGCCTCCAGCATGCCAATCCCAATGGGAGCATGACACACAGAGAAAATGGTACTACCTGTGGCAACCTTTATCTGATGGACCAGAACTATTTGGGAGCAGACACATACAGAAGTTATAGCTCCATGTACAGTTGTGCAGGCAACATTAGCATCTGTTGGGTACTTACATGGCCAAAATGATGTGCCAAGACAATATCCACTATGTTGGTTGTCCAGCCTGAAAACTGAAGAGTGACTGTGAATGAGGAGGAGAGTAACAGGAAAATGCAGCTTCATCACACATTGCAGAACAGCTACTCAGAGTAAAGAAAACAACGAAGAAACTATTCAAATTATAGAAGAAGCAAATGCCTGAAGTTTAGGATGGACATGCAAAGCTTCAGAGAAACTATGTATACTCAACTCAGCTCTCCAAAAAACCTGAAACCTTAAATAACTTCAAGGGGCCAGAATAAGAGAATAATTAAGAGATCCATTCAGTATCAATCAAATGAAACCTGCAAGCAGAAGTACTAGATCAGAGGAAAGCTGAGTGATCCAAGCAGTTTATCTGCATTTCTCATTCACATGATCACACCCACGCCTGCTCTTATGGCAGAGGTCATACTATACCCGGACTAAGAACCCAGCAGGGAGAGAAATTAAATTGTACAGTTTTTGCCAGAAATGGAAAAATTCCTGTATTCTGTTTTTTTTTTTTTTTACTCTACACACTGCTCATTAGGTGCTGTGGAGAGCATATGTGTAGGAAAGCTGAATCTCACCTTGGATGCTGCCCAGTCAATCCATCCCTTTGCACATGGATCAACATTAATAAGAACCAGTCCCTCCACCAGGTCAGGGTGGCTGAGCTGTAGGGAGAGAGCAGAGGCACACTCAAGAGGATGATTCAGCCCACACAGTGGTCAACAGCTGGTACAGCAGCTGGAAAACTTCTTGCAAAAGGTGCAAGACAAAATAAAATGCAGACAAAGCAGGGAACTCCTCTGTGCCAGGCAGCTAGTAGCTCCCAGCAAGACCAGACTTGATTCAGTTATGGCACTGAGGTGCTCCACAGCACCTATAGCCTCGGCAGTGCCTTCTGGTAACCTGGGTATCTGGCACAGCTGCAGGTGCTGCTCAGGCCCTGTGTGTTTCAGGGCTGGGAGCAGCAACCTTCTCTGCTCCAATCCAGCACCTCTGTGAGGAACCTGGACAAGCTCCCGTGCCTGGAGAGCACCTTCTTCTCCTCAAGGAAGAGGGAGTCTTCCCAGTGGAGATGGGGCAAATGGCAGGGGAGTTAGTGCTGAGGCCTCCAAGCCCCTGCAGTATGGAAAGCTTGACCTACAGGGGCACCCACTCCCCAGACAGCACCACTGCTGCCCCCTCGCCTGCAGACACCCCTTCCACTGCTCCATCCAGCAACTCAAAATACTCCAGTGTACCCTGGGCTGTACCTGAGCAGCACTTATGAGAACTGCTCGCAAACACTAACTCAGAAATCAGAGGCAACCAGCATCTTAGTCCTGGGCTCGCTCCAAGGCAGCTCTCCTACTCTACTGCACTGGTGTGAAGGAGGAAACACATCTGTCTTCAGCAGCCCAGGGATTGTGGCAAGGGCCTTGTGGCACTTTGCTGAAGACTGAGGCTGATTTGCACAAACTCTTCTTTAGCAAGGCTGAAAACCACCCAAGACACAGAAGGCAAGGAACAGTGAAACACCAGTGCCCCACACTGCCCCAGCTCAATCCTGACTGTAGGGAATGGGAAACAGAGAACTTTGTGTAAGGAGGGGTAGCTGCCCAGCACAGTGGCTTGAAATGATAGTGGCCTAGACAACTGGCAACTCTCTGCACTCAACAACCTGAAGAAAATTTTACTGAAAATGTCAGATTTCTGGGGTTTTTTAACACTAACTCTGAAAGACTCAGGCAAATTCCTGGGCTGCTAAACAATACTCACTAAGCTCACATGAACACTACACTAGAGAGAAATGTGTAAGCAGGTACTGAAATAGAGGCAATTCTCTTATGTAAGGGTGGAGCAAAATCTGCTTCCTTCTAGTGACAAAGCACATTCCTCACCAACACCGGCTTGCAATACATCACATATCCATTCTTTGGTGCCACAAACAGTGGACACAGCACACAGTAATGCAGCCAGTCTCTGTGAAGATTCAAGACTAGTTATTCCTAGCACTCAGGATGGGCTCTGCTGACTCACAGGCATCACATTACAATCTTTCCATGCCTGGCACAGCTTCAGAGTAACCTTGACTGCTCCAACAAAACCATCTGGATGGAGGTAGCTCTCCCATGGCTCCCTGCAGCCCTGCTTTAATTACTGAATACTACTTTGCCCATGCCTCACACAGTCAGTCTGATCAACGATGACTGCAGCCCACATGAGTCACAAGCAGTGAAGAGATACTTACTGCACACCTGCTGAGGACATAAGCGCCAGCTCCTAGGCCAATCCCAATGAAGCTTTTCAGGCTGAAATACAGGCATTTCACAGTCACCACAACTAACTTAGCTCAGCTGAAGCCCCCTAGAGGCAAAGCCTTTCCCCTCTACATCCAGCTGTGCACTTACGGTTTGTTTTCAAAACAATGCAACAGTGATGTAGCAGCCATAAATTACCTTATGTAGCAGACAGTGTCCCCAGCACAAAACTAGACAGGGTCACACTGTTTGGGAGATGCTTATGCCTCTTGGGACACCTCAATGAGCATATCAGTCATGGCAAGCAGAGACAGAAGTAGGTGCTGGAATAGTGGTATCCAGCTGGCTCACCCCATTTCCTTTCAGAGACTTACTTCAGGTGTGTCAGAACAGCAGGTAACATTTCAGCCAGTTCATCCATACTGGGATACTGGTACCTGAAAAGCAAGAGAGCACCTCCAAATACAGCCTGACAGAGGTTACCTTCCAGTTCCACTCAAGGTAGGAGGGACAAGGAACATTTGGCAGACATGTACAGAGGTTATTAATGTGCAACAGTACTGTACGTTTCAGCTGACTGTGTGGATCCCATCCCTCAGAGCAAGACTAACACAGAACTGTGGTCTTTTGGGCAGCCAGACTCCTGACTGCCCAAAGATAGGCAAGATGGACAGATGAAATGCCAGCTCGACTGCAGTGCGCTGGGTCCATGTTCAAGTCAGAAAGGGGGTACCAGACTCAGCACTAGTGAAGGCTTTACCCATGTCTTAGTAATTGGAGAGTTCCCTGAATGCCCCTTGGGAAGCTTCCTCATCTTGTCACTTCCTCTGCTGCTGACACCTGCTTACTCAGCCTGGAAGTCCCAGCTGGCTTAAACTGGGTGCTACCTCAGTCCAGACTGAACAATGTGGGTCTCTGCAGAGCTCTTACCCAGATGGGAATGGGGGGGCTCCTTCCTGTTGGCCTGGTGCATCCACATGGCACACAGCAAAATGATAGGTGATCTCTTGCATGTCTTCGAAATTAAAGAATGCATTAAAACAGGATTTGTCTGCAACAACAACAAAAAGAAATTAGACACTTCCTTAAGTTTTATTGCAAGCTACCCTCCAAACACCATGGCACACACCTGTGGGAGCTCGAGTCCCCACTGAGCCCACAGGGCAGTAGGTGCTGGATGGTGTATGTGCTGTGCCTCAAAACTGCATGGCAGCAGTAAGTCTCAGCAATGGAACTGCCATGACTGGAGGGCAGGCACACAAACAAGTCAGCCTGCAATGCCCCAGAAAGCAGGGCCTTGCTGCACCTGGGTACTCAAAGCACTCACAGAGGAGCACTTGTGTGAACGTAACAGCACATTTTGGGTGGGAAAACATGTCAAAAGAGCAACTGGGCCCACCAGAACTTTACACTACTGCTGCAGCCACGTAGAAGGGACTTGTTCACCTGCCCAGCACCCAGGGAATGGATGCCTTATCACACAGTGCAGGAAGTCAGCTAGAGCACTATGGTATGTTGAGTGGACCTATTTCCACCTTTCCACCTTGGCCCTACCTTTCAAGGGCTGTTGGAATAGAAGGGGCATGCCATGTACTCTCTCTCTTGCAGACTTTTATCTTTTCACCCTGGAACGACCTCATCTCAGCTCCATGCCAGGCCTGCTACTCCCCACGCTCAAAAGCAAATACCACGAATAATCACTTTTTCAGGGTCCTGGCAATGCAAGGGCTTACGGTTGAGGCCAATGTCATGGTATGTGAGGATGACAGGTCTGTTCCCCTTGGGTGTGCCCCGCATGGTGACATGAACCACTCCGAAAGCTGTCTCAATGTCATGTTCCTGCAGAGAGAGAAGAAGGAGCCCCAGTGTTACATGTCTGCCTGCACAGGGAACCCTCACTGAGGGCCAGCAGCAAGGGCCTCATTCCCACTTTAACACTGCTCTCCTACCCACAGTACAGCTCTTGAAAACACAGAATGGTTTGGGTTGGAAGACACCTTAAACATCACCTCATTCCACGCCCTGGCCATGTGCAGGGACACTTTCCAGATTGCTCCAAGACCCACCCAACCTCTCAAACCTCTGTATCCAATCTCCGATCTCCAACCACTGCCCAAAGCAGCTTGCTTTTGTACAGATGTACAAACAGTCTGGGGCTGCATTTTCCCATGATCAAGATCTCTGGGATAACTATGGACTTTGGAAAAGCTGTGGAGATGTCAGGAAAGCTGGGTACACAACATCATCTGTAGGTCCCTTCTCTCATTTACACAAATCAGTGGAGAGACATGCTCTTACAGAAACTGTAAAAAGCACTTATTATTTTCTTCATATTAAGAAAGTATTAAGAAAGTATGTTTAGGAAAAAGCCTCATGGTTCAGCGTGAAGACGGGACATTACAACATCAACAATATGTTTTACTAGTTTACATAAAGTATATGAATTTTTTTTTTAAACAGTAATTTCGAATTACTTGAAAATCATTAAATCAAATGCAGGACTGGTAAGAGTACTTGGCTTGCAGCACACCAGAAATCTATCTCACCCCACCTTCTGGGCACTCTGTGGGCTGGCTGTGGGGCAGACTGATTTAGTTCTTACAGTGCAAGACCCTCCTTCTTTCAGCTGTGCTTCTTTTCAAGGACTCCAAAGCCTCTCTCTCTCCTTGCCCCAGGAGTGTGGCAACAGGAAGATGCTGGCCCAGCCAAATCACATGAGGTAGCCTGAAACTTTCTAGAGCTTGCCTTTGAAGGATGACAAAGGCACCCCTGGCTGTCCTTGTCCTCAGAATGGGGCCGGTTTGGCCTGCATGCAGCTGTTGTATTGTGCATAAGCTGGAGTACTTATCTACACAGCAGCAGAGACCCATCTGCAGATGGCATTACCTTATCTGAGGCTCACGTGGCTCCCTTTTTCTTAGGAGAGGACTGAGGGTAGGAAAGGACTCGTCTATATATGCAAAGTGAGGGTGCGTCCGCATGGCAGGAATTCCTATCCTCAGAGCAAAGCTGCACAAGGCAGCCCAGGGTGCAGTCTCTGCTTCCTCAGCCTCCAGCAAACCTCCAGGCTCTGCCCCTTGCCCACGTCTCAGCTCTTAGGGCTGTTCTGCTGAGCTGGGCAAAGCTCTGTGCTGTACTTCTGAAGGATGTGCTGTGCAGCCACAGCACCGGACTCCAGTTCAATGCTCTCCAAGCCTGCAGGTGTTAATGAGGCTGCGGAAGATCAGACTATCACCGCATGAGTGGTTTAAATAAAGTGGCCACTTTTGGAGAGGGCGACTGGCAGTGCAGGTGGCTGGAAGGGTGAAACACAGCGAACTCAACGGAGAGCGCAGCAAGTGCCAAAGTGGCTGGAGCGTGCGACCCTCACCTGCACTTCCCTATGCCCCTGAGGGCTGGACTAAGGACTGCCACTAGGAGCAGGTCTCTCTGCCAAGCTCTGGCACTTGCTAGGCTCTCCCATAAGCAGCTTGAACTCATTGAGCTGGCAGGAAACTATCCAGTTGCCTTTTTTTTCCTTTTTCTTTTTAGTTAATCTGGTTTTCTTAGACTTCTGCCAGGTCAGTGAGTTAAGAAGCTCACAGAGAGGTCTGGCAAATGCTAATTCTGGCTCAGAGCCCAAGGGGAGTGCATGGAGTGGCAGAAGGAATAACCTTGCCCTGAGCACAAGATAATTAAACTGACTGACGGCTCATGAAGGGGGGACACTTGCAGGGGACAGGGAGGGTCTATACGTAGCAGCAAAAGGTCAACTATCAAACAGAAGCACAAACGCTAAACTAAGGGAAAAATGAGAAAAGCACAGAAAGCAACGAAAGAGCTGATAATATTGAAATATGTCTGCAACATAGAAAGAGCTGATAATATTGAAATATGTCTGCAACATAATCTTTTCTGTAATTACTTTCATACTTAGTGCTAAGGTCACACATGCTTTTACCAGGTAAGCTACAGGACAAGTTACTAGAACAGGAACACCCAGTTCCCTCCAGAGCCTCTATCCAAGCATTTCACTGTGTTTCACACTGCAGCACCCTGCATTTCTGTTTTCCAAAACTGAGCTTGGATCTCAGCTCTCAAGTGGAGAAAGAAAAGTTTCCTTGAGCTAACAACAAATTTTTGGTCTCCTGCTTACTTTGACTTTGCAGACTGTGTAAAATGCGATTTGGGGGAAAGGGGACTAGCCTGCTACTCCTTCAGTCACATTAGTGACATACAGGGAATGTACACTTGTTGGAGGTTAGGATTTTTTTTCTTTTTTTTTTACTTTCTCTCAGGGGATTTTCTCCTGTCTGTTGCCTAAGAGATGATAATCACCAGTACTTAAGAGAGACAAAATAAGTGGTCAAGGTGGGGAGAAGGGTGCAGCTGTCTACTCTCTTACCCAGGGGCTTTTCTCTCGGGAAGGGCAGAGATACCGGCATTTTTGGCTGGAAGCTGAGGCTGGGCTCAGCTCCTCACTCGCTCTCAGGATCGGAGGGGAAAGGTCAAGTTGCTGCTACCGCGGGGAGAATTNGCTGCTTCCTGCCGCTGCCTCGGGCTTTTTCGCTCTAGCCGAACCCCATGTCCGCCTGACCCCGCAGATCCTGCCACGGCTGTGGAATTTTCGCTTAGATTTTATTTGTCACCCCCGGTGTGACCGCCTCTGCCACTCCAGCCTGCTGCTTAGAGGCTCCTGCTGGAGCTCCTTTCGTTATCGCGAGTGTCCCCGGGCCCGGCTGCTCCCCGGGAGTTCCCAAAGGAAGCCCCTTCTCCATCCCTTCCGCCAGCCCGCCCGCCAGCCCCGTGTGGAGAGAGGCGGCCGAGCTGGCGCCACAGCGCCCCCTGCAGCCGCGGGGGAATCATCGCACCCGCCCTGCCCGGCCGGGAGCCCCCAGCGCCCCTGGCGGCCGTGCCCGGAACTGCACCAGAGGGGAAGGTGCCTGCAGCCGGGACAGGGCTGCCGCTGGGGCTCTGCCTCTGCTGGGTGTTTGTTGGCCTTCTCTTACAGACACAGGCTAGTAAAGAACTGCTGTTCCTTTTCCCATACCTTTGCCTGAAAGCCCCATAATTTCAAAGTTATCTGGTGCAGGCAAGCAGTGATATGAGAAGGCAGGTGGAAAACATGTGGCCAGGAGACAGCCAGACTTTTACAAACCTGCGGTCTTCAAAATAAGGGAGATGAACGCAAGAGAAGCTCACGATTGATAGGTTGTGTTTTGAAGAGCTGGATAAAATTCAATTTTCACTTAGGGACTGAAAACTTTATCAGAAGTTTTTCTGAAGATATTTTTATCTTTTGCCTTTATTTGTATAGTAGGCAAAAATAAACAGCAGCTGCAGCCCACCTGCTGCAAACAGGAGGTGGGTAGCAGAGGCATTCCCAGAGCCGGCTCTCAGCAGCTGTGGGCACAGCCCATGCCACACTTGCTGCTGGGACACAGCGCTGAAGCTGGGCAGGCAGCTGCCATCGATCAGCGCAGCTGGGAACCACAGCTTCAAACACCAGCAGTGCCTGGAGGTTGGGAATGAGAAGAGCAATGATGGAGGAGGAACAGAAAGCATGGAGAGCAGGTGTACCCTGCTGGGCTGACTTCAGGAGCCTGTGCTCCTGGAAAAGGAAAAAGTGATACAAGTTCTCAAACACTTGCATCTTGTAACAGTTTCCCATAACTTTCCCACCCTCAAACAATTTGTAAGCCAAATGAGACTTCCTTAACTGGAGGTGTGGTCCACAGCCTTCTGAGGATGGGGCTGCAACCCCCAAACATTTGTGCCTTTAATACTTCTCTCCCCCTGTGACCAGAGCAGCTAAACCTTATTATGTGTGGGGTAAAGAACCACATAATTCCCCATCTTGCATCTGCTGATTTTGCATGACATCTCCTGGCCCTTGGTTTGGAAGCTGGGGAGCAACTAACCCCATTTCCATACTCCCCAGAAGTGACACCCTAACAGCTCATGACTCTCACATGCCCATTTCTGGGCTGATGTGCCTGGGACTATCCAGCCAGCCCCGGTACAGCAGCTGACCCTGACCATATTGCTGTCCTCCAGAACTGCCCCAGGGAGCTCTGTGCTTGCTGAGCCAAGGGGCCTGGCAGGATGTCAAATGCATGCAGGCACATACTGTGGATGCCCGAAGCAGCACAATGGGGTTGCTTTGTTCTCTGTTCCTGACAAACAAGGACTGATTTGCTTTGCTGAAAGCCACAACCTCTGTGCTGACACTGTCACTCATCCCTTGTAATGCTAAGGTCTTAGACCTCTGGGTTATCGTCAGCCCTGAGCCCATGCTTTCATCTTCCACTCTAGGAAGGTTTGATTCAATGTGTAGCACACTCTGTTTACCCAAAGGCAGATAAGTTTTGTCACTGCACCTTCCATCACTTTTTCCACACCTCTAAAGAGTATAAGTTAAGCAGCACAGGACCCAGTACAGATCTCCAGAGTGCTCCTCAAGTGATCTTGACTGTGAAAACAAATGCTGGGTTTTTTTTAATCAGTATTTCATCCATCAGTGGACTTCTCTGACTGCACAGTCTCCTAAGTCCCTTAAGATATATGTCTTAAGACTCCTTTTGGTCCTGTCTCTTGAAAATCCAAGTAGATTGCATTGACTGAATTATCTTTATTTATAGCACTACTGACTCTTTTGAAGAATCCCAACATCTCTGCACAGCAGGACTTCTTCCATTTAAAAACTTACATTACCCTTTCCTACATTTATCAGTATAACTGATTTACTATACTCTGCTAATTTTATCAGTCTCTCTGGTGTAGCTGGTGAGTGAATTCCCAGAATTCCTCTGAATTCTGATCTGTCTTATAAAATGTCTGACAGATGAATAATTTGGCACCATGGCAGCTTCAAGAGAAGAGCCTAACATCTCACTTAACACTTTCTTTAAACTTATTTAAAACTCCTGGGTTGATATGTCCAGTTCTGGTAACCTGCTACAAATGCATAAATATTATTTTCATAGAGCCTCTGCAGCAGGCACTGTGCATTAAGGCAGGATCTGCGCTGACTCCCCACAAAGAACATTCCAGCACAGTACTCTAAGTGAGTTGCTCTGTGCCAAGCCTGCATGCAGAAAAAATTATCTTTAGTTTTTCTGCTATGACTAGCCCTAAGCTGTCCTTCCAGGTTCCATTTTGACAGATCTGAAACAGGATAGTTGAGTTTTTCGCCTTTGCAAATCATCTCTCAAAACCCCCTCTGCCTCCTTTGTTCTGTTCCTATATTTAATCTGCTAGAGTTTATAACCTCTTCCATTTTCTCTAGCTTTTTAAAAAATACTTTATTTACAGTAGCCTCCCTGCCATTCTGTTAGTCATGCTGGCTTTCTGGCACCATTCTTTGTCTCTGCTGTGATGGATGGTGGGCATTTGCTCTCTGCTCAGTTTATGTTCAACAATCTTCTCTATTTCTGTGCAGGCTTTGTCCTGAATTTTAAGTGCAAAACTAGTGAAGTTTTCTATGGTTTGCTGGTTAGTTTTTTTCCTTTTCCCTAAGGATGTTGAGCTGGAATACATCATGGTTCCCATCACAGAGCAGCTCTTGGAAGGAAAAGAATACATTTCTCTGTCCTCAGAATCATGTCAATGATGGCTTCTCACGCTCTGGGGCTCCTTAACCGGCTGCTCCACTTAAGTTTGTGGCTAAAATTCACTGTTGTTACTATGTAATAAATGCAGCTTAGATTGGCTGACTTGATGATGAAGTGCCACTGGAAAGAGTCCTTTTCCCGTCCCTCAGTCCTGCCCCATGTCCAGTGAGCTGATGGTCTTACAGAAATATGTAAGCAGGATTACAGAGTTGGGTTCACTGTCCTGTGAGTTTTGCTATAATCTCTATGGTGCCAGCTCCTGAGAATCTCTGCACTTGATCAAAGAGCCCTGCACTTCAGAAGTGTGTGTGAAGCACAGTGGCTCAGATACTGGAAGGTGATACAACACAACCCAACAGAAGCTTTAAAATATCTGAGATCAAACTCAAACTTAAGAACTGCTGGAAGGCATTCCTTGCTGGGCATCTGCAGAAGGTCAGACAAGGCTGGGATGTTATTCTATTTGCCCTTAACATTTCTGAATGCTTCTCAAACTAAAGAGGAAAATCCCCACCCAACTATGACTGCCAAAGCCTAAATCTACTGTGGGACTGATTATGGAAAGAAGTGGGCACACAGCCAAAGGTTCAAATGTAGGAACCATTTCTGACTGCCACCCTCTGCCTTTGGCCAGAGAGGGAAACAGTGACAGTGTCCCTGACAAGGTGCCACCTGTTAAAGAATCCATTCAGTGCCAGTAGCTTCAGGTGCAGCTGCAGTGGAACTGCAGGTTGAGCTCTGGAGGGGCAGGAGTCTAAGACTGCAGCAAGAGGTCATGAACTGAAGACCCTTTGCAGAAAAGCGCCTGAGGTCCTGAGGCTCAGAGAAGGGACCTAGACTCAGAGACATTGCAGCAGCTGAGAACTCTCGGACTTTCCCTGTACTGTGAGGGGATAAAACTTCAGGGGCTCCTTTGTCTGGGGTCCCTCTTTGGAGGCGCCAGCTCGAGCTCTTATTTTGTTGCTTTGCTATTTAGTTGTTGCACCATGATTAAATTATCTTAGGGATCTGGACATCTTTGACTCTGCTATGGAAAACCTGGGGTAGATCCAGTAAGAAACCTGCTGTGACTGAGTGTGGGATGTGAGCTGCCAGGGACTTGGTTTGATAGTATAGGGTTAAAAAAAAAAAGTTCTAATCATGGAATACTCGGAGAGAGAAAGGGGGGTAGGCCTCACAGTACCTCTTGTGATTCCAGGCTTGCTAGGTCAGGTGAAACTCACCTGAATAGGCATAATAAGTGGGGTGATTGTTATCTGCAGCTGTGTGACTATTCTAACCATGATTTATGAAGTGATTGTATATGATTATAACCATAACAAGACTCATGTTTGAGAATCACGGTTGAGTGAAAATCAATGTATAACAATGAAGCAATGTAGTTTAATAATTAAACCTTTACTTATGTAATTGTGGGAAATATAAGGTGGTCTTTCTGCCGAACAGAGCCAGAGCTTGATCTGGGTTGGTAAGCCCCTAGCTCTCTGGGCCCAAATAAAAGCATCTCATATATAATCACATCAGTGATTCTGTGTGTCTCTGTCTCTGTCTCTCGATGCTAAGGTTCCAGTTCAGGTGGTGTGAGAGTGACTGCCAGAGTAGCTCCAGCAGGGTTGGACGGGGAAGTTTCCTTAACACCTCCAAAATTTCCCATATTGAGAAAAAACATTCTGAGTGAAGGAGTGAGGCATCCAATGGCAGCTCCAGAGGTGCTAATGGCTTAAGCTCCAGAAACTCACAGGCAGCAGAGGTAGCAGTCCAAATTCCTGCCATGCTCCCACAGACCCAGGTCACAGTGTGATCCAGTACTTAAGTTTTAAAAGTTATTAAAGGCTGAAGAAACCATTTGTTTCACAGTGGGAATGGTTAATGACTAGAGTTCATATTACCAGTGCTTTTCATGACTAATTTATTAAGCTTTTTTTTTGGCATTACCAGATGAGTTTTACTCCCAATGTGAAGCCGCTCAAAGTTCAAAATTAATGCCTTAGAAAAACTGTGAATTTATTTAATTTGGAGACCAGCAATAAAGAACACATCTGTGAAATCCCTTCAACTTTTTTTTTTTTTAAACAGGAAAACCTGGGAGAACACAGCAGTAAGGCATCTGTTGCTTGCACTCTGCTCAAGCTTGCTGAATGTTTGTACTAGCACAGGGCTAAAAACATCCCCAAAAAACCTTTCAGCTTAAGGACATTAGGTTCCTGGTTCACCTAAGGCCAAGAAACTGCTTCTGCTGCCTTGCTGTAAGGTGGAGGAGACGCAGATTACTCAGGGCAGGCTTTCCCCTTTTTTACTGATGCTGTGGCTACAGCTATTTTCTTTACATCACCTTTGCCAGTCTTGGCAAAGGTGTAAAACAACGACATTATGCTCCTGGACCAGCCTCTCCCAGCTACTAGCTATGGAGAGATTAAAGCAGAGACTCCGTTGTCTTGCTTTCAGCAACAGCTGCCCTCAAATTTCTACACGTTACTAAAACAATATCATAAACTATGACTGTAAGATAAGAAAAAAAATATTGTAAGACTATAAAACATCACCACCTGGTACCTCTTCACATCATAATACTGCCAACCTCAAGACAGCTGGCACCTGAGTGCATTCCCAGCTCCTTCTCAGTGCAAAACTATTTTGGAAATAGTAGAGTTGAAGGAGATGGCTGCATGGGAAGCAAATCAAAATCAGATTCAAAACAACATCTTGAGGTAAATTATTCCTTTTCATACTGAGCAGAAACTTATTAATAGAAAACACAATATGATTTATGCAGAATGACAGGTCGGGTTTGTGCTCTCAAAGCAGAAATCACAAACGCTTACAACCACACAATGCTGAGACCAGTAAGCAATTCATGACAACATGTCTGAGATGTAGAAAGATGCACTTCGCCATCTCCTGCACTGCCCATGTGTTACAAGAAGCAGTTTACCACAACTTTCTTGAACTCGAGTCAAGAATCCAGTGTCATGAGCAAGGCATCCAGCACAGACTGAAGAATATGTGGTGCTTCTTACTCCTGCTCTGAGAGTAGACGCCCTTTTCCCCACCTAAGGCAGGACACTGGACCTGCCTAGATCTGTAATAGTTCAGGGTGAATTAGACCATGGCAGCTGAGCTCTGCTCTGCTCAAGGTTGGCAGGGGAGCACCCTGCACTGTTGTTTTGAGACAGCAGAGTGTGAGACTGCAGCCTCCTCCACAAACACAACAGAGAACCTCTTGCTCTCTCCCATCCCCTGGGCAGTGGACTAAAGGTGCCACCACCTGCAGACACCTGAGGCCTGCACAAGGGAGATCTGAACACACTAATACACAGGTGAGCCTGAAACAGTCTGTGTGACTGCTAAACCCCAGATCACCTTAACTCTCAAGGAACCTGGCAGGTAAGCCAAGGGCCATGTTTTTTGCCAAGGACAGTCCTCCTACTAATATGAGTTCCCAAACTGCACTTCAGTACCTTGCTGAAGACAATGAACATCTTAAAATCTCTTGAAGAAGAGAATGCAGGGCTGTGTTCTGTGTCTCCAAACTTTCCACATCCCTGGGAACTAGAACTGCATTGAATTAAACCTCGTACTACAGTTACTCATTAATTGCTGTGAAATACCATTAACAGATGTTGCATAATGGATGAAAACGACTCAACCTAAAGCACATATATTTGCTTTGCTCTAAAAACTCACAAGAACATAAAGTACAGGAATTTCAAGCATAACAAATGCATAATCACCCCTTTGGCACACTGTTGTCACAGAATAGAGAAAGCAAAACTAACGTTTAAGTAAACCTCAAGGCAGGACTGTGCACATGCATTTAGAAATAAGAGTCATGTTTCAGTCTAAGTCCAGCTAGCTAAAACTTTCCAGAACTCAGCACTGCAGTTTTACAAAAAAGTGAGCTTTTAGATAGAAAATCAGATGGGAGGAATCACAGGAAAAGCTTCCCAAGAAACATAAATAATGCAAGAAAAGGAGGCCAAAATAAAATTATATTTTAATAACAGTTATCTTTACAGTGTTTTTTGCTGTGATGTCAGAAGTCAAAACTTTAGTGGTGATGCTAGTTTTAGTAAGATTAGGAGCAGCATTAATCTAGCAGGTATTAAATAGACTTGCTTTCTAGATCAAAACATCTTATGTGTTCTAATTAATTTCACTCTAGGACTTTGAACAAAAGAACTCCTTGTACAAATCAGAGGAACAATGGTCCTCAATATCCCAGACACAATGTTTCAACAGGGGTGAGAACAGCTCCCATTATTCACACACAGAGAGCAAACCTTTCCTCAAAAGTGCTAACTTCTATTTTATTTCAGCACAGTAAACAGAAGACACCTTAAAACATTTTGTATTCAATGCCACTGGGTAGCACTCACAAGCTGTCTTAAATAAAAAATGAACACAGTTTCAAAAAATGAGCACAGTTTCTATTCAACCTCTCCAACATCAGGAAATCCACACACTGGAATATGTCAATAACCTCTCAGCAGCACATACCCTCTCTGACAGCAGAGCAAGTATAAATAAAGCAAAGAGACTAGTCAAGGATAAGAAAACTTTTAAATAAGCTTCAAACTACTTTGAAGCTTACATACTTGCAAAAGAACTACTCCAAAACTGACTCAGTACAAACATGGGCTTACTGAAAAGTGACGCTTGCTGTAAAAGTAAGTGGTAAAAAATTTCTTATCAAAGTCTGACACGAACTCTGCAAACTGTGCTGTGTTTTACTCTGGCCGTAAGCAACTGAGTAACTCCACATTTTCCATTAATGCCAGCAAGAGAGCAGATTTTTATACCAGGCAATTTCTTTTCTCCAAGGGTTTATACATGGCCTTGTCCTTTCTGTTTCAGAAGAATCCTGCATGTCCTGGACTTACTTATTTCCACCTCCTCCTCTCTGAGAGCTTTCTGCAAATACTCAGCCAAATCCCAGACCACCTCCACACTCCAAGCCCCCTTCTGCATGATGTGTGCTGTAAGTCAAACACTCCCCATAGGTGGGAGGCAGCAGAGGGGAAGTGTCTACTCAAATGATCAAATCAACTCATCATATTAAATGCCAGCTTATTTCAGACTGAAACATAACACAGACTTAGTTGGATAGTTTTACAAATATATCAGCATATTCCTTCGTTTCTATTTAAAGCAAATCATCTGGAAAAGAAGAGAGAGATGTAGGCTGAGACAGAACACCAACTTCTGAAAGCTGCAGAGGGGCTGCAGATAATAATAAAAGCACAGGCACAGCTCTATTAACAGTGCAGGTCACCACATCACCTGTCCCATCAGCATTCCAGACCATTTATTTGACCATCTGCCCACAGACATTGGGAAAAGCCAAGCCTAGACTTCATTAGGGTTCATACTGCTTTCAAGTAAAATGTAGGTCTCAGATTTAGGTTAATACTTTTTAATTCTGAGAATAACCTAAATTCATATTGCTAAAGACAGCTAAGCCCCCGTGCTAGCTCTCCACATCATCCCCGCTGCACTTACCAGATTACATGGGGTTGTTTAACTGACACCCAGGCAATCTGTTATGCACCCAGGTTACTTTCGGTTGCTTGCATATGAACAGTTTAAGAAAACCAGGACAGCTGTATCTGGAAGTCAGCTGTACCAGAAAAGCTAAAAGCTTCCTCACACACATTCACCCTAGAGGAACAAATTTCAGAAGCAGGAAGAAGCAGAAACTTGTGCTGTTGACTTTGCCCAGATCTGATCCTGACAAGTTACTCAAAAATGAAACCAAACATACAGGGAAATGAACAGACATTCCCAATGGCATTACCCCTTTTCACCAAAGGAAAGATCTTACAAACCTTAAGTAAAAAAAAAAACTAACACATGCCAAATATACAGAAAACAGTGTGGGGAACCTGTGTGCCTGGCCCTACACATCTCCTGGAGTCACGGCAGTGCTAATGGCAAGTTCCTGAGATGGGATTAAACTAAACACTTCTCCCATTCATAAGCATGGCCCAGCTGTAGAGAATATTTTGAAATTCCATATTTCAGGCAGAGGGAGGTCTAAAGGCACCACAGAACTACCACTGAGGGTGGCTGTTCCTCCAGCTGTATCCAAGGACAAGCTAGGGCAGGGACATCAGTCAGTCTTGGAAGGAGCTGGGACCCTGAGGTTAGTTCAGTTGGTTAGAGCACGGTGCTAATAACACCAGAGATGGTGGGTTTAATCCAGGCCATTCACTTAAGAGTTGCACTTGATGATCCTTTGGGTCTCTTCCAACTCAGCATACTCTGTGAAATTCTGGGATGGACTTAAAAATGACCTCATGGCCAAGGGCACAGAATAACACAGACAAATAAAACAGGACTTGTTCCAGTATGTCAATGTCTTTTACTGGGGAGCTTAAACTAGACCTGCACTGCCAACAGTGCTATCAACCTGTGCTGACAGAGGCTCACCTTTCCCTCACCATCCCCTTTCCTCATAACACTGACTGCAGCCCTGCAAGCACAGCTCAGCCCCAGTGAAAGCTACAGCTTTAACTCTATTTAAAACAGGGGGTTTTTTTAACTATTAGAAAAATAAAAAGGTCTGAAATGCATGTCTCGCATCACTGATGCCATGGTCTCATATTGCAAACACTACACTGTATAACATAGCAAAATCCATCTCACAAATTCTTTAATTTTTGCCTCAAAACCCACCAGGCCCCTTGCAGATACTGCTGTTATTGGAAGCTGATTGAGAACTTCACTGCACTGTAACTGGAAACCATCTTCCAGTTATCAGTCTTCATCAATCTGTGGCCAGTTTGTGCCTGTTCTTGTCAAACTGAGATCTCCCCAAGGCTCTTCCTCCCTGTCAAACTCAGGACAAATTAAAGCACTGTCCCAGCCTAAGTGCTTTTAAATCTTTACCTACACAAGAGGATCTTCCTTCCTCTGAAAGCCCTGGCAACCTTCTTCCACTTCAAATTCCCCTGACACTGGTAAAGTCACATGAGTTTCACAGAGGCCTGGATATGGCAGCCGGATGTGCTTTTGCTAGATTAAAAAGCAGCAGTAATTTTTCACATGACACAAGCTCAGTCTCCAAGTGGAAGCACAGCTCCTGGTACTAGCTACTGAGACAGAAAACCCAAGGATACAACAGACAATCCATCCTCTCTGGCAGATTTCAGAGACTTAATCCAGCCCTTGGGGTACTTTCCAGGTACTATGTGAGGGAGTGTCAAGCCAGGTGTGCCCTGAAACTACACCTTGTAGGCAGAGATGCTGGAGGAAGGTGAGGCTGGGACAATACTTACAGTCACAAGAGACAGAACGTTAACATCTTGCTAAAAAGAAAAGATATTCTACATGAATTACATGGTTTCCCAGAAAGAACATCTTGCCTCCTGCCCAACTGTTGCCATGGCCACCAGCTCACTGGTGATCTACAGCAAAGCACGGGAGCAACAAGCCTGTCCTTCCTGGCCTAGTACCCCCCAGAGCACCACTCCCTGGCTGCAGACCACTCAGCTTTTCCCAAAGCTCAGCCCTGGAGAGGACAACCACAGCTCCGGGACGTGCCGAGTGCGCAGGTTGGTGGCTGCAGTGCCAGGTTTCTGTGGGGCTTGCCCAGCTTCAGATCTGGGGCTCTATTTAAAGAAAAGTGCAAAGAGGCTTTGCTTGTTAAGAGAAACAGTGGAGCCAAAAGGCAGCAGCTACACACAGCTCTGTGACAGGGCCTGTTTCCCACATTCCCACTCTGCTCCAGCTCCCACGACCATGCTGCTCACAGCCAGGCAAGGCACACCCAGAGCTTTGGTGGGTCAGCAGAGGACTGGCAGCAGAGGCCAATACACAATATATTCATATTCTTCCCAATCCTGGCACACAGACCACGGCAGGGAGTGCCTCTGCTGTCTACACTTACTCAAAGGCATTGCACCTATTTTTACCTATTACCCATCTGACACGGGAGCACACTTTACCTCTAAAGGTAACAGAGAAGTTATAGATAGATGGAGACTTGACAGTACAGGAAAGTGTTTTAAACTCATTATCTCACTTTATTTCAAAAGAAAAACCATTGCTTAACACTATCACTGCTTTCCAGATCAGACACTAAAGTTATAATGTGGTAAGATTAGTGATTTTTATACTTGTAGGCTTTAAGATACCAAAGTTCACAATTAATTGAGCTAAAGCAGTACACTGATGTGTACCTGCCCACATGGTGTGGACACTATTCAGTGTCTGATATTAAGAGAAGGAAACCTTCATAGTATTTACTACGTTCCTGCTGTGCATAGGCTTGCAAATGGTTTTCTGGAATCACCTACATTAACAGACTTCTACTAAATTTATCACATTATGTTGCCAGCCCCTGGTGTGCTACAGCAGTGCTGTATGACCTGCCCTGTGCTGAGCAGAGCACTACAGACACAGCAGCCTCCAACTGCTAGAGAGAAACAACAGCCACCAGCTGCATACCTCCATGTTCAGTGAGAAGGCAGCAGCATAATCTGGCAATGGGAAATGAGCCTGTGCTCCACAAAATGTCCCACAGAATCTCAGGGCTCTGCTCTTCCTATCAAAGAGCATGTCCTCTGTCTTGGATGCTGGTGGAGCAACCACTTCTACAGAAGGACTATTGCTATGGCAACCAGAGCCACTGCGTTCACCTCTGTACCATCAATAAACTCCTGGGAAACAACCATGACTGTGTCAAAACAGGCCCAGCAAAACAGCATGCTGTATCTGGGACAGCTCTCTCACTTCCATCTCCTCTCAAGACAAACAAGTAGAACACACAAGCTCCTCCTTTCCCAGCCAGTGAACCAGACAGGACATGAAAGAGCTGCAGTTCTTCAGCATACTGCATTTTTCCAAGAACCTGTTATTCAGGAGACCAGCCATCCTGCAAGGTGCTGTGTAGCCTTGGCAGAGCAGTCTGCACCTCAGAACTCAGAAGTTTCATGCTGCTTGGTATGTACAGGTGAAGGCTAATCTCTGTCACTGGATATATTCCAGTTCTTATTGATTAAACCTTAACAGGAGCTAAAATTAAAACAGAGATATTTTTTTTTCATCTCTCTCAACATTACTGCTGAGCTATGGGGAGTTACCAACCAATCCTTGCCCCCGGCACATCATCTTACCTGACAGTCGAAGTCCTGGAAGTTGCGAGCTGCGTTCTGTTAACAAAAAACAGGAAAAAAGAATTAAAAAAAAAGAAAAAAGGAAATCAGCACAATGTCCCAGAACATCCTCAACAACATCATGAAAGTTTCCCATAGAGACCTCTGTTATAGCACAGTTGAGACTGGCTGCAGTCAGGTAAGCAGCGAAATGCAAGACATGTACAAGCAAACTCCATGCAAGATCTGCCCGTTCTATACAACACGGTTATAAGGCTGTGACACACGGAAGAACTCCACAACTCGTCAAAGTTATGAAGTAGGTATGGTTTATTTCAGTGCTGAGGCACACGGGGATAGTTCCTCCAAAAACGTGCATGCCGAATCTTCAAACTACTGCTCTATTTATTCCCTGAAAGCCTGGGATGACACAATACACCTCATCCATATTCATTTCCTAGCCCCACCTACTCTCGTTTTACATCCAAACGAGCCCAAAGTCCTTTTGAGCCTGTGCCTCCCAATTCGAGGGTCGTCGGGGGGTCTCTGACAAAGGCTTCCAAACTCTTCATCGCACTTGAACTTTTCAACTTTGTCTCTGGAGCATGTGTCTTTGCTTCCTGGGCACATTCCAGGCCTTGAGATTAATTCTTGCTGGTTCAGACTCTGGTTTTATCACTTATCTCTGGTAGCCTTGCACTCCTCACCCTGTTTGCAAGTTCTGGCTCCGTTTATTGCAAACTTAGTCTTCATTTTGCAAGCACAGTAAATGTCAGGCATTCCTCATTGTCTGAACTGTTCCTTACTCCTCAATTCTCTGTCTCAGGCTGTAAGGAGCCTACCAGCTAAGGGAAGTGAGCACCTCTGTGCACAGCTGAGAGTGTTCAAGCAGGGACAGATGCACCTAGGAAGGACACTGGCTGCAGCTGGGCTGCATATGGGTCTAGGTTTTGTCTATTCCTGGCGTCCATTAACAATTTGGATGCAAAACTCCTGAAGGACTACTCCTGGGATCTCACACAGTGAGTGCAAGAAAACAAGCCATGCAGTCAGCTCCTGTGCAGCCACTGCTGCAGGTATGGGATCGTTTCACGACAGACACAGGGACCTGCCAGCTCCTGAAACCCGAATGCATGGGAACTGTGCACAGTGATCATCACTGACTCTTCCCTGAGGGAGACCCAGTGCATGCAGGTGAACACAGTAAGTACAGCACCCACTTGGCACCCTGCAGGTAGGAAGGTCTGTGTGCCCATGTGCTTTGTGAAACCCTCTCTCCAGCCACACAGTAGAGCTATCAGCAAAAGGCTGAGCAAATCACTTGAGATGGCATTCCAGCTTATGTGTTTTAGAAATAGCATCTGTCGTGGTTTGATACTGGCCAAATGCCAGGCACCCATTCATTCACCCTCTCTTGCTCTCAGCTGGGCAGAGGAGAAGGAAAAAAATTAATGAAGGGTTCATGAGTTGAGATGAGGACTAGGAGAAAACACTCTAAGGGCAAAATAGGTTCAAATTTAAAGGTGTAAAGTAAATTTATTATTAACAGAGTCAGAGGAGGATAATGAGAAGTAAAATAAGCCTTTAAAACACCTTGTTTTTCTCCCTAGCCCCTTCCTCCTTCCCACTGACAGCGCAGGGAGACAGGGCGTGGGGGTTTTGGTCAGTTCATCACTCGAGACCTTCTGCTCACTCAGGGAGAGGAGTCTTTTCTCTGCTATGCTGTGAGGTCCCTCCCATGGAAGACAGTTCTCTATGAACATCTCCAGTGTGGGTCTAATCTCACAAGCAGCAGTCC
>VXBQ01001198.1:24830-46476 GCA_013400175.1 Phainopepla nitens | reverse complement strand
TTTTTTTTTTTTTGCCTTGTAGGTACTGTTAAGTATTCCTGTTCTGAGTCAGGAGCAGAGAAATCTAGCCACAAAAGGGAAGTCTCCATCTCTTGAGCAGAGCAGCTGCTGGAGGGCGCTATGGCAGGAAGATGAGGACAAGGGTGCACTCCTTCATGTAGACCTCTGAATATCTCTGCCCTTTTTCCTCTAGGTAAAACAAATTCACTTCCCCTTTGCTTCTGCTGGGCTGTCTGCTTTCCCTAGAGCTATTATCTTTTTGTATGAGGAGGGGAAATAAAATGGATGGATGGATGGATGGATGGATGGATGGATGGATGGAAAAATGGAAAAATGGATGGATGCATGGACAGACAGAAAAATGAAGTTTTTCCCCTGCCTCTTCTTGTAGAACACAGGCTCCATTCCTGTTAAAGGATGGTGGCATGAAGCCACAAAGATTCACACTTACCCACTCAGAGTCCTGGCCGCCAGAGCAAGGAGAGGCAGGTGGAGCAGGCTGTCACCCTGCCTGGGAGCCTGGGCCAGGAGGAAAGGATGAGCACTCATGTTGGGATCTGAATAAAGATGACTGACATGAATTCCATTTCTGTAGAGTGACACAACTTCAAGTGGGGTGTCTTGACTTGTAAGTTTGTGGATGGGGAGTGAGAAGGAAGACAGGTAAGTGGTCTTCTGATGCTTTACATGACAGAGAGCAGAAAATGCTGGGAGAGCTTGGATGTCATTTGTGCTGGATGCACTTAGCTCCAGGCGAACAACATGACCACTTCATCTTCCTCCAGCTTACCTGTCAAGGAATGGAGAAGTATGGGCACAAAGCTAGTAGGGCACTTATTTTTGAAGACACCTTCCTGGGCAGAAGAGAAATGGTTCAGAGAGTGGGCATTTTGCAGAAGGCAACAGTGAAGTACTGAGTGCTTGTGTCCCCCATTTTGTGAGCTTACCCTTCTGGGGGCTTGAGTGTGGCTGGAGCACAAGCACCATGTGGCAGAAAGGAATTGTGAACAACGAAATGCCTGACTCTTCATCTTCTAATGTGTTACAGTTACTCCCTTATTATCTTGCAGTTCTAAAAATGCCAGTAAGTACTGGTCCCATTTCAAATACATTTTACATTTTAGAGAACTGCTGTGATACTGGTGAAAGGAAGCTGTCAGTCAGATTCAGAAAGGCAGAAGACTCATTTAAGTACTTGTATATAGAGAAAGGCAGGGGAGAAACTGCAGGCTAATAGTAGTGATATAGAAAGGTCTGGAAGAAAAGACTAAATAACATACAGGGTGGTGCTAAAATCCTCAGAAATAATCAATGTTAAACACCAATCTATCTGAAATAAGCTGCAGTGTTTTAAGAATGTGTAATTTCTTCAAGGCAAAGCAGTTTTCTTTTGGTCAGAAAAGGGGGTGTATAAAAAGAGATACAGAATGATTACAGGATTCAGACCAATGAAATTATGCTTCTCATTACATTAATTCTCCTCTGACTGTACTATGAAGAATACATGTTTTACAAGATTTGTGATGTTGGCTGATGTGTTGTTTTACAAAGTGCGCATTAGGCGTACATAAGTGCATGCTTTCTAGCGCATTGGATTTTAAAGTTCTAAATAAATTTGCTGGAGTTTGGTGTACATGCTCTTGATAATGGTTGATTTTGGACTTGCTAAACCACAAGACATTAAAAACTGAAGGCAGAATAATAGGATAATTCACTTTCATTGTGAAGAAGAAATATTTATTCATGTAATTTACTATGCTCTCCCTCATAATCCCTCTTGTCTCCATCACTAGCCAAAATGGCCATATGGGATTTCCCTACACCTTGTTGTTAGGACACAATACTGGGTAGTTTATTTGCTTTCAGCATGTCAGTGTCAAGGGTCAGTGGGAGGTGCAGTTTTTGAAAACTGTAACTTACTTTCTACTATTGCATTTTTATTGAAAACGTAACAAGGTAATAATCGTTGTGTGTGCACGCACCTTTGTCTGGTTTCCCTGTTTATTTAGTAAACATTTGAAATCAGAAACAGCACACATTTATTTAATTGGCACTGAGCAATATTAGGTGGGAAAGGGTTTCTGGTGCGGCTTGCCTTCTGTAAGTCCCACATTCCTGTTACTATTGTAAGTGTTACAAGATATTATTGAGCAGTACCATAAGATGTGTTGCAAAGAGACAGTATGATTTTTAAGCTTGGAATGCTGGGGATTTATTTTTATTTATAGTTGGGAGAGTCTTCTGATGTGTGGGATGGAGAAATAAGGATTTGTAGAGAGAGCTGAATTATTCTTTGGACCAACAGAGAGAAATTTAGTGCATTTGAAAGACACTTTGTATTCTTCCATCGTTATAAATTGCTGCAATGAAAGCCATTCCCCTTCTCCTTGTTAAAAAAGTTATGACTGCTTAAATCAATCATGGGCCAACTCATTAAGATGGTATTTAGATAAAATCCACTATACATGGTAAGTTTTGAATAGAATATGGTAACCAATGAGCTCAGTATCCCATTACTGTGTGTTTTGTGCTCCTGCTCCCCATCCACCTCCCACATAGCTAGCAGGGAAGGCACACAGTAAATCACAAATCACCTAATAAACAAGCATTCCTGCAGAGCTGGTGAAGCAGAGATGATTAATGTATAGTGAAGGGACCTTCTGGCAGGGCAGCTGATGTTGGTGGAGAGTGACACAGGCTGCAGGTGATGCTGGACAGAAATTAGGATGGTTTAGTGTGGAGAGTGGCCTGGCAGAAGGTGGGGTGCAGATTAGAAGCAAGGGGAGGTATAGGCAGATGTTGCCTCCCAAATCTATCCCTTCTATCTGGATAAACTGGTTTGGGTCCGTGGTCTCCCGCATAGCTTTCTGCCCCCTGAACCATCTGAAGACTTTGCCTTCGCCAGCCCTGGTGATAGTCCAGCTTCATTCCTGGCACCACTTCCATTGGTTTCCCAGTAGCCATCCTGATGGCACTGAGCATGCAGGGTTTTACCTCTGCATCCCCACTCGGAGTCCTGCTAGGTTGGCATGTGGCACAGAGCGCACTCATAGTGCTGCAGAAGCAGAGGTTGGAATGGCTTTTGGAGCTGCAGAAGCTCAGTCAGCCCCACACCTTTGTCCTGTTGGGAAAAATGATCCTTATGTCACTTAGACATGATTTAGGAATACGTGCCTCTTTTCCTGAAGTACAGATCCCCCTTCTACCACTGCACTTCCCTTTCTCCTTTATACTTGTTGGCAGTAGTTTTTTTCTCTCTTGTCACTCAGTCTTATTTCCCACTCGTCCCCCACTACTTGGGGGGTCCCAGCTGGGTTGATGTAGACCAGTACTCCCAAGACTTGCTCAGGCTTTGAGTGCTACTGTGGCTGAAAGGCAGCCATAAACTCATCACTTTATATGGGCTATATTCATTTTGGGTTCACCAAAGAAGTACAGGCAAGCATAAAAGAACAACCGGCAGCACTCAGCTGCCCAAAGGGCAGTTCCTTGTCTTCCTCCTGCTTTCATTTTTGTTCCACAGTCAGCCCCTTTGATGTGGGGCCTGCATGGCCATATCAGCTTAGATATTTTGCAGGTCTGCACTGGAAACTGTGGCCACTGCACACGTATTTTTTGGAAAGACAACTTAAAGGAGAAATTTTTTGCAACAGGCATAATCAAGCAATGACAGTGTCCTGCTTTAGGAACATAAAAGGAATGCCGCTACACTTGTAGTGAATTAATCTGTAAGACATAAAAGTTTGTATTGGCAGATAAAGACATGAAATTTAACATTTAACCTCAAAATAGACAAGAAAGAGACATTTGTATTTCCATAGCAACCTTATAATGTACAAAATCTTCATGCTGGGGATTTTAGTGATATCTTAAATTTGCAGTTATGGCAATACTCACCTATACAGATAAATTTCCTAAAGCAAAGTATTTCACTTGTCAGGTTCTAGTCCTTTGAGTATAGACTTAGGAAAATCAGCTGTTCTTAAATTTTTTACTCCATTTTAAACTGCTCTGTTTGCTAGTACTGTAACTGTTTTTACTATCTATTACCATAAGAAGACCAACATACAATATAAAAACAAATATATATATACATGTCTCAATGCAAACCATAAGAGTAGCCAGACGCTGTTGCTGTTCTGCTAAAAATTAATTTTTAGAAATCACTGTAGCAACAGACTGAAATACCCATCCAGTCTGAAACTGATGGAAAAAATTCCTTTGCATTAAACCAAAATAAACCTAATCTTTCCCAAAAATTCATGTTATTGATTCTATCAAGTAATCTCAGTACATTAGCATGGGACGCATTTCAGGACCAGAGGATTTTGAAATAGCACGTGACTTACCTTTCTGCTGATCAAACACGGATGTGGAACTGAAATCCATTGTGATCTAGCTCATTATTTTCAACCAGACCAGACAAATGCCTCCAGGGTTTTCAGAGTAGAATCTCATATATTACAGTACACGGTGAAACGATAGCTGTCACCAGTCTTCCTCTCAGAGAATTAAACTCGCTTTACGGCTGCAGGTTGTTGCCAAGACAAGAGTTTGATGGAAACATTATATTCTGTTATGGGCTCTCTTGAAAGGATGTCCTGGAAGCTTATCTGAGATTCTGAAAAATGCCATGTCTTCGCGAGTGAAGAACCTCCGAGCAGCTCCGAGATGCCGCAGCTCCCTCAGCCCAGCCAGGGCAGCGCGAGCGGCGCGGGCTGGCGCACGGAGCATGTGCAGAGCTCCGGCGGGTCCGGCGGGCTCGGCGCGCGCCCAGCTAGCCGCGGCCCTGCGGCCCCGGTGTCCGCGCCGCCCGTGCCTGAGTGAGGTGGGGCGCTCACACGCCACCTGCGTGAGCACCAGCGCAGAGAGCACAGGGCCTTCCTGCCTCCGTTTGGTACTACCCAGGTGCAGTTAGTTAAGGATAATGAAAGGACAATAACTGACAGCAAACTAGTGCCGGCGAAGTGGACAGTGTTAGCTACAACAGCACAGTGCAGCAGATACACAGTGCACAGCTGTGCCGGTTTTGGCTGGGGTTGAATTTATTTTCTTTACAGCAGCTGGTGTGGAGGTGTGATTTGGATTTAGGCTGGAAACAGCTGTGTTGATAACAAAGAGATGTTTTCGTTNAGCCTTGATGTCCTGGGAATGGCTGAACACCTGTCTGCTCTTGGAAAGTGGTGAATAAATCCCATGTTTTGCTTTGCTTGTGCATGTAGCTTTTGCTTTCCCTATTAAACTAACTCTAATGCAACCCATGAGTTAATTCACTTTTACTGCTCCAATTCTTTCCCCCATCCTACTGTGAGCTGCATGGGGCTGAGCTGCTGGCTTAGATTAGACCACGGCAACAGGGGATGTCAAACCCAGGATCCATAACTTCAAACCCAGTATCTGCCAAACTGTCTTCACACTTTGTTTTTGATCAGGCCTCTGCCTTCCTAAATTTAGAACTCAGACCTTGTACTTTAAGAGGAGGGGACCCTGGTGAGCTTTGCTTTTTGCTATGTTATTTCTGTGAAAGAAATAATAATAAACGTACTGACTTAGAATTTACCTTGAATACTACATACCAGTGCTGGCTGGTGAATGTGTTTACTCAGCACTGGTGCACTGAAAGAGACACATCATTACTGCTAAGTAAGGCAAAGTAATACATGAAACTTAGGAAAGACAAGATACTTTGGGTCCAAAAATACAGGCAGAACCTACACTAAAGCTATGCCTATGTTTGTTCAGCCTAAGGAGCCTCTACACTTTCTTTACTGTATTTAATCTCTTCTGGTGTTTTGACCAATTCCTGTGACTACAGCACATCCTAGAGACATATCCTACATGTGGATACAACATGAGTTGTATCTGGAGCTCATTCACATCCCAAGCACCTGCCTCAAAATATGTTTTCGGGAAAGGATCACATGGTCCTGAAAGCAACACAGACTCAACAGCTTGAAATGAAACACCAGAGCTGAAAGTCTCCAGAATATGGCAGTGTGATCTGCTGATTTGATTAACTGTCAAGAGGCATGTGGTAGGACAGAAGATCCAGAGACAGGCTGTTTCTCTTTTCTCTACTGCTGATTGTTTTGTGGTTTGCCTTGTCTCCTGCCAAAACTTACTATACTGAGGAGGTACTCACTGTGTGGCAAGTGCTGTCTATGCAATCTGTGAGCAGAGTGTTAGTCATGCAGATGGTCAGCTCCTAACTGGCATCTCCTTGGTGGGAGGGTGGCTCCAGGGGTGGCACCAGCAGAAGTCCAGTCTAGTCTAGTCTAATACACTGACTCTGTTCCTACAGCTGCCATGGCTGCTGACTTAATGGAGGAAGCACTGGAGACATGTCTCTGGTCAGGAATTTTGACCTGCAAATTGTCACCCCAGTGATCTTTGAAAGATCACAAAAACGACCTTTGCTTTCTGCATGTGGCAAGAGGCTCTTTGTCCTCTGTGCACACAGGATTTCTGACCCTGAGCACAAGTGCTGGATTCCCCACCCTCCTCTACCTAATTCAGTCAATTAAATACTCACAGTTGTGCCTGCCCGTTTGCTGTTACTGGGTCCCTGTCCTTTCATTCTGCTCCTGAAATGAAGGTGGTAGGCTTTGGAGATTGGTGGTTCAGTTTCACTCCTGCAGTACATTAACCTTGGAATGAGGTGCACTGCAGTTATGCAGCTAGGAATTTGGGGGAGAAACATGAGGCAGCTGATTCCATCTGTGTCCCATGTGTGGCACAATATTCCCTATAGCGCTGTGTACATTTGCCTGGGGCTTAGCTTGCCTTCAGCTACATGACAGCCAGGCAACTCCTCTGAGACTGGTGTCCACACCTGCCATGGTGTCATGCATTGAAAACCATGGTGTCTCATGTGTTTGAGAGCTGGCATCTTCTCCCCTCTGCATCCATCAGAAGGGAATTAAGGCCAATGATTTAGCAAAACACCTTTCCCCATGTAGATCTGAGCACCAGGTGAACACAGATCTGTGCCTCAGCTGTGGTAGATATATCACAGCTTAAATGCTGCCAAAAAAGTTGAGATTTGGAAGGTGGGCTTGAGTCACTGACTTTCTGTATTGTTTCTTTAGAAGAAAATTCCTCATGGCCTCCTGTGTGCAGTGCCTGTGAAAGCAGCTCTGGCTCAGGACAACAAAGCCACAAAAGAGTTAGAGGCTTGTATAGGCAGCAGATAAAGATTGTAGCTTTGATATTGTTAATTTACACTGTTTTTTAATTTAAGCAAAGTATTCCTGACTTTTTATTCTGTCAGAAGTAGTTCAGTTTTTTGGAAAGTTTTTTAGTGGTCCAGAAAAATTATGAAGAGAGAGTATCAGAAACACAGGCATTATTTTTGCATGCTTGTTTGCCCACATTTGCATCAGCGTTTTGCTGTATGTAGGTAGGGTGGTTAACTCTCCTCCTTCTAATTGCTGTTCATTAGGTGAATGCAAAAGCTGTGGTGAAACCACAGAGAGTGGGTGAAGCATACATTCAAGTGCTATGTAAATATTATTTACTGGGGTGCAGAGCAGGGCTGAAAACTAACAGTGCAGAGGCTGATGGCTCATGGGTGCTTGCAGCTGACAGCTCCTGCTCTGTGCCACATTGCCATCATGAGCAGAGACTCAGCTTACAGATCTTCTCTTCTCTTGTCCCTGTGGAGGACACTGCAAGTGAGTTTTTGCATCCATTTGACGTAATGATACAGCCAATGCTTTGGAGGAAGGATGAGCCTCTCCCCTTGCAAAGTGCCTGGAGCAGCAGTGCCCCCATCTGTAAGGACCTCTGCCAGTCAGCCAGCACTGCAGAGGCAGCAGCTCCAGCTGTAAATTGTGCTTCCTTGCTTTCTTCATGGCTGTGTCACAATATTGCTCTGTATTGCTTGGTAAGCATGCAATCCAGAGAACAGAAGCCAAAATTAACAGAGGAATACCATCAACCTTCATTTCCAGTTTCTATTTGAAATCCACTAGTAATAATCTGGTTGTTAAGCCTTTAAAATACAATGCTGTGTACTATTTAAAGTACAATAATAACTCCTCATATGATTTTGAGCTCCATCGGCTTCTGTCTGGAAGGTTAGCACCAAGCTAACTGTGCTTGCTGGTGGGAATTGATCTAGGATACTCCAAGTTACAAAAATCTCCCTTGAAATGTCAGCAGATAAACAGTGACTACAGAAAGGAGAATAAAGTCACAGCTACATCTTAGAGGTACCCACATGGAATGTAAGACAGAGTGAGGACCTGCTCTACTTTGCTCCCTGTTTTTTAAGGCCAAATACGTCCTCTGCTTAGTCAATATGACTTTTTGCCCTTGACTTCAATGGCATCAGAGCATCTCTTATGGTGTGACTTATTGGGATATCAGTAGCACACTGTGAAACAAATTTACTAATTGGCCAATACACTTGAAAGTCCTCTCTATGGACTGTTAAACAGTTACTGGATTTATGGGTATTGTTTTCTCAAAGCATAGTCTGATTACAATTAACTAAACCACATTGAATCTTTTTTCTAAGAGTAATTGTTTTGCCCACTTCAGAAGGGGTGGAGAGCCTCTCAATGAACTTGTCATCCTAACCATGCTCTAGCTTTCTCTTGTTAACTTCCAAAAACTTCCTCATGATATTCCAGGTGTAAAGCTGCGTTCAGTGCTTCTGGCATGGTGTAAGGCTGGTTTGATGAGCCTGTCAGAGTGCTTGAGCCAGACATGCCTGTGGAGGAGCAGATGGGGTGGGAATGGAGACCTGCTCAGTCAGAGTAGTCCCGGTGCTGGTATGCATGTCCTGGGTACACACCCTGTCTGTGAGACCAGGGAGGTGGAGATGGGGCATGACACTTTGGTAGTGTTACACTAGTAAAGAAAAATTTCTGTGCTAAACCTCACTATTATATTTACTTTTAAGAAATTATGTTATTGTTTATTCTACAAGGTAACATAAGGAACAAAAATAAGTGTCTGTTCCAGGTCACATCAAAGGCTCTGCTAGTCAGGTAACCAGTGTTTGAATGGCACTCACCAGCAGTTGTCTGGCAACCTGCAGGACAAGTGTGCAGTGAATAACATTCCTCTGACCACTCCTCTGATGTCCAATCCTTTTCAGACTCCTCTAGAGTGGAGTCTCCAAGGCCGTGCTGTGATTCTGCAGAGTTCCAGAAGGTGGTGGTCTGGGATCAGCATTTGGCTCCACGAACCAGCAGGAGCAGCTCTTAAGTAGAAACATTTATATTACTTTCCGTTAAATCCTTTTAAATGGAGGAAGAAAAGTTCATTTGTGGGAAACCAGTAATCTCTGACCTTATACAGTGCATTAAGAATGCCTGCAAATTAATGAAGTCCCATTCCAGATATCAAGTAACAGTATAGAGCATGACTAATCATCTATGAATGGTAAACTTTGAGTGCCTTGCTGAAAACCTTTGAGATAGTAGATTTGCACTGGTAAAATAAAGGAAAAGCTTAATGTGTTTTTACTTCTTGTATTTGGGATAATTAAAGGTACGTGTCCATTACAGTCTTTGATTTGCAATATCTTACATTTCACTGCCAAAGTATGCCGGAGCCCCAGATATGAGAAACAAACACAAAAAAGGTGTCTCTAACGTGTAATTATGACACAAAGGATTTAGTCCTGCATTTCCTGCATACCTGGGATTCCTATTGATATCTTACCTAAGATTATGAGCTTTACTTCAGGTTTGCAAGGTGACAAGAGCATTAGCAGTAATGGAGCATGCAAGTCTGTGGTTTGGCATTGTACTTACACAGAAGTAGCAATTTAAATGTGCTGATGGAACTCAAACAAAACCACAAACATTTAACTGGTATCTCACTATATGTAGTGCACTCACTGTCAACTAAGTGGAAGTTAAGCAGCTCTATAGGCAAAGACTGGTTCAGGAGAACGCCAGGCACACTGGGCTAAATAACCTGATCTGTTAGAAGACTCACACTGTGACCACAGCACAAGGGGCATCAGATTTGCAACAGGACTCTAGATTGCAGCAGCGTTTATTATTGCTTTGATGTAGCTGTGATAGTTCTTGGACTTACAAGACCTCCTTATGGACACCCCCTTCACCTGCACAATTACTTCCATAGTTATGGTGAAATTAATGGTGTTACTGGGAGGGTGAAGCAAGCATTGTGCTCCTGTGGTGTTATGCAAGACTGAAACCCAGCCTGAAACTCTTGAGGTCCTAAGATTTTCCAGTCTACCTAGAGAAGAACATACAAAGGTTAGGAAATGTGGCCAAGGTCAAGTACAAAGAGAGGTATATTTTGAGGAGACCTCTCAAATATAGAGGTCACTTGGAAGGCCATAGCAGGGTCACACAACTGGCTAGCAGTTCTGGGGCTACCAAAGGGCTTCCAAATGGCCATGACAGGCCATGCTCAGTCATTTGATATCCTAGCTGTGGGTGCAAGGTGGCCTTACTAGTTAAACACTAAACACAGAGAGACACAGTTAAACACAGAGAGACTGCTCTGTTTTGCTGCAGTCTGCTTGCACACGCTTTGCTGTTCCAGTTTACTGGAAATAATAATACTGTAATAATATTCATTGGTTATTAATAGAAAAAGGTTTGTATGCAGTTTGTATAGTAGTTTTAGTTTTGTATGAGTGGATGCTTCAAGGAGGGCTGTTGTAAAGTTTGCTCATTTCTCACTGTGGTATCTAGTGTGCAACAGAAATTTGAAAAACATATTTTGGTGCTGACAAGCGGCTTTTATATGAAATAATTTTTGAACTATAAGGGACCTTTCCAGAGATTACACGACTGTCTAAGTGGGTCAAAGCATGACCTTAAAATATGTGGATACTTTAACTGGCAAAAGAAATGGAAAGCTCTTTGGGATCACTTGAATATTTTGTGTGTGTTTATTTTGCACATGATGGACAGGCACAAACTCCCTTGATTTGTGCTCTGACACAAAGATAAGCCTGATTTTTTTAAGCAAGCCTAGAATCGTACTCATGCAATGTCTTATTTCTCAGCTTGGTCTGTCTGTCCACTATAGACAACATACACGCATGGGAAAAATAATTGCAAAGAGGAGTTTTTCCATTACAAATGTAACAAAAAAATCTCCATATACAATAGTCAGAAGTAATTAATGGATTATACACATAGATGTAATGCAGGAACAGGAGAATGAGAGTGGACAAGAGGAGGTGCTGCAGCTGAGGGGGATGCAGCACCCAGCATGCAGGATGCTGTGCCACATGGCCTGGGGTGCAGCACAGTGCTGTGATGAACGGCAGGTTCTCTGTGTTACAATAGATTAGACAAGCACAGGTCTTCCTGGTAAAATTTCTCCACTTCAGATGTTTTTCAGAAACACGGAAATGTTTTTCAGTCTGGTTAGGCAGGCTAAGAAAACATGCACAGCTTCTTTGGAGACATAGCTTGTGGAAAGTGATGTTGCTTTGTCTCAGCTGGTTGAAAAGACAGCTTTCATGGCAGAAGCTGTCAGCAGTGGCAAAGACATTGCATGTCCAGCCTGGCTGGGCTATGTCAGTGGCTGCAGGCGGAACAGCAGCTGTCTGGTGTCAGGGAAGGTCTGTGCCTGCAGCAGTTGCATTTCTGTACAGCACCCTGAGGCCAGCACAGGTCCTCAGCTGGCCAGGGCTCCCAACAAGCTCCTCATCAGCTCCCAGAAAATTTTCATGCCTCTGGGCCTACCCTCATCCTGCTTGTCAGCCTGAGGTTGTGCTGAAATGTGATTTTTATATGAAGGAGCTATGGAATCACCTGTGTTTGTATGCCTGCCAAGCTCTTTACCTAGACAAGGTGTCTACAGCAAGCTCAGGACAGCAAGAGTGAACATTACAGGGAAGCAAGTATTGCCCATGCCATTATTAATTCTCTTTTTCCTATCAGACTGTATGCCTTTTGATTTAGGCTCTTGCTCACTTCTCTGACCGCTGGCTTTGCTTGTTGGTGGATGGTGGGTGGGATACAGGGAAGAGAGGATGTCCCCATCCTGTCCAAGGTCTCTGGACTCTGTCACTGTGCTCTGCTCTCACTGCTGGGAGGAGCTGCCAGGTGCAGCCAGGTCTCACCCAGGCAGGTGAAACAAGTGTAGTGAGAAGTGCTCAGTGGTGGTAATGGCCGACTTTTCACTAACCTCAGTCCTTAAAATTAACAACCTGCAGACCCATCCCTTCATCCCTTTCGGGCACTTTGCGAAGCAACTTGAACAACCTTGAAAAAAATACGCAAAATTCTAAAAATGGTTTTGTGATTTGCTGTGTGACAGATTAAAGACAGAGACATTTTGCAGTTCCTTGAGCATGTTTCTGTTCTTGAATTATTTTAAGTTATACCACTTTTATCGGTTATATAGCTTCTTTCTTTTCCAAAGTAACTGGAATCACTTTGACAGTCTCTAAGTCCTAGCTATTCACTGTAACATTACTGGGGATGGATCGGGCTGCATAGAAGTAAGTATAACAAGCACTTTCATTTTTGGAAAAGCAAGTGTTATGGAATAGGCCAAGATGTTTTTAAGTATGTGAAAAAGAATGCTTGATTTGTTTGTGCTAATATTCAAGTTGGCTTAATAGTAAAAAAATCCTTTGCAAATAATTTTTTTTATTTCACAGCTGGTTTACTATGAGTTGTGGAGTTGGTTATAATCCACAACTGTCTTGGCAGCTGCATGATTATGAAATTGCTGTGTCTGCAAACCTTAAGATGTCATTAGTCTCTGTGGATGAGTTTTATGCATTTTAGCTCATCTTTATTATTCTATTACTATAAAATTTATATCCATTAATTATCTTCTTTTTTGAGATTTTTTTCTTCTTTCTTTTCCACCGGAAGAGGTAAATATGCGTAAAACTTTTCAGACAATTCTGACTGTGCAGGGATTTAAGTTTATCAAGGCTGGAGCTTTACAATCTCCAGAAAGCATTTTAGCATGTAAGTTTTTATTATACATAATGCCTGTAGATGATCATTCAAACAAGATGAACAATAAATAGTTTACAGTCACTTGTCTACACACATGCAGACACAGACACACACAAACACTGCATTTTCACACAAACACACTGTAGGGCCTTTACCAGTCTTTAACGGGAAACCAAGTCAGATAATAAAAGTTCACCAAAAAGACACTGCAGAGGGCTCAGACGCAGAAAAAAAAAAGGAAATCTGTATGAAATAAAGCCAGATAACCGACAACCTTTTACTGAACTTGCTTAATCCAGATGAGGATTTGCTGGTGGATGGTAGGGAGGGAAGCAGGAGACTGTCCCTGCTTCTCCTGTGCAAGTGGCACATGCTTCACATCACATGCAAGGAGAGCAGCTATGCAGCCTCCCCAGTCTACATCATGGCTGTACTGATCGCTGCATAATTCATGGCAAATTTATAACTCAGCCCAGGGGGGGGCTACATGAAATAACTTCATCAAAACTCTACAGCAAGGCTACATGATGACAGAGGCACTGGGGAACATTCATCTTCAAAGATACTACAAGATCTCCAATATTTATAGGACAAATAGGAATCTGCCATAATGTCTTCCTCAGCAACTATGAGCAGCAGGTGCTTTCAAGTGTAGGAGCTGTTTCAGTGGTGCTCAGGACCTACACTCCTCTCAGATTCTGTCTCTGGCTCCTTTTATGAAGATGTTACTGAAGCCAGTAGATAGTGCAGATGTTTTGAGTTTGGTGGATATCTGCCACAGTGAAGAAAGAAAAGTGGTGATTTCTTCCAGTAGAAACAAATGCATTTTCTCTGTCAGATCTTTGCAACTGAGCATTGGGAAATGAAATGAAATGAAATGGAATGAAATGAAATGAAATTAAGAACTTTCCTGGAATAAATATCTATGTAGCAGAGCGAATTTGATGAAGATATTTCTATGAGCATTTTCTAAGGACCTCATGGTCAATGAAGAGCTGAGCCAGTGTATGTATTGCAGCCACCTAAAATTGGGGGTGAGGTTGCTATAGGGGGGTCTTCTGCTGAATCAATAGATTTTTGGCAGAGACCCATAATTACTAAAGCAAATTAAATATAGCAGGCAGAGATTATAGTACAAAATACCTGCTAGTAGTATTTTTCATAATACCAGAAAGGCTGTGAAGTATCTTAGGTTTGCTTTCCTTCTGGTAAAAGGGTTCTCAAGAGAGGAGAGACAATAAAGTTCTTACTTAGACTGTAAAGAGGCTAGAAAACTTAGCATGTTTAAAATTCTTAGCAAACACTGGCAAACTCTAGCTTAGAATAAGGCCATTTCTATGGCAATCTGCTGCAACATTTTACTTCGAGCAGGGAGGACAGTATTTCAAAGACTTGTCATCGGAGCTGGAGCAAATACACTCCAGGAGTGACTGGGCCACACACTGTATAGTAGAAAGTATATGTGCACAATGCCAAACCAGGTAAAGGCAGACTGACAAGAAGAGTTATAGGTATATGTTGGGGTAGGTATAGCTATTGTTTCATGAGGCACAGCACTCCTCAAGTGTTGGTTCTTATTTTTGTACAGAAGATGCAACTATTTTGGTGTTCCTGTCTGCACTTCTCTCTTTTGGGTGCTAGGCATCCCATAAACACAACAACACAACAGCCAAGTCCACACATCAGTATGTATGGATATCTGTAAACAGCACCCCCATACACATTTACATATATAGTGGTGAGCCTAATATCTATGTACCATTGATGTCTGATGTGATATATAGTATGCTTATTTTAAAAGGTACTGATGGTGTAGTTGGCTGAAAACTATTGTTTTCCTGCTTCTTTTTAGTTAATGCTATTTGTAAACAGCCTTCAGAATTAGAACCCAGTATTTTATTGAGACCAATTAAAAGCACAGATTTTCTTTAGATCCACGTTTTTACTCATCCCATTAAATACTGATCACCTGGACATTTTAATCAGGATTATGCTCTCTAAGGAGATTAGTTAGACAACACTTCTTGTTAATTAGGGTGGGTGCCTACTAGATTTTTTCTGAAGGGCATGTGGCTGCATGAAGGAAAATGCTTTGGAGGACAAGTGACTGTGTGAGACCAAGATCAGAGATAGGATGCTGTGGAGTATATGACAGTGCAAACATGAGTGTTAGCACAGACGTGCTTTTAAAACAGTCAACTGAAAAGACATTATTAGGAAAACTCCACAATATACACACTTCTGTAGAAGTAACTGTATCTATTCAACTGCTATTCAAATGTACCTATTGTATTTGAATGTAAAATGTGTGCAGACTGCAGTTCAAACCAAACCAAACCAAACCAAAGCAAACCAAACCAAAATTGCAATGAGAAAGCTCCTTTTGAAAAAAACCCCAAACTATTAGAAAAGAGTTGATTTATTTTTTGCTCTGAATAGTTCTGAGTTGGAGATGTTTGTATCATGGTGAGCACCTTTATTGTTTGAGAGGGTTTCAGTTGTATGCACTTGAGACCACTTACATTTTCTGTCTACTTAAGTCCAGAATTCTTTGCACTTCCTAAGAAAACAACACAAAGAAATCCTGATTCTTTACTTAGAATGAAGGACAACAGTTCAAAACTGTAGGATGAAATGCAGCACAGTAAAATGTAGGCTGAACATCTGGATAGATGTCATGATAGTAAGATAAATTAAACTGTAAAAGAGTTGGATGAAAGCCTGAGAGTCACTTAAACTAGAAAGAACAAAGCTGGCTGACCTACTTTGTAGGGAGCAACCCTGTGCTCAGGAAGAGAGACAAGATGATATAGGTCTTTTCCATAATTTATTTTTTAATGCCTATAATCTGTGATAAAGCATACCTTTCTGATGAGAGGCCAATAGTTTTAAGCCTAGCACTGACATTTTTGGATCTAGTTTAAAGAAGTATATGTCAAAAGCAACCTTTTCAAAACTCTAAGACATAATGCAAAACGAGCTGAGATGTTACTGTGTTGAATCAACAGAGTGCTTAAAGAAACAGGGGCTGCCTAGGAGGGCGCATCTGTACAGAAGACTGGCTTGAAGTTCTCCATCTGCAGTTGACTCCTACATATTACAATAAGAAAAATCATAATGGTCAGAAATAATAGGATATTGGCTTTGTGATACCAATAACTGAATCCAAAACCTCTGAACAAACCTACATGTAGATTTTACAAGGCATGAAGTAGTTTTGGAATATATAGGAAAAAAAATTATAGCACTTGGGTTTTATCCCTCCCACATTACAAGACAGCACATCCCCCTTTTTCCTAACATCATAAGAATCAACTCTAAGAGCTTACAGTAAAAGATATGGGCTCTGACTACTGCATGATTGTTGTGATCATACTAGTAGCTGCTGGCCTTGAATATGCAATATACATTAAAATGTGTAAGAGCCTTATATCTTTTGTGCTCATAATGTTACAGGAGTATTTTCCTCTCAGCATTAGAAACATGGCAATAACAAACACAAAAGGTATATGTATATATATACATATTTCATGTAACTGCATTAATTCCTTACATGTTTTACATTGATCCTTTTTTAAAATAAAAATCAGCATGTATGAGGAGAATATAATTAAAGAAAAGAATATTTGTCTTACCTAAAACAAATTGATTCTGTACAATTTGTTTGAAGAATGACAAAGAAAACATGATGATTAAACATAACCTCAGCAGGTAAAAGAAATTTAAAATTCCATGTATTTACAGTAGAACAACTGTGATGATGTGATGACACAGTGATAAGGTGGAGTCTTATAAAGTATTCAGCCCATGTTCAGCCAGCTGGGTAAGCCCAAAGTCCACCCAAGTTCTTGCCTATGCTTCTTGTAATGCAAGCAGGCTGCCAAGGGAAGTGGTGGACTCACCAACCCTGAAAGTGTTTAAAAGGTGTGTGGATGTGACACCTGGGGATGTGGTGATGCTGAATTAAGAGTTGGACTCAGTAATCTTAGAGGACATTTCCAACTTTAGTTTGTTGGTTTCAGCTCTTCAAAATCCTCTACCCGATATGAAATAGAAATCCGAGAAACTTAAATGTAATTCTGGCCAATTGAATTTCAAGATCTCTCTTCTCCTACTGATATCATTATGAGCTGTACATCTATTTAAAAGGCAGTTATAGAATATGCTTTATAAAATCTTAGTTATGGATCTCTTTTATTTGGTTTGGTGGTGCCATTGAGTTAGGAAAAGCTGGTATGGCGGCAGTAATTGACTTCAAGTACATCAGAAGGCTATGAAGCATTTATTGAGAAAGAACTTGCCCTTTTATAGACAGGTTCATGCAGTAAAATTGTATTGGTTTAGCAAGTGATACTCCTCAGCCCATTGGTTGCAAGAATGACAACATCTTCTTTCAAACAGCTTAGGACAAACAACACGTATCTCATCCTTAGCATGTTTACAACACCAGGTGCAGAGATTGTTTTAACTCTTTCTCTGGACTTTCTCACAATCTTCCCAGAATAGCCTGTGAACAGCCATTTTCTCTATGACCAGGCTGTCAGCAGCCACAGTTTGGTGGTGTTTTGTTTTTTTTTTCCTGTGTTTGCTAATGTGGTTTGCACTATATTTCTGGAATCTGGCTCACAGAGTCAAGGGTGATTTCAAGATGTCACCATACATCAGTGAAAGTAATTAGAGAAAGAATGTGAGTTGGCACTTGTATTAAGACTGCCTAGTAATTAATAGCATGGGTCAATCTTGGTGGCTCCTGTAAACATCCTTAGGCTTGAGCCAGAGTTTCTGCTTTCCTTCCTTTCTGCCTGCTTGACCTCGAGTAACTGTGGCATCCCACCCTTCTGAGTGGTTGTGGAGGAGACTATTTTAGCTGGTATTAGATAGCACCAGATGGTACTCTAATGCTTAACACCTGCTATGACTCCTTCACTTCTTGTTATCTCTGCCACAGCTCTTATACATGCCTTTTTGCAGTTTTCTGAGTGGAACATGGAGAGGCAAGTGAAGGAATGAGGGAGGGAGAGAAGGGAGGAGGGAGGAAGACTGTCCAGTACAAGGTGATGCAAGAGGTGGTGTTTGCTTGGTGCTTCAGTCATACACCAGTGTCAGCACAGTGAGCCATGGGCAGTACTAACTCTGTCCTCTGAGTCATCTCTCTTGTGTACTCATCTAGAAGAGTCTGAACACTGACATCTCAACAAAATAGATTATCTGGCTACTATGGCTCTTCCCAAACTGAAAGACTTTTCATGGAAGTTTTCCCTTCTCCCTCCATGAGATATTGAAGACATTGTGAGCCAGCATTCCTGAATGACTGCTAAAACTGTATAATGAAACAACCTCTTATTTACGTTAATAAAAAGACCTTATCTGTACAGCCCTCTCTTAAAACATATGAAACCTACTTGAAGGCTCTTCCTGGATGAGTGAATTTTTTCCAATAGGTGCTGAGGATATACCTGATATTACTGTGTCTCACAGAGGAAGACTGGAGTCACAGATCAGCTTCTTTCTGAGGCAGTCAAAGAAGGGAAGATCAGCTTAGTGGTCTGGACTTGTATTGTAATTAAAATGTTCTATTGAATCATGCTTTCACAATACTTACATACGGCAAATATAGATCCATGTCTGGAACTAATAAATGGCAAAATGTCAGTCTGGTCCTCCTGATAGACCTGGTTACACTCCAGGTTGATTTTATTTCAAGGGGGTACATATTTATCATTCCTCCTGATCAAACAGTGGCAGCAGAGCGGGGCAGATCCTCAGATGCTGAAGGCCAGCATAGCATCACTGACACCATTTTATCCAAAAAAGAAAAGTTGGGCTAACCCTAGGCACCCTGTGTTTGACACAGATGGAATATATTTTGTATATTCTTAATATATATTTCAGAGGGTGAAATATATCCTCGATCTCCAGACCTAAAGCAGTCTGAAAAGGAGCATGCTCTCTGCAGGGAGTTCTGATTGCTTCCTGTGCCTACCAGCAAAAGGGGAGCAATCTTGGAAACAAATCCACATTACTAAATAGAATGAGAAAAAAAAAGTGGGCAAGGGGTCAGGAGAGTGTGACTCGGAGGGCATCTGCTTAATTTTTAGGGCATCTTGTCTGATTCCTTGCTAGCTGGTCCAAGTATGTGTTTGTTGGAGACAGCTCAAACAAGTTTTAATTAATAAATTAAGAAATGTGTTTAGAAGAAATTTGGCATGAAAACCTCAGTTTCATCAGAAAGCAGTCATTGTCTGATTTTAAGATTCCCAGTATATGAAATGGTGTGTGAAATGGTAGCATACCTTACATAGCAAGGGTAAAACTTAAGTATCAAGATATATTAAAACAACAAGTTTCAAGGTCTGCTCAAGGCAAGCCTCTTTAGTCCATGGAGTTTGTTATTTTTGATCATTTTACAAATCCATTTTGGGAAAAATATTTTCCGTCCATACATTATACCTCTAGATAAAATATTCTACACAGATCATACTCTGAAATTATATCCAGTGTACAGATGTATATGGACGAGAAAAGTAATGAAAAGATGGTCAAGTTGTATTCTATCATATTTACCTCCAAAATTACTGTAACATGCTGTTTTAAGTCAGAGACATTGTATTTAATAAAGGTTACTCATTAGTGAGTGCTGATGGTACTTAACACTGTGCAGACAAACAAACAGAGCTCAGCTAATTTACTGTGTCTCTGAAATTTTTGTCAGGAAAAATAACTGACTTGTATAATTTATTATGATGCAAGAAAGCATCCAGCTACTGCTGCAATAGAAGATGTTTACTTTCCTGTAAAAGATAGCTGGACAAGTTGGATCATTTTTTGTTATCTTTGCTGACCAAAGTAAATTCCCAAGGCAGAGTTTCCCTCCTGTAAACAGGCAGTGGTTTTGGACTGAGATCCTAGAAGGAAGAGATTGCATTACATAGTCTATAATCCTCTTTCTTTCAGAATAATTGTGTACTTGTAAATAAAACATATTGTACTTAGAATTCCATAGATGTCATTTGTCTGAATAAACTATGCTGTGGATATTTCTTTGCACTGAAGATACCAGGTTCTGAACTAGTCACTTTGGAGTCCCTTAGAGCTGAGAGAAAAACATGCTGCTAGCACACAACTAATCTCATCCTGGAGCAAATGTGAAAAGCATGTCAGATGAATGGCATTCTTAATATGTAGGACACATGAGAAATACATGAAATGGAATTAAACTTGGAGGAACAGGAAAGAATTCATGTGCCTATTTTGCAGGCCTTCAAAGTAGAATGAAGTCAGACCATTCTGAATTATCAACAGAACACTAAAAGAGTGCTCATGGTCCTCCAGGGTCCCTGGGTCACAGAACTGGTGTCTTCACACACTCTTGCATTATGGTTCCTTTGAAGTTCTATGGAAATTCCCATTGTTAAGAACTGACATTGGTGTGATGTCAGATTTTTTTAATGATTTCAAAGCTGCTGTCAAATTACAGCAGTATTACCCAGAGCCACCGAAACAAAAGAATATCCTCCATTTATGCAGACTTTATCTTAGACGTGTTTCACTCATGTGCTATTCCAGTTTCTGTGACAAAAAAAAACCAAAAAAAATCCACGATGGTGAAAAATATGGGCTTGCCCTTCAAATAAGTTGAATCAGTTGAGCAAGATTAAGATTAATGGAGAGAGTAACACACTTGAAGGCATATTCTCTGTTATCGCTGAAGTCACATGTGAAATGCAAGGAGTTCCTGGAAAGTCTTAGTGAATTTCTGAACAGCTTGATGAAATTTACCTTACATTTAGCTTGTAATCCAAGCCAAGATAACCCTATGTCTCTGAAGGTATTTCTTTTCACACTGCCATATATACTTCACCTTTTTACTTTGTCATGAATTCACTAAGGTCAAGTATCTCAATATCTGAAGACAATGTCCACAATGTTATGCAAAAGCTAACCTTGGTTTATGCCAGTAGATATCTGGGAAGTTCTTTTTAAGTTTGTTCAGTTTCTTAATTTTATCACATTTTTGGCACATGTTTTAGCATTTATAACAAGTATTGTGTTTTTAGTTACAGTATTATGCTTTTCACCTAACAATGACTTCAGATATCTCAATTATCTTTTAATATACTTATTTTTCAGCTGAGGGCATGCCAAAACCAGATTTTTTACTGCTGTATTATAGATAGGTCTGTTAGTAAGCTCATTGTGATGTACCCTTATCAACATGCAAAAAATATATAATTCTTCTGTGCATTATGCTAGCAGCCTATTTTATCAAAACTTTTATTGAGCTGGATTTTGCTAGAACCACTGAGAACTTCAGTGTATCCATATAATGTTTGTATTGCTGCTTTCCCTCCAAGTTCTGTATGTCTTTATTTGTGCTTTCTGTCCTTCCCTGATTTTAGGAGGAGGGGTGATGGAGCAAACAATATCTGTAAGTTCACTCAATAAATTGTTCAGTGTTTACTGGATTGATAAATTAACTTTCTTTCAGTATGTTTGGAGCACTTACATAGCATACCAGCTTGATCTAAAGCAATTTCATCTGTGGTTTGGCTTTTCAGAAGGTAAAGATGTAGAAACTTGCAAAAATGAAGCTGCAGCCATCAGCTCTGAAAGGTCAATTAGGCTAAGTTGAAATGATGCCTTTTGTTCATTAGATATTCTGGGTCTGAAGGTGACTTTGGTTCTTTGAGTGCTTTTTTTTTTTTTTTTTTTCAATGGGTTTA
>VXBQ01001194.1:1283-13682 GCA_013400175.1 Phainopepla nitens | reverse complement strand
CATTAAAGCCCATCCTGTTCCACTCCCTCCATGGGCAGGGAAGGGAACCTTCCAGCCGTGCTTGAAGGAACCATGAATTGGGCTTTTTATGCCCCTTTAACTGGGCTTTCTCTGCCCCTTAAATTGGGCTTTTTGTGCACAGAAATGGGGAGGAGAAGGGCACAGAGCACGCCGTGTGTGATTAAAGCTGCCAGCACAGGGAGCTGTGCCCTCCTGGAGCACTCCAGGCTCTGCTCTGGCCGAACCCAGAGGCTCTGGCCCAACTTCCAGGTGCTCTTTGCCAGGAGCAGCAGCCGTGCTCTGCCCAGTTCCCCCTCTCCAGCAGCTTCCCCGAGGATCCAGGGCACAGATGCTGCAGATCCATCCCTCCCCGAGGAGGTTCAGCCTGGCCGAGTCCCCAGCTCTGACCCCTGGAGAGGATGGAGACCAAACCCAGGGAAGCCTCCGTGAATTAGGTTGAAGAGTGTATCAAGATGTTGTATTTTTGTACAAGGTGATATTTGGAGTCGTATTTATAATTTCATTTTGTTTTGATTTAGGAAACTTAAATATTATGCAAAAATTTATTTTTGTTGAGCTAAAAGCTTTTTAATTTTTGAGGTTTATAGGGTGCCTCAGGGAGAAATTTGGTTTGGATATTTTATTCTTTAGCAGGATTTATAATGAATTGTGAAAGATTTGGAGAGATTGTTTTGGTATTGGCTAATTGTTTACTGGTAAGTTGACTAAATAGGTTGCAAATGGCTTTTTCTAGATTTGAATAAGTTAATAATAAATGGTATTTAAGCTTGGTGTATTGGTTAAAGTTCTGCAAATATTGGTTTTTGATTGATTTATGATTTCAACACAGTGAAGTTGGATTTGCATCTGTGCCGTGGAAGGGTTCGTTCTTCCTCTCTGCACTGGGAAGAGATTATTTAATTATTGAAATGAAATTAATTACTCAACTAATTAAATTTTATTAATAATTATTGAAATGAAATTAACTACCCAATTGATTAAATTTTACTAATAATTATTTAATATGTTGAAATATTTCTGCTTCGAAACACCTCTTTGGTGTTGGTTTGGGAAAGGCTCCTCTTGTACTGAGGGAGCTGAGAAGATCCCAATCCCAATTCCACCCTGACAACTCCTGGTTCCCGTTTATCAGCAACCCTGGCATTAAACAAGTGATGGATGAGCACACTCCTCTTTTCCCTGGGAATATGTGCAGGGATAATTGCCTGTGAGAAGAGAAGACCCTCCTGAGCCATGCTTCAAACGAGCTGAGGGACTGGAGTCGGTCTCTCTTTAATTAAACTCCTGACACATCCCATATTTCACCTCTCCGTTAGCCTTGGACCTCCAAGGCCAGTCTGGAATGCCTGATTCTAGGAGCTGGGGAAGAGGAACGAGGCCAGTCTGGAATCCCTGATTCTAGGAGCTGGGGAAGAGGAACGAGGCCAGTCTGGAATCCCTGATTCCAGGAGCTGGGGAAGAGGAATGAGGCCAGTCTGGAATCCCTGATTCCAGGAGCTGGGGAAGAGGAACGAGGCCAGTCTGGAATCCCTGATTCCAGGAGCTGGAGAAGGGGAACGAGGCCAGTCTGGAATGCCTGATTCCAGGAGCTGGTGGAAGAGGAATGTCCTGTGGGGAGCATCCCCTGCCAGGACCTGCTGGGTGTGGTTTTGGAACACTCCAGAGGCTTTTCCTTCCAAGACCTGGGAATGGCAAAGCCCAGCTTCCCCAGGGAGCTGTGTCAGCTGATCCCTTCCCTGTGGAAGTTTATCTTTTTATTCTTAGTGTTAGGATTAAATGAGTGAGATGGTATTTTTTTGTTTGGACACAGATGTTTAAAAATTCCTATTTATATGATAGTCTTACAAGCTGTGAGCTCTATAATACTTCAAGCTAATAAGCCAAAAATGGCTCTTAGTTCTTTCTCTATAAGGCCTTTAAAGGGTAAACTATCTAATTAAGAAATGCCATTTAAATTATTTTTATTTTTAACTCAATAACCAACCACTCATGGCCTGCAATGCAGATGTTTCTATCCAATCACACAATATCACCTGGACCCATGAAGAAGAAGAAGCCTCTGCCCTAAAACTCCCATTTTGCTTTATATATATTATTATATTTTTAAATCTCAAACTCTAGATTTTCCACCATGTGATATTACACACTTCCATTTAAACTACACACCCATAATCCCAGTTCTCTCATTCCATTTTGGAAGCCTTTTCTAAGGTGAAACGTTGTGTTCTCCTGGGGGTCAGTGTTTGACAGCACAGAAAGTCTAAAATTCTCAGTGACCAGGGTTCCAACACCTTCCTACCTGGCCGTGGAGTCCATCCCAGCAGGGAAATGATTCCCCAGCTTCAGAGGCCCAGGGAAGATTGGTTTTCCAAAGGGACTGGATCCTCAGCCCCTGGAATTTCCTTCTCTCAGTTTTCTCCAACCTCACCATCCTGTTCCGGAGGAAAGGGACCAACTGCTGATGGTTTGCTCCTCCTCCTCCTCCTCTCAAAATGTTTCCTGAGATTTCAAGGAATTTAGGAGACAACATGTCTAAAAATGGAAGTGAGATTTTTCCAGGCATTGTTCTCAGTCCTGGCTAGACTTTGAGGTCAGTCCCACCAAAATCTGAAATAAGCAGTGGAAAATTTAGCCCTACACATTCCATAGAATCTTAAAACCTCAGGATGGTTTGGGTGGGAAAGGACCTTAAATCCCATCCAGTGCCACCCCTGCCATGGGCAGGGACAGCAGGGACGCCTCCCACCGTCCCAGGCTGGCCTTGGACACTTCCAAGGAATGGGGAACCCTCCCAAAGCTCTCCCAAATGCTATCAGAAGTGATGATCTATAATTTAAATATTGAAGTGTCCCCTTCAACCTCATTGAGGCTGCATCAGTGAAATATCAGCAGGTCTGGCCTTGACTCCTTTGATGGGCAGCAGGGCTATGGAGAGCACAGAAAACACATAAAACTTGATATATTTTAATTTAAAAAAAAAAAAAAACAAACATGTTCTTTTTTCCTTGGGTGGGAGAATCCACATTTAACCCTGCATTCCCTGCAATCAGTGGGATCTGTTTATGGGGCAGCACCATCCCTGATGATCCCGTCAACCTTTGCGTGGGGTGTCATCAATGTCAAAGCCAGAGAGCCAAGGCCAGGGTTAAAGGTGCTAAACCCAGCTCAAGCAATTACTGGGGAGAGCTTCAGAAGCCTCATTTTTCTAGTTAAAAAAAAAAAAAAACAGATCCAGTTTTTTTCCAGATCCTGTTTTCCTTTAACCAAACCACCCCAGGGCTGGAACGCTGCCAGGCAGAGGGATCTGCTGCCAGCAGTGACAGCCAGGCACAGGTTGGGGCTGTGCCTTCCAATCTGGAGACGACACCAATTAGCACTGCAAATCATGCTAATGAGGCAATTAATGGGATTTCTCCGAGGAAAAGCAATAATCAATCAAATCCCAATCAAAGAGAGATTGCTCTGCTGAATAACAGCAAAGTTTCATACCCAGATGGAAAAACTTGGTGCCCTTGCTGAGGGGATTGGAGCCAGGCTGGGAGAGCTGGGAATGTTCCCCTGGAGAAGGGAAGGATCCAGGGAGAGCTCAGAGCAATTCCAGGGCCTGAAGGGGCTCCAGGAGAGCTGCAGAGGGACTGGGGACAAGGCCTGGAGGGACAGGACACAGGGAATGGCTTCAAACTGGGAAAGGGGAGATTTGGGTAGGGAGACAAAACAATTCCTTTCCAGCTGGGCACCAAGGACAAATTTGAGGCCCAGGAGTGGAAACAGCAGTGAAGGGAGAGAGGGAACAAGGAGGATGGAGCTTCATCAGCTGCAGCTGGAATTGGACAATTCACTCCAATCTGCTGATGGACCCAAACCTATCAAAGTGTGAGGCCTCGTGCCTGGATCCATTTTGTGCCCATTTGTGGGTTTGACTTGGGTGCAGCCCCAAGGGGTTCCTGCCCTGCCCAGGCTGGATCCTTTCCATAAATCCCTTTTCATCCTTTTATTCCACCTGGGCTCTGCTTCCAGGCCAGCCTTTCCAGGCATCAGCACCGTGCTGGAGGAGCAGCTGACCGTAAGTCATGGAGGCAGCTATTTCTGGGCTGTAATTAAACATTGGGAGAGTGGGAGGCACAAAAGCAGCACCATCTGCCACCCTCGTGGCACAGAAATAGAGCTGGAGCTGCCGCCCCTTTTGTCCTTCCCACAGAACTCGGGATTCAAAGGGATTTCTGGAGCAGCTCCCGGCCCCACTGCTGTGGGTGTCCCAGACTGGGCTGGGTGGTTTGGAGCGAGCTGGGATTGTGGGATGAGCCCTGCCCGTGGGGTTGGGATGAGTTTTGAGGTCCCTGCACCCAAAGTGGGGCTCAGTGAAATCCCTGCTCGGGTTACTGACTGAGAAAATCCACGCTCAGCACATTTCAGAGGTTATTTTGGGCACAGTCAGATGAAATCCATCGATATTCCTCACCACGGGAAAACTATATTTGGCCAACTACAACACTGCAGAATAGACTCAAATCCCAGCATTTTGGGGTTTTTTGAGGGGGGTTCAGCTGCTGGCTCTGCTTTCTTCCCTCTCCCAGGCAGGGGGAGGGCAGTGAATCCTTGTTCCGAGTGGGATAGGACTGAGCAGCCCCATCCCAAAATCCATTCTCCCCCAAAAAAATATCCCCCCCAAAATCCATTTTCCCATCATGGAGTTGCCCTGAACTCCAGCAGGATGGGGCTGTGCCCTGGAACGAGGAAGCTGGGATGGGACTGTGCCATGAACTGGGCACTGCTCTCTGGGATTTCTGTTTTCCTGATGGAAATAAACACATTAAAGTGGTTTCCAGTAAGGGATCCACCTTAAAATGCCCTCTGGGATCAGAGCAGCTTCCCCAGGGAATGGGAGCTGGATTCCCCAGGGAAAGGGGGGCTGGATTGACAAGAAAAGGGGCTGGTAGCTGGAGCAGCCTTCCATGGAGGCTGGGCTCGAGGGCAGAGGAGGCACAGACCCCATTCCCCATCAAATTCCTTTGGAAGGTCCTGAAGGACCTGGAAAAGCAGAGTTGGGGTTGACGTTCAGCAGCTGACGGATGAGGTCCGTCCCATGGATATTCCCACACAGGGACACTGAACCCACGTGGAAGAAATGTCTCCAAAGTCACCAAATCTCCTGCTAGAGCCCCTGCCAGGCCTTTGGGATGATCCTGGCTCCCCTGGCACCTCTGCTGTGCCCATCCCTGCCACCCATCCACTGCCACCCCAGCTCCTGCTGCCCTCAGAGCAGGGACTGCTGCCCATGGATAAGGATCCAGAAATAGCCCAGCATGAGGCATGTGATGGCCACAAATCACTGGAGAGCTGCTCTTGAGCATCGCAGATAAGGGAGCTGCCAGAAAGCACAGGAGTCTGCTGCAATCCCATCAAATAATGGAGGAAAAATTAACCTTCAAAGTGAGATAAGCCTGGGAAAAGCTGGCCTGGAAACAGAGCCCAGGTGGAATAAAAGGATGAAAAGGGATTTATTGAAAGGATCCAGCCTGGGCAGGGCAGGAACCCCTTGGGGCTGCACCCAAGTCAAACCCACAAATGGGCACAAAATGGATCCTGGGCACGAGGCCTCACACTTTGATAGGTTTGGGTCCATCAGCAGATTGGAGTGAATTGTCCAATTCCAGCTGCAGGTGATGAAGCTCCATCCTCCTTGTTCCCTCTCTTCCTTCACTGCTGTTTCCACTCTTGGGCCTCAAATTTGTCCTTGGTGCCCAGCTGGAAAGGAATTGTTTTGTGTCCCTGCTCTGTGCAGAGAGCTCAGCAGCCCTGAATATGAACCCAGAACTGCACACTGAACCAGCACAGAGTGTGAAAAATAGAAAAGCTAAAACTGAGGGCATCAGTGTTTGCTGCTTGTTGCTGTGTTCCCAATCCCATTCCACACCCCACAGGCTTCGTGCCAGCCCTGGCAGTGTCACCACAAGTCACCTCCCAAGGACACTGAGCTGGTCCCCAGCCAGGGCACGGCTCTGGGCATTGTCAATCCTCATTTCTGACCTTTAAACCATTATCTCCTGCAGCCCTTATCTCAAGCCTTTCCTAAACACCTTCCATTCTGCCAAAGGCTGCTGGAATTTGTTCTGTGACATCAGGGGCTGCTGGAATTTGGGACATCCAGGATTCTTTGCCAGGTTCCTCCACCCAGGGTTTCAATAATCATCATCACAATGCACTCCTGGCACTGAGAGGGACACCAAGGGGACAGTGTCCCTGTTCGGGCAGAGTGGATTGTTTGGGGAATCATTTGAATCCTGGATGGGAAAACCTCGCAAGCAATTGTTTTTCTGGTATCAGGTAACCCAGGAGGCTTCCAAGGACTGACAGAAACTCAAGGACCAGAGATTTTCAGCAATGATGGTAGGGCACAGAATGGTTTGGGTTGGAAGGGACATCAAGAATCATCCAGCTGCCACCCCTGGGACATCTCCCACTGTCCCAGGCTGCTCCCATGTCCAGTCTGCCCTGGGACACTGCCAGGGATCCAGGGACAGCCACAGCAAACCTGAGAATTTCAGCCCAGCCTCTCCCCACCCTCCCAGCCAGGAATTCCCAATTCCCAATCTCCCACCCATCTCTGCCCTCTGGCAGTGGGATCCATTCCCTGTGTCCTGTCCCTCCAGGCCTTGTCCCCAGTCCCTCTCCAGCTCTCCTGGAGCCCCTGGAATTGCTCAGAGCTCTCCCTGGATCCTTCCCTTCTCCAGGGGAACATTCCCAGCTCTCCCAGCCTGGCTCCAGAGCCAAAGGGATTCTGTGGGAATGGGATTCCTCATCAGGATCCCACAAATTCCCCATGGCCAGCAGGACTGACTCCCATTGTGTCCCCTGGGACTGATGGGTTAATTCCAGCTGATCAATGGGATCTCACATTCAGAATTCCATTTGTCTCCTGTTCCATCCTGAGTTTTCTGTCAGGGAATGCCCCAGGATTTCCAGGGTCCTGTTGGAAATGGCCAAGCTGGAGATTTTAATCAGAGCCAGCTGTAATTAGGAGCTATTGATGAAACCTTAATTCCAGATCAATGAAACCTTAATTCCAGATCAACCCCTGCCACAGGAAATGATGGAAAAAAACAACCTCCCTGGGCAGGCTCAGGGCCGATTTCTGGGATTAGAGCTCCCCTCAGTGGGACGCAGGGAGGGGACAGCCCACACTCACCGGCCAGCCTGGCCTCGGACACCACCAGCTTCCCCTGGTGCCCATGCCATGAGAATTCCCGTTGGGAATCTCCTGTGGGATTCATCCCAAGCAAGCCCATGCGAATTCCTGCTGGGAGACAAGATTAAGGGGAAAAAACCAAAGGTCTAGCAGTCAATATCGCAAACAAGCACCGCAGGAATTCTCTCTGGGAGGCAGCAGCAATGCCAGGAGCTGGGCTGGAACCCCAGGAATGGAGCCTGGAATCCCTGCAGAAGCTGCTCAGATCCACACGAAACATCATTCAAGGGAATCAGGGAAAAGCACCTTTGGGAATGCGGGTGCTCTGAGTGCACTGTTCAGCTCAGGGTGAATATTGGCCTCAAGCTGTGCCTGGGGGGGTTTAGGGGGAATATCAGGAAAGAATTTTTCATGGAGAGGGTTGTAGAGCATTGGAAGGCAGTGGGGGAGCCCCCACCCCTGGAAATGTTCAGGAAATACGTGGCTGTGGCACTTGGGGACAGGGGGCAGTGGTGAACACTGTGGTTGGACTCGATGGCCTTAAAGGTCTTTTCCAACCTTAACCATTCCCTGATTTTATAATGCAGCATGTTCCAAGGAAGCCTCAGACAAGGAATTCGTCTCGACTGTGCTCCTCTCTCCTGAGCAAACCCATCCCTCCCCAGGCAGGAGCTTTTCCTCAAGCCAGCAAACGGCACAGGGGCAGCAGCAAGCCCAGAGCTGGCCAGCAGGGCCCAGTCCATCTCCTGGTGCCCTGTCCCTGTCACATTCCCCCTCAGGAGCATTCCTGGGATCGCTGCCAGCACACAAAGCCAACCCCAGAGCTTTGCAGCATTTCCGTGGCATTTCTGTTCCCCTTACCTGCATCCATCCCTCGTGCCATGGATCAGGAATTCTTGGTGGCCTCTCTCAGGTTTGTGTTGTCCTGCAGCTCCTGGGAATCCCTGGGCATGGATTCTTTGTGCTCCTGCCACCTGTGACGTCCCAGTGAAACAAGAAATTCGGAATGTAATCAATTTCATAATTAACCAGTTTTACAGTTTTATAGTATGTTATCTTCTAGATTGTAACAAACTTAGTAAAAATCATATTCAGTGTCTCTAGCCTTCACTATACTTACTTTTCCACGTAAGTATGTATTCCCTCGTTGCACAGGGAATGCTGGGTGTCCTCTCCTGCTTGTCCTTGAGCTCTGGAGCTCGGCCATCCCAGCTGCAGCTGCCTTGAAATCCCATCCGTGCACCCTGAGGCACTTTTGGGGACAATTCCGTGGACACCCATCGCCATTCTGGCTGAGCAGTTTCTTCTAAACAAGAAGAAGGTGCCCCGAGGGAGAGGAGGATAAATGAGGAGTTAATTCAGGGCAGTAATGAGGAATATCTGGGCTGATCACAAATGTAAGGATGTCTGTTGGGATCCAAAAAGCAGAAAGTTTTCAGGACACTGGGCCTGGGGGCTAAAACTCAGAATTAAACCCAGGGTTTGATCTAAGGCCCTGGGAGAAGCTTCCAAGCTTGGGTGCTAGCAGCAAGAATGTGGATTTGTAGTCAAATAAAGGGTTTTGTGCCTGCCCATTTCCCCGGGCTGTGCTGCTGCCCAGGGACAGGGGGTGGACGGTGCAGGGGGAAAGAGGGTGGTGGAGCGGGGAGAGAGTGCAGGAAAACAGGAGCTGGGCCAGGAGAACAAAGCCCCTGCACAGAGGGGCCCAAGGGATGGAGGGTGGGGGTCTGTGAGACCCCAGCTGCAGAGCTGCCCCAGCCCTGGGGCATCCAACAGCCTGGACAGGATCCAGAGGAGCCACAGAGCCGGGCTGGCAGAGCTGGGAATGTTCCCCTGGAGAAGGGAAGGCTCCAGGCAGAGCTCAGAGCAATTCCAGGGCCTGAAGGGGCTCCAGGAGAGCTGGAGAGGGACTGGGGACAAGGCATGGAGGGACAGGACACAGGGAATGGATCCCACTGCCAGAGGGCAGGGCTGGGTGGGAGATTGGGAATTGGGAATTCCTGGCTGGGAGGGGCTGGCTCAGGTTATTCCAGGGATTCCTGGATCCCTGGCAGTGTCCCAGGCCAGGCTGGACAGCGCTTGGAGCAGCCTGGGGCAGTGGGAGGTGTTCCTGGATGGATTGGGATGGGGTGGGAAGGGATTTAAGGTCCTTCCAACCCAAACCAATCCGAGATTCCACGATTTTTCTCCTGTAATTGATTTTTTTTTTCCCCTAAGGAAAACCCAGCAAGCAGCTCAGGAAGAATCCATGGATACAGCTGGAGCCATTCCCACCTCTAAAATAATTTCCTGTTACCACATCCCCAAGACTCTCCAAACTCCCCAGCAAGTTGGCTGAATGAGACCAAGAACTTCTCCAGACAATGCCTGTGAGATGATCAAATTAGAGCAGGGGAAAATATTTTCTCTGGTGAACAAATATTGAAATTTGTTTGAAATACACCATTTCCACGATGATGCCATTTGAGTTAATTACTTTGCTGTAAATGTACCTCTTAAATAATTGCTAAACCTCAAGAAATGCTTTCAATAATTGACGGAGTTTTCCGAGGGAAAAATGGTGTTATTAAATCCAAATTAAATGCACATTTGAGACACTTCAGTAGAGTGCTGCCAGAGCAGAGCTTTTCATGCTGGATGAGGAATAACTTTGGGAATGAATCCAGGAAACCTTCACTCTGCAGCCATCCCTGAGCATCTCCTTCCCAGTTTTTCCCAATTCCCACACACATTTCATCATTTTGATGAATAACCCAGGGGTTTGGGTGTTCAGCATCACCTTAGGGGGGTTAAGCCCAGCCTCGGGTAATGAGGAGGAGCTGTTAGAAAATTAAGAAAAATATTAGAACAAAACATTTTTTTCTGGGCATTTTACATACTTAAAAATGTGCACAGGTGGAAGATAAATGCCATTACACTTTACAATACTATAAATGAGTGGAAATGCAATTCATGTCCTAAAAAATAAAAACTATTTAATAGGGGGGGGAAAAAAAATCTAACTTTTCACTTTTTTAAAAAAACAACAAAAAACCCAAATCCTTTCTTAGTTTAGCCACCCCATCATTAAAAAAAGCACACTACAACAGCTGGGCTGGGTTTTTAGGGGTTGGCTGCATCCAGAACTGGGTGGAAATTTGGGAGAGGCCAGAGTTCCACCAAGGGGAGGCTGCTCCAGGGCTGCTGGGGCTGAGGAACCCCGGCGAGGGCTCCACTCCCAGGGCATCCAGGAGCCCCGCAGCCCCTGGGGATGCTCTGGGGTTGGGATCCTAAAAGCAGAGAGCCCTCAGAACACTGGGCCTGTGGGCCAAAGCTCAGAATTAAACACAGGCTTTGATCCGAGACCTTGGAAAAGGCTCCAGACTTGGATGCCAGAAGTGAGAATGTGGATTTGTAATTAAAACAGAGACATGTTAAGCTGGGTAGAGGAAAGCTCAGGGTTTAGAGTTTAAGATATGAAAAAACAGAAGTAGTTATAAAGGTAATAAGGAGTTTTAGAGTGTGGTATTTCTGACTGGCTCAGAGAGCCCACACTGCAGCATAAGCTTATGAGATGAAATATTTGGGCATTGGGTTAAAAACACAAATATCCTTGTTGGCAGTGTTTTATTGGTTAATAAATTTTTAAATAATTATGTAACTGGAGGTCTTGCGACCTCTGACCGTGTGATGAAGATGTGAGCCTAACTCACCCTGCCTGTGCAGAACATCAGAAATAATAATTCACAGCATCTAAAGCAACTCAGAGCTCCCATCTCTCATTCACAAAATTCCCCACACTCTGGGCCAGCCCTTGTCCCCCCCAGCTGTATCCCCAAATTTCCCAGGGAAGTTTGGAGAACCAGCCCTGGGGGTGCCCTGTGTCCCCCTCAGGTTTCCAAAGGAAGTTTGGAGAACCTCTCAGCTCACCTGACTCAGAGCAGCGATTTCCTCCCCGCTACCATCCCGTGTTTCTCCCGCCCTGCCGGGCACTGCCCATCCTGGGGAAAGCTCCCTGGAGCATCCCTGGCTGCCCCTGCCCTTCAGGATGAGAGATTTCACACAATCCCAGAACNAAGAGCCCAGTCCCAGCTGAGCACAGGCACCCTGCAGGGAGCTGTGGAGAGGGCTGAGGGCACCCCTGAGTCTCCTTTTCTCCAGGCTGAACAGCCCCAGCTCCCTCAGTGGTTCCTCACAGGGTTTGTGCTCCAAGCTTTGTGCTCCAGAGGTGCCTCAGCCCTTCCAGAGAATCACCAAACCCACCCCAGCACCTCCAAACCCGCCTCGACCCAAACCCGCCTCGATCCGAGCCCTGGCAGAGGCGGAATCCCGAACTGCACACAAACCCCGGCCGGCAGCACTAGAGGGAAGCATTTCCCCACACATCCCCCGGTATTCCCGGCATTCGGAGCCGCTGGAAAGCGGCGGCAGAAAGGGCTCCCGTGCTATCAAAGCCTGCTAATCAAGGGTAATTAATGAGCGAGCTCGGTGCAATCAGCTGCCGAAGGCACCGAGGGGATAAGGAACAGCTTCTCGCCGAAATTGAGTGTACAGAGAGCGGCGGTGCCTCCCGGAGCCGGAATTCCCGGGGGTGTTCCAAGGGGCAGCCCGGGCGGGTCAGTCTGTCCTTCCGCTGCCCCCGGCTGCAGCACCCCACAAACACAGGATTTTATTGTCTGGGCTGAGGAGTCGCAGGATGCGCTAGCGGCGTTAATTACGGCGTTAATTACGGCGTTAATTACGTTAATTGCGTCCCTGCGAGGTAGCCACCGGTGATGAGGATTCGGGCGCTGCCAACGCTCGCCAATTCCGCTGGGGAGGGAAAAGGCTTTTAAGGAAAATCCCTCAAAAATTCCAAAGTGCTGGGAGGGGAAAGTCCCGCGGCCCGGTCCTCCAGAAAACGGGAATACCGCTGGAAAAGGGCTAAAGAGAGGAGATGGCCGTTAGTGAGAGATGTGTGTGTCACACAGGGGCGGCAGATGAGCTCTGCTGGGACCGGGGTGGAGGCGGGGATGCGCTGGGAATGCCGAGGCTCTATCCCAAATCCCAGATCCCACATCTCATATACCATATCTCACATCCCAGAGCCCACATCCCACATCCCACATCCCATATCCCACATCTCATATCCCATATCTCACATCCCACATCTCACATCCCAGAGCCCACATCCCATATCCCACAGCTCATATCCCACAGCTCATATCCCATAT